>MNCI01002312.1:302502-359184 GCA_015680685.1 Gnetum montanum
GAAACGGTCGCCAACAGTTCTTTTGGCGCTAGAAGGAGGGCTGAAAATTAAGCCTCTAGGTTCATAAGCCTTATACTTTTAGCACATCAACAATTATTTGTAAGGCTTAAGAATTAGATACTATTTTCAGTTCATGACCAAGAAACCTGATAGTTTGGAAAATTTACAAGGTTCAAAAGATATTCTAGATTCTAAGACTGATTCTTCGTCAGAAGAAAAACGAAAGAAAGTTTCTGAATTGGGAACAAGTAGTGGAGTGAAAACTAGAAGATCAATAAGATCACCCATTATATCTGGTTTATCAATTCGTAAGAGAAGATCTATAAAGTATTAGAGTTCAACATTTCAAAGGAATAGGATGGCAAATCCTTGGCAAGGAGTTACACCATTAGGNAATCAATTAGATCAACAACAACTATATGGTGGATTGATACAAGCTAGGCAAGGAGCTAAAGAGTCAATTAGAGATTTCAACATTAAGTTTCAACAAATTTGTGGACTCTTTCAAAGATAATATAGGCCATTAGAAGAAATGCTTAAAGAAACTTATCTTAAGGCTGTTAACCCCAACATTTCAATTTGGTTAAGGATAACTCCAAACTTAACTACAATAAATGACTATTTTAGTGAAGCTATACAGTTAGAAAAACAATTGAATCCTGAAGAGAATATTACAATTCCAAAAAAAGAAGAAAGAGTTATGATCCCTATGCAAGATTTAGCTCAATTTAAAGCTTTACCAGGTCCATCTCATGTTAAGGAAGAACAAGAACATTAAAGAGTAGGATCTGAAAAAGGAAAATTAATGAGAGATATGTCTAACAAAATAGTGAAGCTTGAGAAAGCTTTGGCAAGAGTTAAGATCAAGGAAGAAAGGAAAAATAGAAAGCATAAACATCAAGACACTAAGTTAGTAGAATATGAGGATGAAAGTGATCTTATTATGTCCAACTTTCTTGATATTGAATCTGAAAATAAGTTATCTAGTGTTCACTATGCAAGTAAATCTTCAAGCAATGGATCTAGTGATACTTCTCTAGCAATGGTCCCAAACGGTCGCCAACACTAGCAATGGCCTGAAACTAGCATATGAGAGCATGAAAACTTTACATGAAAATTAGTTTCTTTTCTGAAGTGTTTCATTTTATTCAAAACTTTCACCTGTTGGAAATGTTTGCAAAAATTTCAAAATTTCAATGTTTGCAAAATTTCTAAATCGCAAAAATTTCAAAAGGAAAATCCCATGCTGTCATGGGTTGTCTCTACTTGCACCATCCTCATTTCTCACCTTTGCTTCATCTACTTGTACATCATCCTTCTCTACATTGCCTTCTGCCGGTTCTTCATTCCCTCCCTCTACAGGCCTTGCACCCTCATCTCGAGCCTACATCGTAGGAATGAAGTAGGTAGTTAGGGCAACAAACGCAAACTATAACATAGCATGAGCATCTACACAGTAAACTGACTAACCTGAGAGGTGCTCATGCTAGTCTCAAAAGGTATCTAGTCTAGACCGAGCTTGAGGAGATGCCAGATCTCCTTTGTCATGATGTCCATCCAATGTCTATCACTAGGTTCAGCATTCACAGCGGTGGCTCTCTCCCTTTCCACAGTCATCCATATTAGAGGTCCCGGGGAAAGGGAGGCAGTTGCCGTCTCTCCTATAGGAAGGTCCACTTTCAAGTCAGGAGATTCCACAGCCTTCACCTACTCTTTGAATTTATCATAGGCTTTAGAAGTGTCGATGGCATTCACAAATGCTTCATACATGAATGCCTCCACAACAGCATCTTTGTACAGTTTTCAATGGGTGTCATTCTCCAGCTTGTACACATGTTTGTGGTTTCTCTAGGTTCGCCCCCATTCAAAAACCTTGGCATTGACATCATTTATGTCTTGACACTTCTGGGTTAGAAACTCCATTTTCATTTGTTGTTCAACTATCTCACGATTGGATTCAACATTCTGACGAATGACAGTCCAAAATCTGGGGTAATCATCTACAGTGCTACATCAATCCTTAGCATCAGGGTTACGATTTAAGAGGAACTCATTCCTAGACCTAAGATCCTCCACATCAACGACCAGTTCAGCCTCTCTTTTTTCAACCCTTTGAACTTGTTTCCACAAGTCTTCGTTGACGTGCTTATACTCCCACAAGGAGCGTGCCAAGTGCAAGATGCACTCGTGAGCCTCATCAAACATGCGACGAGACATCTCGATCACATCAAGTGAGAGTGTAGGTAGGACACCAACTTTCATAGGTCGCGCCAGGTCCCATTTGAGCCGAGAGGCTACATCAACACCGAGAGCGTAGAAATCACGTTAGCATAGCAAAAATCAATGAACTCAAAATTTTCTAGCATAATAACATAGGAGAATTTAATACTGCAACTTACCCACGTCAGCGTCCACCTACTGAAGGCGTTTGATTATGTCATTGATAAGTCCTTGCACGAATGCAAACTTGTCAAGGATCTCGGCCCATGACTCCACATAGATCGGAGGAGGTCCTACGACATCAGCAGTAGCACCTGTTGCATGACTAATCATATCAACAATGGCCAAAATGGACTATGATAAGGAAGATGTATCGCCAAACTCACCAGCGTTTGGCTGTGGTCTTTCTTCTTGCTAATGTAAGACGATGGAGGTAGCCTTGGTGGAGGGCCTTGCTAAGTCCATATAATCCTCTTCCTCGTGTACTGGTGCCTTCTTTTCAAGAGACCAGCATCTTTTTTATTCAAGGGAGGTGCCTCTTCGTTGATAGGAGGCTCCCTATTGACAAGAGCCCCTGCCCTAGAAATAGGAGCTCCCTTATTTTTGACTGGGGTCCTTTCCTCCGAAACTAGGGCCTTCGCATCATCATTCATCACCCTCATCTTGAGGGTCAACACTTCTTCATCGTATTCTTCTTCTTCTTCTTCTTCTTCTTCTTCTTCCTCTACTAGCAAAAAAGAAAATTAGCTCAAATCAAATGTTGTGCTACACTACATCGCCTAGCGTAGCATAGTGTAGCAAACAATAGCAAAGTAAGCACTACACAAAAGCATTACCAATAGGGGATTGTGTTCTCTATAGCTTAAGCCATAGTCTTCATCCCTCCTCTTCCTCCACACAAAGGGTTTCCCTGGTTGGGGGAGGTCTTTTCCTTTGCATCTCCTTTGGCACAGTCTCAACCATGAGACGTTCACCATGCATCATGCTACCGGCTATAGCAGGGGGCATCTCTCCTACACTGTCTAGGACACAAACACCGCAAGCCACCAAACCTTTGGTCGTTACAAACAACAACTCTTCGACCACTTCCAGGAGATCTTGGGCTCGCATGGTCTAGAGGATCTTCCAAATCCATGGCTTGGAAATCTAGTTGCGAACTTGCATGGCTGAGGCTCCACCCTCTTGAACCACCAGAAACTCCACGAAGCACTTTAGACACCCTATGTAGAATACATAGTGTATGTTGGAGTAGGGCTCTATTTTTTCACTGAGTCCCAAAATCTCAGCCTGCAAACCCTTAAATAGGAAGCTAGACCAATTATAATAGGCCCCTTCTTCCATAACCTCCTACATTATCCAAGCCTGCTTGAGTCCCAGGACCTTCCCTTGGGTGAGTAGTTGGGGAAATGTGTGGGCACAAAAGACTAGATAAATCTCCATGGCAGGTCCATCCTCAAGATTATCCATGGAGAACCCTTTCCACTCATTAACAAGATGTAACCACTCCTAGATATCCTTCTTCATAAGGGTCAACTCCTACTTACGCCTCAACCCTATGGGGATGCCATCGGTAGGAACACCGAACAGGTCTGTAAATAGCTATTCATTGATTGTAATGATCACCCATACACCCCGTATGCTCGTGCAAAAATAACCCACCCTCTCAGAATAGGACTTGACTAGGGAAAGCATCTCAGTGGCCGGAATGCTCAGATTTGGGGCCATGAATAGGTCCATAAGCCCCACCTTTTGGATGTTCTTCACCAAGGAGTCTAGGGCCCCTTGGTCTAACCAGCACTGGCTCGCTGCTACTTCGTCATATTTGAAGTAGATGTTTGCCCCCTGCATCTCGGAAGTTACCACTGTCACCTCCTAGGGCTTCTTCACCCCTACAAAAATTTTTACAAAACGTACTTAGCATGATGATGAAGAAAATACATGGATTGAAAAAATACTTGAGCATGCGATACTTACTATTTGGCCCACCAGGTCTATATGGTAATGGGAACGACAGGAGTTCAACCATCATAGCCTCTTCAACCATGACCAGCTTAAAGGGTTCTTCCCACTCCCCATCCAGCCAACCCTTCTCCTTACACTGATTGTAGAGAATATAAAACATGCTTGGGTAGGTATGGTATTCCCCCCGCACTGACCAATCACACCTACTTGCAAGTTCTTGGCAGAAGAAAACTCCTGTAGGGCTAGCTGTGTTGTAGCTAGCAGACCCGGTTGGTCGTGAACCCCATCATCATTGATAAAAAACCTGGTGAAAGATACATACTATTAGCATTCAACCAATATGGCCAGCATTTCATAATACAGTAGAGCAAGATTGCAAAACTCACCCACTGGCACAGTAGATAGTCCCTCGTGGGTTCTGAAAGCATGTTGCCATGTAACGTGTGAGGAACAATGTGTTGTACTTGTGGTAGCAGTTGTATTTAGGCATGTCCCAGATCTAGGCTAAATGCCTTAAACCTATTGAGTGTTGGCTGGATCCCTCTCTTTGCCTACTCATGATTGCCCTGTTGGTAAAAAATCTCAAAATGCCATGACTAGCCCTAGGCAGCATGGCTTCTATTATGTCGGATGCCTCCACCTCCTCTAGGGAGGACCAAACGATCACACTAAAGTGGTAGACAAGGAATTTTAAGAAGTCCCATGTCTTTCTCCTGAACCAAACCCCTTGATCTCCAATACGTATCTGTGGAGGGAGGGCGTTGGCCACAGGTCTGCTCACATGGCACAAGACCCCTCTAATGTCCAAAACTATCAGCCTAGACCTTGGCCCCACCCTACATGACACAATCAAAAAATGTTAGCATCATACTTAAAGGCAGTACACACGCAACATAGCAATGTCTAGTAGTTCATGTATATAGCATAGCATAACCCTCTGCCCATACAATAACGTAGCAAGGGCATGAAAGCCTAGTGTAGCAAGAACATGCAAATAAGCCTAGCGTAGTAACAAAATAATTGACAACATGCTCTAATAAAACATGTGTCACGTTGCTGCATCACACATGGCCTAGCCCTCTCAAGGGTTTTGCGTTACAGCATGCTAAGGTCAAATAACTTACACTACCCCAGCCCCCACGGTTATGACAACCATGACGGTGGCGGTTTCAGCGGCCTTTCATGTAACCATGACGTAACATCCATGCATCTACCACCACCGAAATGGCAACAGAAATAATGCAAAGGATAAAATGACGTGACCATAGAAAACACAGGTAGCCAAGAATAGACACAAAACAAATAGAAAGCACAAAAAAAGAAGCAATGGAGACATAGCAGCTTAATAGGTCAACGGTGTGCTCTTCTGTGCCACAACGCATGCTTATGGCACACGGTCTAGGGTCTTCTTTGCCTCCTCAACCCTTGCAAGTGTCAAATGATTCTTAGGAGCCATTGTCCTATTCGCAGATTTACACCTTTCACTGTGAAAATTTGCTTTACTAGCCAACTAACACAATTGCTTTGCGCTCTGAAATCCCCTTGTGCTCCAATGAGGGCTCTGCGCTCTTAGAATTAAAATGGCAAAATTGCCAGGGTTTAGCCCCTATTTATGGCTGTAAGGACAGGATGGGAAAACTTTCCTCTCTCTCTCTCCGATTAATGCATAGTGTGCTATACAGCATAGCATGCTCACCATGACATCGTAGCACTATTAGCATTAAAGCCTTGACACACTTCAAGCCAGCTACTTGCCTTCCCAAAAATAAAAAATATATTTGTTTTTGGTTAAGTGTCCAAAAAGACCTTAAACTAGCAATCCCAAAAATCGCAATATGCACGAGTCCGAAAAGACCTTAAACTAGCAATCCTAGCATAGTTGCACCTCTAACGGTCCGAAAAGACCCTAAACTAGCAATTTTGACCTGTTACATTTTGTGGTCTGTAATGACATTAAACTAACAACATCCCATGCTTAAATAAGTGATTCTTGCATCTTCTTCCACATGGGCAGTGTTATAATTTCTAGCAGTTTTTTGTCTTCATGCTTGCAGTTCGTATTTTCACATTAACGGTTTGGCACTTTTCATACTCGAAGTTTTCCATTTCACATACTATTATTTTGCATGTTAAGATTTTTCATGTTGTAATTAGGTAGTCTAAAATGACACTAAACTAGCAGTTTGGCATTTGCATATCAACAATCACACAATTTCACACTTTACGTTAGCAGTTTTACACCTTTAGCAGTTTTACACTCTTATGCCTTGGTAGTCTGCCATGACCTTAAAATGACAAACGTGCAATCTTTACATCGCCACACTTCACAAGTTGCATCTCATCGCTTCTTTACAAGTTTTCATTACAGACAATCTCTGCTGATAAACGCCTCTTAATTAGGCTTTCATCCTATGATGACAGGTTGAGCAAGAGATGGAAAACCATCATGACCTATCCATGCCTTTAATGTTAGTAGGTCCACAAGGCAAGCTTGCAAGATAGTTGAGCCTCGACAAGATCGATTGGGGGTCAACCACAATTAGCACTATAGCAGCCTTAGAAGCATCCCCGGATTGGCCCAAGCATCTGATCCAAGCTATAGACTTAGAGGCTAGGGATGTAACTAAGGACCCTCTCGTCAAAGCACTTGTGACCATGTCAAAGGGTGAGGAGAAGACGTTGAAACTCAGCTCCCTCCTAGACATGCAAATGCATGAAAATGTAGCCAAGATTCTATAAGACAACATCGATTTCTTCGCATGGTCGTACAGTGACATGTTGGATCTGGATCCATGGCTAATTCAACACAACATCATCCTAGACCCACACATGAAGGAAGTCAAGAAGAAGGCTCATAAAGTTAAGCCAGAAATCACACTAGCCATGAGGGATGAAATCACCAAGCTATATCAAGAAGGTTTCATCTACGCAGTTGACTATTCAGAGTGGGTGTCCAACATTGTCATAGTTTCAAAGAAAATGGCAGGAATACAGATCTGTAAAGACTTCCAGGACTTGAACAAGGCAATGATCAAGGATGAATTCCCACTACCAAGCATTGATTAGCTTATCGACACCACAGCTAGCTATGCTCTGCTATCCTTCATGGATGGTTTCTCTGGGTACAACCAAATCTGCATTAACCTAGAGCACCAGCTATCCATAACCTTCATGACCCCATAGGGAACCTTCTGCTACACCATGATGCCCTTCAGGCTTAAGAATGCTGAAGCAACTTACTAGTGAGCCATGAATTACATTTTTACTGATTACATCCTAGAAACATTAAATGACTACGTGGATGATATAGCAGTCAAGTTCAAGAAGGCAGCTGATCACCCATGTGATCTAGGGGTAGTCCTCAAATGCTGCCAAAAGCACGACTTACACTTCAATCCTAAGAAGTGCATCTTCAGGGTGAAAATTGGATGCATGTTAGGGTTCATAGTATCGGAGGTCAGAATATGAGTGGACCCTGACAAGGTCAAGGCCATCCTCAACCTAGTGCCTCCGAAAAACCTTAAGGAGTTATGTGGTTAGCAAGGTAGAGTGCAATTCATTTGAAGGTTTGTAGCAAGGTTGATCGACAAGTTACACCCCATGCAACATCTTCTGAAGAAGGGGGTTAACTTCGAATGGACAACCTAGTGTCAACAAGCCTTCAACAACCTGAAGAAGGAACTCTTACACCTCTCGACTGTTCATCTATCACAAATGGATAAACCCTTCTTTATCTACCTCGCCACCTCCGACACATCTGTCACAGCATTGGTATGTCAGAAATGAGATGTCGGTTCTGAGATACCAGTGTATTATCTGAGTCATGCGCTAATAGCGCACAAGGAGAAATACAATGAAGTGGAGAGGAATTGCCTAGCCTTAGTGTTTACACTAAAGAAGTGGCAACATTACCTATTCCGTAGTACAACCAACATCATTTGCAAAAGCAATATACTCTGGGCTATCACCAAAAAATTATATGAAAGTAGCAAGATAGCTTGATGGAAGGCAATAACCGTGGAGTTCGATCTATGCTATATAAGTCAATCATCAAAAAAAGGTCAAGCCATAGCAACCCAACTCACAGCGTCTCTAGTCGATGACTAGGCAACCATAGACCCTGAATTCCTGGATGAATATGTTAGCAATGTCAACATCATCCCATCGCATTTCGAAGCCACCTTAGATTTTGACGACACCTCAACCACGCAGGGTGGTTGCGCCACTACCATAATCATGTTCCCCTATGGGGAAATGCATCCATCTTTTTATCAATTTACGTTTCCTTGTACCAACAACGTGGCAGAATATGAGGGGCTACTCAAAGGCCTCTTAACTACCTGAGCACTATGCATACAACACCTAGCAATCCGAGGAGATTCACAACTAGTCGTGAATCAAATCATCAAGGTCTACGCCTACAAAGATACGCACATGCAATCCTACTACGACCTAGCAAAAATATTGCTTAAGCAATTCACAACCACATATGTGCAACTTGTGCCACATAATGAGAACACCATGGTAGATACCTTAGCTACCATTACAATAAATATTCCATCACATTCCTTGGCAAACCTGCCAACCGCGATTATAGAATGTGCAAAGCCTATCACTTAGGTGGAACATGTGGCATCTGTCAGTGCTGCAGATACCCAGGAGTGGTATGCCAATGTTAAAACCTTTCTACAACATGGCGAACCCCCAGGTGGATTGACATCTACCCAGAGAGATGCAATCCATAAGCGTGCTCGATAATACGTGCTCATGGGAAATGATGTCCTATGTCGACGCTCCTACGACAGGATATTACTAGCATGCATGGGTGGCGAGCAAGTGTAGAAGGTAGTTAATGAGGTGCATGAGGGGCTTTGTAGTGGACACATAGCACCCAGGTCTATGGCTACCAAAATCAGATGCCTAGGGTACTACTGGCCCAACATGGAACGTGACTTCCTATCGAAAGTCAAAGCATGTGACACGTGCTAGAGATACGCAAATCTCATGCACATCTTGCCTACAGACCTACACCCAATGCAAATCACGTGGCCCTTCCAACGATGGGGATTAGACCTCATAGGGTCTATCACACCTAAGTTCTCTATGGGGCATAACTTCATTATCACCACCATTGAGTATTTTACCAAGTGGGTGGAAGTCATTCCCCTAAGGAAGATGACGTCTCAGCAAATCTGTCATTTCATCCTTGACAACATCGTAACAAGGTTTGGGCTTCCAATGACTACTGTCACTGACAATGGGCCACAGTTTAGCAGTATGAAAACCTGGACCTTCTATAGCAATCTAGGCATTAAACAATCATTTTCTTCCCCTTACTATCCACAGGAGAATGGGTAGGCGGAGGCTACAAATAATTTCATCACCAACTTGCTGAAGCGGATGCTTAACAATAGCAAAAGACAGTGGCATGAGCAAATCCTCTACATCCTCTGGGCCTACAGAACAATGTGCATAACTGCAATGCGTAAGATCCCTTAGAGTCTTGTTTATGGATCTAAAGTTGTATTGCCTCTTGAGTTGTAGGTACCCTCACTCCGGATGATCCTCGAAGATGTCATGAGCAAAGCCCAAAACAATGAGTTACGAACCATCGACCTCGACTCAATGGAGGAGGATCATGTGCAGAAGTTGAGATCCATCGAGCACTACCAAAGTAAGCAACAACAGAAGCACCGTGCAGACCCGCATCGACGGCCAGTGCAGAAGGGAGACCTCATCCTCAAGGGCATCCATGAGCACGTGAGCAAATTCTTAGCCAATTGGGAAGGTCCTTACATGGTCACTAAAGCCTTCGGGAATGGAGCCTTTAAACTGGTGGACATGAACAACAACGAGTTCACCAACCCAGTGAATCACTCGTATCTAAAGTCATACTACATCTAAAGTGCAACAGAAACTACAAGCACTATCTACTACGATGATAAACTGGCAATTGCACCAAGTAGTGTCCACAATGATGATAAACTAGCAGTGTCAAGAAACTTCTGCTATGACGTTAAACTGATAGAAGCCATCCGCTACAACATTAAACTGGCATGTACGGTTTGCTGGGACCTTCAACCAGCGTAGCAGTCTGCTAGGACCTTAAACCAGCACACGGTCTACCAAGACCTTAAACTGGGTTTGCATCGCATCCCTAGCATCCACCAGCACTAGATACACATCGAACGAGTGGGCGCAACGCTAATGTGTGGGTGGGATTTCGTAGCTCTGGAACATGGGTCATGATGCATTGAGAATGAAATCTGGAACATATGTGGTGCCACCACCCTTGGTATCATGCTGACCCTCCAAAGATGTCGTATGACATTACACTAGCCCTCCGAACCTACCATCACCACAACCCATCACCCTAATGATGGTTCCTAGGCTAGTTCCTGCATTTGGAGTTCCAGCAGTATCATGACCCAGTCACGATGTTGTTACTCTAGCTCCCTACCAACACCTAGGCTCACATGACATTAGCTATGTGGTAGCTGATCCCATAGCTGAACCAAAAATGCAAGCCCCTAATAGGGATTCCAGAGCATCCGCACCTGTAACACCTCTTGGCGCCTTGGAGACCAACTCCCCTATGCCAATGCTGTCAAGGCCACTGCTGGCCTTCCTACTTTGGACATCATACACCAGCAACGATGTCCAATAGCTTTAACAATGCAAGAAACTAGTAAAACCTTTGCCCCCAACTACACATCTCGCAACAATAACAAATGCTATAGTGTCGCAAAGCGAGTGCCTCGGCTAGCTTAGCTACTTCAGAGTGCAAATTCCATGACGTGCCTAACGCAACTCGCTGCATGGAAAGCATTTGTAGGCAGGTCAAAACCCTTCATAGATGTAACGCAACTCATCCTATGAAGGAAACACCTGTCCTACGAGAGGTTGAAGAATAGTGGCAGCCAAAGATGAAAATGAAAACGAGCCCCTTAGAGCACTCCGATGAGGGACTTTGCTAAACATCATCTATGCTCTTTGCCTTAACCTTTGCAAAACAACTGCAACACTCTCAAGTGCATCCGAGCAATGTCTAGACACCCACCGAGCGACAACCTTAGCATTTTTCCTGCTACGGTGTTTCATATTCTTTGCTGATGTCTATTGAGCCTATTCTCCAGACATCGACAAAGAGGGGCCAATGAAACATCCCAAAAAATGCGGGATCATTCTTGCTTTACCAGGCCTTGCAATTCGCGCAGCACCACAGTAGGTCTTCAGGAGGAGAACATTCTGAGTTCAGGCTAGCTAGTTTAGCAAATTTTCTATTTTAGGTGAAAACAGGCTCTACGAGTCATCCTAGCTGTCCACCTACGTAGCACGCCGAGCCGACAACCTACTTAGAAATGGTGCATGGAGTTGGAAGTAGCATTCTGGATACACGAAATAGTTCATCAAATTTTCTAACTCATGAAGTTTGCTACGCTACACTACACCTCGCGATGTAGCACAGCAAGCTTGAGAAGACGATTGTAGAATGGAGCGCTACGCTACGCTACGTCACATGACATAGCGTAGCATGGCAATAGCTTCACAGCCAGTCCCCATGCCTAATTTTAAGTCCTTCAGCAATGTCTCTTTCTGTTAAGAAACAGTGGACCATGTCTGCTGCTATGCTACAATAAGCTACAAGGTGCAGTGAGGCATAGAAATCTTGTGGAAGAGATAGAAGGTAGCTTAAAGGAGGACGGAATCAGCAAGTTTGCAAGTCGCACGGAAGCAAAGTTTGCAAATCGGCAAAGCTTTCATGACTAAGGCTAGTTGCTATGCTATACTACACTATGTAGCGTAGCATAGCATAGCAAGCATGCAACACATATGTAGCGAAATGCACGACAAGGTGTTATGCTATGCCAAGCATGCTCTACTACAAAGCATAGCGAGGCATACGGGTGGTTGTGCGACATCAATTCACTTCATCTAATTGGACCATTAGCACACGTCTCCAGATGCTAACGACATAATTACAACATGGTAGGCTCATAGTTATGGCATAGCAGGTTCGCATTACAATGGTCTTTTCGGTCCAACGGTCATACATGATACGTGTGGCGCCAGTAAGTCAACGTGGGCCTGGGGCACGTGGCATCCAAACCGCCCCTTTCAGGTGCCCTCTAGCTCTATAAATACATCGATGAACAACATCCAAAGGGTCCAAGAATTTTCTAAAAAATTGCATTCAAAAAGGATGGACTATATTTGGCTATTGGGAATTCTCGGGAAAATGGCATTCAAAGTGCTCAAATTTTTCCAACAAGCAGCATTCAAAGAGTTCCAAGATTTTTTGGAGTCTTCAAATTTTCATCTCTCTGGCACTCAAGTTCTCTTCTCAACACATTGTAGCACTGAGCATTATAAGCTTTCTGTTTGACACTGCAAACAGTTAGCACCTTTAGCTAACATTTTTTCTTGTCTCCCTTTCTACCACCTTGGTAGAATCCCCTGCATTGTCAACATCCAAAACCACACACAAGTGCATAACCTATTCTTCTCTACACGTCCTAGTTACTCTCAGGATCTTTGCACTCCGCCATGATTTGCAATTGATTGTATCCACATTGATAGAGCAAGCTTGTAGCTTCGGAGCAGTGCATTTTTCTAACCATATTTTACATTATTTTTTGTTTATTGTTGCGTTTTTACACTATTTTCTTCTTCTTCTTCATTTACTTTCAAGAATTACTCCACATTTCCATTCTTGTTTCAAAAATATACATTGCAAAAGGCTATATAGCCATCAATTAAGTCCCTGTCTAATCGACCAAACCGTTCAGGGTGTCCCGTATCTACACACACCCAACACAGCCTTCCCACGGGTATGGGGTCTAAACTATCGTGCCCGTCAACCCCTTGATGTTTTTCAGCCACCGACGTTTTTGATCCTCACATGGATGAGGAAACAAACCTTAGTTGGGCTAACCACGATCTCCCCAAGATTAGGTTAAACCTAGGCATCTCTTCTACCATAATAAATATTGCGCTAGTGGAAAATTGGTCCCTTGCTATGAGGTTGATGGTAACATTCCCCTTGACCACAACATGTGCCCCATTGAATGACTTTAAACATGAGGTTGCTATGGGCTTGATTTGATCCATGAAGCCCAACTTGTCCACTATTGGGAATGGTCTCACATTGGTAGCAGCCCTATCATCAATGTGTACTCCATGAATCTTATATCGACCTACTTGAATTATGATAAACATGGGGGCAATAGTCACTTGACCTTTTTTAGGGTAATCTTTGATGGCTTTGTCATAAAATGTTAAATGGGATGGCTGTGGTTCTTTAGCCACAGAGGGAAGCATAACAGCGTGGACAGCTTTCTCTTTGGCTAGCATGTTTTCACTAATAGAAATAGATGCTAACATGCGAACCAAAGCCTCACGATGTGCTGTAGAGGTTATTATTAAGTTGTACAATATTAATGTTTTGTTCTTTTGTTTCAAGGCCTATTTAAACCTATGAAAGTACATTTAGGAAGTCTTGGCCACTATTTTATTGTTTGCTAACCTTTTCTTCTTCTATGCATCCTAGAAGACGAATCTCCCAAGGGGGAGTGGCTTTGGGTTAGATAGTAAGTTCTTTTAAATTAGAGGATGACAGTTGCATGTGTGTGTTACCACCAGTGGCTAATGATGAAGAGGTCATGGGAATTTTGAACAATGGGGTGGGCTTAGGGGGGCCCAATGTAGTGTGTTCTCTAGCCAACTTATCTGCTAGATGTTCCTTAAATGAGGAGGTTGAGACGCAGTGCTTGTCACTCGACTTTGGGTAGTAGGGGAACTTGCATGCTTTAGCACCCTGATAAAAAATGGTGCCTGTGTTTTTGTAGTGGGAAATGATACAGTTTTAAGTACAAAAGGTGCAGCAAATGTCTATGGAGAAGCTTTAATGACAAAGGGGGTTTGCAACCTGGTTGTTGTTGAAGCTTCAACATTGTGGACCAGGGGTTACATGAACCACAAATGACTCATGCTGTGATTCTACATTATTGTCAATGCCAATGGCATTGATAGTGTAACCTACATTATTTATGTTCACAAGATCTTTGTAAACATTCATAGATTGGTTTTTAGATCAAACAAGACTTCTCTCATCTAGGACTAACTTATCCTAATCAATCAATCGTTGGATATCATCTTTCAATGCTAGGCAATAATCTATATCATGCCCATACAATTAATGATAATTGCAAAAATGCTCTAGCCTGAAGTTCTTGGGTACTAGTGGTTCATTAGGCATAGCCAAGGAGGGGTCTCGAAGGACTTCACAATACCTTTGATGATGCTTAAGGGCCTCCTCTTACATACATTTATGTTGGATGTGCCTAGCTCCCAACAATTGACTCAGAAGCTCCAAAGGCTTAATTGGTAATCGAGTATATTTTGAGTGATCCTTGCACTCAAAATTTGGTCTTGGCTAAGTTTGCACTATGGGTGTTAATGCCAAGGGCTAACTAGTGCTACTAGAGTTGGGCATTGTGTTAGTGGAGGCTGTGGGTGTTGTGGCAATATTTTTGCTATTGTTGGACTCAGTCTCATTAGCCATAGTGGCCACCGTGGTTGTTGTGCCCTTCCCCTTCTCTTTCTCTTTTTTTGTATGTGTGTCTTTATAGGCTACATAGGCTGGATCTCTACTAGCCTCTGTCACATCTTGAATGCTTTTAGTTTGAGCGAATACTTGGCTAAGGGAACGTGGAGCCAAATAATATAGTTTGGATTTGATAAAATCATTTATTGCTCCTTTGAAAATAGCTAGCAAGTGGGCCTCAGCAAGTGGTTCTCGTATTTCATTTAGAGTAGCACTCCAATGTTGTATGAACTTTTGTACGGATTCTAATGGCTCTTGTTTAACACTCATGAGCTAATCTAAAGTGACTTCTGATTTCAAGTTATAGTTAAAATGAGTCACGAACTGGCTTAGCAATTCTTTTAATGTTGAGATAGAAGCATAGGGAAGCACGTGGTACCAATCTAAGGCCTTGCCTACTAGGGACATGGAAAAAACACAAATGATGGTATGGGGCCAAGATTGTAGTAACAAGGATTCAGACCTAAAAGTGGCCAAGTGGGCATTTGGATCACCTTCCCCATTGTATTTTGTAAACTGGGGAAGTTGTACCCCAGGGAGCAATGTAAACATGGGAACAACTAGATTGATTGGGTCATCTTAGTAGAAGTCTATGACTTGAACGATTTTAGAAATGGTGGCTTTCAGTCATTTAATTACTTCGGTGATGATCTAGATGAGCTAGAAGGCTTGGTCTAGACCTAAGGGTGTTACAGTGGATTGTGAAGCTACTAGAGTAGCCATCACTGGTGGCACTGTTGGTGTGGCTGCCAGTCCTATTGGGGGTGCTATCAGAATAACTCCTACTAGTGGTGTTGTTTGAGTAGCCCACAACCCAGTGGGTGGTACTGCTAGAGCAGCTACCATTGGTGGCACTGTAGGGATGGTTACCTGCCTAGTTGTTGGTGTGGCCCATAGCCTTGTGTTTGGTTGCATTGCATGTGACACTTAGTATGTTTGGGGCTATGCATATTATGGCATGTGAGACATTTGAGCCACAGGAAAAGAGGTCGTTGGTGTCCACCATGCAGTTGAGGTTGGGTCCACTATTGATGCTGGAATTAGTGTAAAGGAGGGAATAGAAACAAAACTTACATGCAATTGTGACATGGTCATGGTGTGCACGTATGGAAGTGTGGGCATCATAGATGTTGGGTGTGGGACTTGGATAGATTGGGAAGGATGATTAACGAGAAATGAGCTTGAAGGGCCTGCATGTTGATATGTTGACAACATTTAATGACTATCCATCACCAAAGAGGGTTTGGGTTGTGGTAGTTTCATGACAGTAGTGAAAGAGGTGGAAGATTGTGGCTAGTGTGAATGAACGACAGAGGTGGTAGGAACTATTGCATAGATTAGACCACCACCTTCAGAGTGGGAGTCTAACTCCTCTTTCCCATCATGGAGAGGTTCATCATAATGTGATGTTGTGTCCCATTCTCTTGACTTACTTAGTTGCAAACTTTTGGCTAAGAGCCATTGGAAAGTTTCAGTAAGTGGGATAATGGTGTTAGTAGTGGGAATGAACTCCCTTACTTTCTAGTGGATGATTTCAAAGTTATGTTTTTCCTTAAACTCATGATGATCCAATGGTATATTTTCTTGGATCTTGGCACATAAGAATTTATAGTGCTCTTTGTCATTAGGTAGATGTTTAGGCAATTGATACTACAGTCTAAGGGACTACCACTATACTCGCATTGGGTTGGGCAGTCACTTGGGATCTACCATGTGTGGAACAGATTAGGATGCCTCCAAGTTCAAGGTGGGAACTGAAGTGGTTGCAGGATTCATCTTTCTGATATGAGAGAGGTGTAAGAAAAAAGAGAGGATAGATACGTGTAAGAAATAGTTAAAAAAGTACATTTGGTATTAAACAGTAAAAGTCTAAAGTTCCAGAGAAAATAGACTAAAACTGGGGGCATTTGGAAATGCTGAAGAGCTAGTTTTTTTTGTTGTTGCTCTTGCTACGCTAAGAGAAACTGCTACGCCAACATGGCCACTACGCTACACAGAACGGAGGTAGCATAATGTAGTAGACAGGTAGCGTAACACAGTAGGTAGTTTGGGAACCGCTACACTGACAATGTCACTATGCTACACAGAATACAGGAAACGTAATGTAGTAGATAGGTAGCATAACATAGTAGATATTTTAGGAACTGCTACATTGATAGGGTCGCTACACTACACAGAACGTAGGTAGCATAATGCAGTAGACAGGTAGCGTAACATAGTAGATAGTTTGGGAACCGGTACATGAACAGGGTCGCTATGCTACACAGAATGCAAATAGTGTAATGTAGTAGACAAGTAGTGTAACACAATAGACAGTTTGGGGCTTTCATCCTACAGATTTCCAAAGGAACTATTGTGGTGACCAATCTACACCACCTGGTGCATAAAAAACCATAGGGGTGTCACGTATACGCTAGCAAGCTACTGGTGATGGGGTACAAACAACATGTAGGATTACCTATGAGACATAGAAGAGAAATAGAGGTTTAGGCCCTCCTTCTAGTGTCAAAAATTATGATGTTTCAAAACATCAGTGGCTAGAACACTGAGAGGTTATCAGGCGTACAGCCTAACCCCGGATCCATGCAAGGGCTATGTTGGAGAAAATAGAAATGGGGTTCCCTGAATAGTCTGGTCAATCATTCAGGGACTTACGTGGTGTACAATAACTATATGCAAATAGTAATTTTAAAATGCAACATTCTAAGGTTGAAATTGAAGAAAACATGGGGTGCATGACAATAGAAAAGCATCAAAGCATGTAACTAGGATAATAAGCATGAATAGGTACACATGAATGCAACATATATGCTATAGAAAAAATGGAATGAGAGTTTAGGTGAGGGAATGCACCACCCCAAAATTATGGAATCTAATCTTTGTATGACTAATGAAAGTGTACAACTGGTGTGTAGTACTAGATAAGCACAACTGACAATGGAATGATATGGTCATAGCTCTTGGACTACTACCAATGGGATGCTAACAAGAACCAATGAGCTGATGCTTACTGGACTAAGAGCTACTATTCTAGGTTGAGAAGAGATCTGGGAAGTGCTACTTCTGGGATTTTCTATTTAGCAACCTTTTGTTTTCCAATCTCTTTGTCAAATCTTACTGCAAGAAGCCAACTCCCAAAATTCAATTGCCAAAAGCCAACCTTTTGAATGTTTTTTGTTGGGGTATTTATAGAGCCAAGAGTGGGAAGAAGATGTGGTTTGGACACCACATGTATTGGGTCCCACAGGGCACAAACATGGATGTGCTATGTTGGCGTGTGGTGCTATGTTGATGTGCTACACTAAATGGAATAAGGCTGGAAGTGTAACCTACTAAGCTATGACCATATCATTCGGATTGCATGTACCCAAGGTATTGCCATATTTTTACAAAAAATGCTTATGAAAAATGTAAAGTGAAGCTTACACTTTGGGACTACATCTTCCCCTCTCTTATGAGTAGGGTCAAGCATAGAGACAATTTTGGGACTTGACAATGGATGCAACAAGCAAAGAAAAATGCTGATCTCAGATGTCAAGGAGATGCTGGGGCAGAAATGACCATGGACAACAAGTCTTGGAGCTTCTAGAGATTTCCTATGGCTTCTTTTCAAGTGTTACACTACTTACGTTTTTTAGCATAGTGGAGTAGCATGAAGACCTACTCGCTACGCTATGCTACGTTGCATAGTGTAGCACAGTGTAACATCCACCTTTAAGATAAGTTTTGCTCAAAAACTGAAAATAACCCTCTAAAGCTTGGAAAGCCAAGCTATTTTAACAACCAACCATTACACTTTTCATGTTAAAGAATCCTAAGAGTTCCTGGCTTCATCATTGGGGCACCTTTTATCTTGTAGGTTCTTGCTATGCTGTGCTACGCTATGTAGTATAACATAGCGTAGAAGCTAGTTTGGGATGAATTTGAACTACAACCTGCAATGTTTTGTCAGGAGACTTTGATTGGGACCTAAGGATGAAGTGGGACAGGCAATCTTGGAAGTCAAATCATGGTCAAGTGCAATTATTTTGGTAGAAAAACTTGAGAAAATACTTTCTTAGTGGTGGCATCCCACTACGTTGTGCTACACTGTGCAGCATAGCATACCGTAGCACCTAGATTCGGGTGGCTTTTGCAAAATTTGCCTATGTCACATTGATCACACTTCAAGGGTAGAGCAAGGCAAGCATCCTTGAAGATCAAAGAATGGTCAAGTGCATTTTCTCTGTTAACACAATTTCAGGGAAGATTATATTACGATTGGCACCCTGCTACGTTGTCCTATACTATGAAGCATAGCACAGCGTAGCGCCCAAAATGGGATGACTTTTGCAACATTTTCCATATATTTTCCATGCTACGCTAATCATATTTCAAGGATGAAGTAGGGTAGGCATCGTTGGGAACTGATTATCTAGCAACTACATCTTCTGCATCTGATCTAACACTTGCAATAGTTTTTATCACCACATGGCCTGCTACACTATGCAGCATAGCATAGCATAGCAGGCCTCATAGTTAGAAAATTTGCTAAATTTTTTATTCCATCCTGAGTGCCTCTTTTGTGCAAACTAGCCTCATGACTAGGTTCTGCATTGATTGTGTAGCAGAGGATGGCAGGTAGGCTTGGAAGTGGCTTCATAGGCATCAGGACTTCCAGGGTGCCATGTTGTCTACACGGTCCAACGTGACACCATGCTTGTAGAGATCCTTGCCCAAATTTTGGAATTATGCTGAATCATGAGAGTCCCAAAATTTATGGTGTTTCAAGTAACATCCCTATGCCTTATGATCTTCTTATTTTGATTATCCCAAAATCAATAACCAAAATCATTAGATCCATAACCAATGATAAAACACATTCTAGCTTTAGGATCAAGCTTATCTCTATCATTTGAATCAACATGCACATATGAGACATACCAAAAAATTCTGAAATGTCAAATATTTACCTCCTTCATAGTCCATACCTCCTCTAATATTCAAAACCCCAATGGAGCTGAAGGATCTCAATTAATGAGATAGGTTGTTGTGTTAACTACATCTACCGAAAATTTCTTTGGTAACCTAAAGTGTATTCTCATGCTTCTAGCTCTTTCATTCAATGTTTTATTCATCCATTCAATGACGACATTTTTCTCTAGAATTCTTGGAATTATCTTGATCATCTTGATCCCATTTTCTAAATAGAAATTCTTGAATTCTTTACTATCATATTCTCCTCCATTATCTGACTTCAAATTTTGATCTTCAAACCAATCTAATTTTCTACTTTAGCTTTCCACCTTTTAAATATAGCAAATACATCAGATTTATTTTTAAGAAAATAAACCCACACCTTTTTGGTGGAATTATCAATGAAGGTGACATAATATCTCAAGCCTCCAAGAGACTTTACTAGAGCTAGCCCACATACATTTGAATGCAACAATTCAAGCTTTTCAATCTATGATGTCCTCCCTAACTTTGAGAAAGTAACCCTTTTTTGCTTTCCATAGACAAAATTTTCACACAAGCTAACATCAATAGACTTAAAATTTGGTAACTTCCCCTTTGAAGCTAACAACTTCATATCTTTCTCACTCATATGCCCAAGTCTTTAGTGCCATAAGATCAAATCAACACCATATTCAACAACTGCCACTATATCTTTCTTTGCTATAATCATGTACAATGTTCCCACCTTACTGCCTCATGCAACAACCAAGTTTCCCTTGGTTATCTTTTGTGACCTACCTTTGAATGTTGTTATATACCCATCTAAATCCATTTGGCTCATGGAAATTAGATTTTTCTTGAGTCTAGAAACATGTCTGACATCTTGCAATTTCCACTACATCCCTTGGGAAGTCTTTATTTGAACTTCATCCTTCCCCACAATATCCAAAGTTTCATCATCTATAACATGAACCTTTCCAAACTTCCCTACAACATAATTGGGTAATAATTCCTTACAAGGAGTGGAGTGGAGTGAAGCAACTAAATCCAAAATCCAAGATTCAATAGGACTATCCACATAATAGATCAAAGCATCAACAGTAATCTCCTTAGTTGCATTTTTTGATTCATCATCTTAAGTTTGATTTTTTTTCTTCTTTGGTTCTTTGCATTGATTTTTAAAGTGACCCTTTTTATCACAATTCTAATAGAAAACTTCCTTGAGATTTTAGATTTTCTTTTGCCTCTTCACTTCGATATACCATTACCATGGTTTTAATCATAGTCATTGCTCCTACCTCTACTTTTTGTATTCAAAGTAGACCCTAAGGATTTTCTTGACTCCCTTCTATGAACATCCTTACTAAGAATCAACTCTCAAATATCATTCAATTTTAATTTTGAATTACTAGATGAGCTACTCACTGCAGTCACTATTGCAACCCAACTCTCTAGCAAGGATGATAGAAAAATCAACGTCTTGATTTCATCATCAAAGGTAATCTCCACTGAACTCAATTGACTAATAATCACATTGAATTCATTGATGTGATATATGAATAATGCAGCTTCACCAATATTCAAATTGAGCAACCTATGCATCAAATATACATTGTTTGAAGCATATGGCTTTTCATACATGCTTGACAATGTCTTCATCAAACTTATTGTTGTTTTCTCATTAACAATGTTGAATGCGACATTTCATGCCAAAGTTAATCTAATCATATCATGTTTGGAAATCTAAGAGATCCCAATCTTCTTGTTCCATGGTTTTTGGCTTCTTCTGAGAGAAGGGTTCATGTAGTTTCTTCTAGCACAGATAATCTTCAATCTACATTTTCCAAAATCTGAAATCTTTGTAATCAAACATGTCAATCTTAACCTTCCCTTCCTCCATCACTTCCACTTTCCTTCATCAAGAACTTGGCTCCAATACTAGTTGTTAGGAATTGAAATAGGAGAAAAAGGAATAAAAGATCACAAATAAACACACAAAATAAGAAAGATTTTATGTGGTTTAGCTTAAATTTTCCTATGTTGATAGCCACACTAGGATTTTTATTGATTTCTAAGGTTTCATAATGATACACTCATTCTCCACTAAAGGAAGGCACATTAAACCTATATATATAGCTAGGAGTTTCAAATTTCCAAACATAAATAGCTAAATTTTCTAATTTTCCTTTCAAATTAATAGCCAATGAATTTAGCTTGCTGCATTTTAGCCTTCCAAATTAATAGCTAGAAATTTTAGCTTTCCAAAAATGAAGAGAAGAAATCAAACTCCATTCTTGACATCTAATTCCCCCTTGCTTTTCCTTGCTTTCACATTGTGTCCCCATCACGTTGTCCTCATGATTCATGATGATATTGTTTGAATCTAGATCCACATATTGATCTCATTCAATGCTTTCCATTTTTTGTCAGTGCCTCATTTTTAGCAGCTTCCATTTCCAGCCAAGATATTTGTTAAGCACATGTATCAATGAGAAACTGGGGTAGCATAGCTACTTATTAACCACCTTTGATTTCTTGATTGAATCTCTAAGACTATCGTTATTTCCTTTCAAGTCTCTTCCATGATCATTTTTCTATTCACTTATTCCAAAAGATTATTGTTTATTTGGCTTCATGAGGATTTTCCCACTTTACACTTTAATTACATTGGATCTAGAAGCCTATTCTCTTTTTAAATCTAATATTCAATATATTCCATATCCCTTGTAACTCTTATTATCTTTTTACATTTATTTTCTAAATCCTTAGCCTGTGCATTTAGGTAAGGGTGTTTTGCTAACACACATGTTATTGGTTCATGCTATGTTATTTTGTTTCAAATGCATTACTCAAATTTGACTTGTTTTCAATAAAAACATGGCTCAGATATTAGCTTTCCCAATGACCTAAAAGTCACCTTTACATTTGAGGATTTTTTTTTGAACTATTTGATGGCTATAGAATACCTGACTCATTTTATGTAAGGTTGTTGCAAATTTGAATTAGGACGATTTTGATGATTTTCACTGCTAAAACCTACATTCAATTTATTATTTGGTTTCCTTACCTATAAATTGAGACAAATGCTTTGAAGAAATATCAAAATTTGAGCATCCTCTCTATATCTACCTATTATGTTAGAATTTTCAGTATCTCCTTGTATATTCTTAATTCATATTATAGAATTTCTATGTTGTAGTATTTCTTAGTGAGTTCTAATTAGCAACTATGTTTGTGTGTAATTGTTATATAAATTAGCCTCAATTCTAGTTCTTTTCATTTATTGATCATAATTATTTATGTGCTTTGTAAATTGATACTTTGTTGCATGGCTATGGCATTGCATATTCTCTAATTCTTAATCATGAAATGATGTCTCTTTGGATCTTGTAAAGTTTCTAAATTTTTGGTAGGTTTGTAAGGCCTTGAGTGATTTCTGAAATGGTAGAAGTTATTTTGACTAGTTTCAAACCATTTGTCAAGGTTGTTTTATGCCTGGCTCTTGTGGTAAAGGTTGTTAAATCTGAATTCATGAGAAGTTGGCAAAATTTCGGTAGCTAATTCTTCAATTCATAGTGTAATGTATATTCTACCTACCCAAAACTTACAAGGAGCACAAGAGAGTTAAGAGTTACCAAGTTCATTTAGTATGAACCTTGGATGTTACTAATAATTCTTAGTAGACCTTAGTTGTTACAAAATATTAGGTTAAAAAGAATTAAAAAAGAAGTTTGTGATTATGTAAGTGTTGTGGACACTTGCTTTCATAAGCTTTTCTCATAGGCTTACCCATAATTTCCTCTTGTATTCTTAAGACTAACAAAGGTTTGTACAGGATTGTAAGCTGAGTCTTTCGAATGAATGCTGATACCTTAACTTTGTTATGTGGGTGATTGTACATTTGAATCTCATCATGCTCATATAATAATGAGGCATTAGTTTAGTGGTAAGACACTTAATTTGGAAACTTCACAGGTCAAGGGTTCCATTCCAATTGGAATTTCTAAGTTATATAGAGTTCTAAGTAGACTATATATCTTGGGATGTTCTTAAGTTTCACTTATTAAAGGAAAAATAAAATGAAATGAAACATGATTTGGAAGCTTGTGTGGAAGATGATGTGTAGATGTTCTACATTATTAGGAGATTGATCTCATCCTTTTATTTATTCTAAATAAGATGAGATCCTAGTTGTCCATGCTTATTCATATCCATGATTATCTCATCCATAAATAAGATGATAAGGATCATTCCCATGATTTTATAGACTCATGCTTATCTCTTCAAATCCATTCTTGGAAGGATCCAAGTCTATATAATTGTAGCAACACATATTCATAAACATAGCCCTTTAGATTCAGATAGTATAGATATTCATAATTTCTATTTGGCATAGATAGTAGATCCAGATCCCTTTAGATTCAGATTTCTCATTTGATATTAGAGCTTAGTTAGCTCAAATTCTTGAGAACAGATCTCTCCAAAATGGCCCAAAATAATGGATTTGTGTCTCTCCAAATTATTGTATTCAATGGAGAAAATTATGAATATTGGGTAATCAAGATGAAGACATTTATGATCTCACAAGATCTATGGGATATTGTTGAAGGTGGATTTCAAGATGCTGATCAAGAAACATTTCAATCCCTGATAGAAGATGAAAAGAATGAAGTCAAGAAGTTTTTTAAGAAAGATGCAAAAGCATTATTCATCATTCAATTTGGGTTAGATCTAACAATCTTTCCCAAAATCTTCATGCATCCAACAAGAAAAGCTACATGGGATGCACTAGAGATTGCATACAAGGGATCATTAAAAGTTCATGTTGTCAAGCTACAAGCTTTAAGGAAAGATTTTGAATCGTTGCACATGCTAGATTCAAAGAATATTGATCAATACATCAACCGATTTCAACAAGTTCGAAATGGACTTGAATCTTGAGGAGAAACGTTTGAGGAAAGGTATGTTGTTGAAAAGATCCTTTGAAGTGTAACCCGACGATATGATCCCATCATCATGGCTATTGAAGAAGCAATAGATCTCGATAAGATGACCATGGTTGAGCTCGTAGGAAGCTTGAAGACATACGAGCAAAGAATTTTTAATCGTGAGGATTCAATAGCAAATGCATTTCAAGCACAATTCTAGAGATCATTCAATAAAAATCAAAATCAAAGATCCTCAAGTGTATCCTCATTTAGAGGATGTGGATGCAATCATGGTAGATCCAGAGGTTGTGGTCATAGAAGATCAAATCAATCAAATGAAAGTAAGCATTGTGATTTCTATGGTACCAACACCCACAATACTCATGAATGTTGGTCTAGGAAGAAGCATGAAAAGAAAGGCAAAGAAAAAATTGTAGAAGATGAAGATCACCATAAGAATCACCAAAAAGGTGAGTAATTGTTTTATACTAAAGAGGAGGAAGATCACTTCCTAATCTCTACAAAGGTATCAAATGCTAGCAACAACAACACGTGGTATGTTGATAGTGGGTGCAGCAATCACATGACTAGGAAAAAGAAACTCTTCTTAAGTTTGAAAACATATGATGGAAATGTCACCATAGGTAATGGAAAGAAGTTAACCATTGTTGGGATTCGATCGCTTGCCTTCACAACCATGCAACGTAAAAACTATGTTATTTCCCAGATCTACTTTGTTCTAGATCTTCCAAAGAATTTATTAAGTGTGGGACAATTATGTCACAATGGGTATCGTGTTGCATTTGAAAAGAACGTTTGTAAAATCTCTAAGGCTGATGATGATAAGGGTATTGCTATTATCCCTATTAGCAAAAATCAAATGTATAAGTTGCAAATACAAAAGGATGTTCAATGCCTCACTATTAATGACAACGGTGCTCAATTAGGACATGTCAACTTTGGCTCAATGGATTGCATGCAGAAAGAAGGACTCATCAAAGGTATGCCAAAATTTTCTTTGTCCAATAGTCATGATTGTGGCATATGTCAACTAGGAAAAATCACAAGATTGTCGTTTCCTAGAAAAGAACATAGATCTCAAGAAAAATTAGATCTAGTTCATATGGATTTATGCGGTACCATGCAAGCATTGAGCCTAAGCAAAAACCACTATATGTTAATCATCATGGATGATTTTTCCAGATTTTATTGGGGTTATTTTATGAAATTAATAGATCAAACATTGGGATTTTTTAAAGAATTCAAGGTGGTAGTAGAAAATCAAAGTGGAAATACAATCAAGAAAATCCGAATAGATCGTAGTAGTGAATTTTTGTCCCAAGAATTTGAGGAATTCTACAAGAAGAATGGAATTATTCATCAAACTACCACATCCTATACACCCCAACAAAATGGAGTAACTGAAAGGAAAAATAGAATTGTGGTTGAAATGGCTAGGTGTTTACTGCAACTATCAAACATAGAGGATATGTTTTGGGTAGAAGCTTGTGCAACATCAATTTATCTTTTAAATAGAGTGCCCTCCAGATCAATTCACAATAAAACACCCTATGAATTTTGACATGGTCATACACCTAATATTTCATATTTGAAAATATTTGGTTCACGCTGCTATGTGCACATCCATGCCCAAAACAAACAAAAATTAGATGGCAAAGCTATGCCTTGTATTTTCGTTGGATATTCTCCCACATCTAAAGCTTATAGGTGCTATGATAAAAACAATCACAAGGTCGTTGATTCCTGTGACGTCAATTTTCTGGAACATGACTACATTGACCACAATCTATTTTTTCCATTAACAAAAATGTTTTCTGCAGGCCCTAGCATTAGCACATTTTTTGAGCACCCTCCAAGCTATTGTCTTTCCAATGCCAAACCCACTCCAACAACACTAGGCTAGCACACATCTTGAAACTCTTCTACTAGAGAGGGGCATCCTTCCCAGAATCACAAACACCATAGGAATTGTGTGACTCCTAGGCCCCAATGGCCCCCTATTTCCATAGGGTCTTCCTTGCCTATTTTCCATGTGCTGGTGCCTCTCCTTCCTCACCAGTGCTCCCTCCATTCTGTGCAACAACGACCAGGCATCAATTTCGGTGCCCCAGCTCCACATTTTTTGGTTCCCGAGTCATCACTCCCTCCAACTACCAATTCCGTTATTTTGGCAGCATCCAATCTACATTTCTTGCATCCGCCAGCATACAATCCATCCTTTTTGAACTCCCTTCCATCCATCATTATATCCAATGCTGCTCCCTATGGGCCTCTAACTCCACATGCTTCTGTGTCGACATCTACACAAATTTTCCTTCCTCTTTCTACTTCATTTTTTGCAGAAACACCCTCCCTAATCCGATCAGTAGCCGCACCCTCCCAGATCCTTCCCTCTGCACCAGCCATAACTCCTCCCCAGTGGTCTCCTTCTTCTTCACAGGTGTCTCTCTCTCACCCAGCCTCCCAAATGCTAGATCTGAATTTTCACTGCCGCCTAACCCATAGTCATTCTTACCAACACCATGTCTAACCAACCCAGGGTGATGTAGACATTGCCATTACTCTCTTCTCCAACATGGGTGATGACTTCTATGCGTTGCTTATGCCGATGGGTGGGAGCTCTGATGGTCTAGAAAAACCATCCACCATCGTTGAAGCTGCGATAGATGATCATTGGATTGCAGCAGTGGAACGTGAGCTACAACAAATCAATAAAAACAACACTTGGAGTCTAGTTCCTCATTTGTCCGATAAGCCTATCATCGACTTAAAATGTATATTCAAACTCAAGAGAAATCAATATGATAAACTAGACAAATTCAAAGCTCACCTAGTTGCCAAGGGCTATCTCCAACAACAAGGCAAAGACCTTGATGACAACTTTGCTCTCGTTTCACGAATGGAATATGTGAAAATATTTTTAGCTATTACTGCACAAGTTGGCTATGTGGTATATCAACTGAATGTGACATCTGCATTCCTCAATGGCATTCTAAATGAAGAAGTCTATGTGGAACAACCCCTAGGTTTCATTGATAAAGGAAAACAAGATCATGTGTACAAGCTTCATAAAGCTTTGTACGAGCTCAAGCAAGCTCCACATGCATGGTATGGACGTATTCATTCATTTTTCATCTAAGAAGGGTTCATCCATCTTCAATCCCAAACTACAATTTACAAAAAGGTATTTGGAGATGATTTTATTTTTGTCTATCTATATGTAGATGATTTAATTTATTTTTCATCTACAATTGCATTAAGAAATGATTTTCTTAATCCTATGCAAAATTAGTTTGAAATGTCTGATCTAGGGAAAATTTCATATTTTTTGGGTTTTTAAGTAATCCAGAGAACAAAATCCATTTCCATATGTCAAATGAAATTTTCCTGATCCTTACTTGAGAAATTTGGCATGATTAATAGTAATTCCTCAGACACACAACTCTCCCTTGGTATAAAACTTAACAAGAATGATAAATCTACTTTAGTTAATCTATCACTATACAGATCCTTAGTTGGTGTTTTATTGTATCTCTCCAATACTCATCTAGATATTCAATATGTTGTCAATTACCTTTCTTGATTCCTACAAGATCCACATGAATCACATTGGAAAGTTGCAAAACAAGTTCTACGTTACCAAACTACAACAAACTTTGGGATCACATTCCATCGACATACAAACTTCAAGGTATGGGGATACATTGATGCAGATTGGGGAGGCGCCCTTGATGATCGAAAGTCAACTTCTAGTTTTTATCTCTTCTTTGATCCATTGCTCATCTCTTGGGGATCAAAGAAGCAGTCTTCAGTTGCACTCTCAACAGCCGAAGCAAAATACATAGCTGCATCAAGTGCTGCTTCTCAAGCCATATGGATTCACTCTATTTTCACTGAAATGAGATTTACACTTGATCCTCCCATTTGCTTATACTGTGATAGCACAAGTGCTATTGCAATGGCTCACAATCCAGTTCAACATGGGCATACCAAGCACATTGATATCAAGCATCACCATCGCAAAAGCCTGATCCAAGACAACATCCTCAACATGGAACATTGTACAAATGAAGCACAACTAACAAATATTTTTACCATGATTCTGAGCTATGAGAAGTTTGCATCCTTCAGAGACCTCCTTGGAGTGGAACCCCTTACCATCATGGGGGGGGTTTTGAAAGATGATGTGTAGATGTTCCACATTGTTAGGAGATTGATCTCATCCTTTTATTTATTCTAAATAAGATGAGATCCTAGTTGTTCATGCTTATCCATATCCATGTTCATCCATACCCATGATTATCTCATCCATAAATAAGATGATAAGGATCATTCCCATGATTTTAGAGACTCATGCTTATCTCTTCAAATCCATTCTTGGAAGGATCCAAGTCTATATAATTGTAGTAGCACATATTCATAAACATATAGATTCTGGATTATCATATTGTAAGTGTGTTTTTTGTTCTAACAAAGTTCTTTAATTTCTGTTTAGCATAGATAGTAGATCGAGGGCCCTTTAGATTCAGATTTCTTAGCTTGAAGCCATGGGTTCAATTCTAGTGAATACTGAGTTATATAAAATTCAAAGTGTATCTATGTTTAATTTATTAAAGAAAAAAACATTTAAAATAAATTTTATAATAAATGAAAATACAAGAACAAGGTTATGACAAGATAAACTAATTCACCGTAAATAAAGCATCCATGATAGAAAATTTATTAGTCACCGTTTATTGAATGTTACACTGAAAGCCAGTAGGAATGACCAACGCGCTGGATAACGGCACTTAAGAAGCACTGCAAACACTCGACTACTTAAACTTTTGGTTGCAAATTTTTGGTTATACAAAATGATAACCATATCGTGATTCATTCTTTCAACGTAATTCTAACTCGCTAAGGCAGTAATACACAACACAAGGGCGTTCATGGTTGTGGGTACCCTCATACGTGGTTATCACGATGTTGCCATCCATGGGATCTCTTTCAATTCTCTTCCTGACTGTGCAGCTTCTTTCTAAGCATCTGTAGTAGTTTCTGCACAAGAAAGTTTAATTACCATGAACTAATGCTATCACCATGAACCAATGAAACAATTAGTCAAGAAAATATTAAAGAATACCCGTTATACAATAAGGATTCTTCACTGTTAGTTTTTTACATTCTAAATATGTTTGCTAATCCTCAAGCTTTGAAGGGGTTGATAAAAGTCTTTTTGATAACTGGGTTAACACCAAAATATGGATAACGTAATTTTAATAAAAGTATTAATAGTGATGAATTAGAAATAATAATTTAAAGACTAAAATATCCATCATTGTTACTTTGGGTAAATGCTTCAATTAGATTATAAAGTTGATAAAATGTACTAGAAATAGGATTGACTTAGGACAATTAAAAACTTTAGATGCAGACATGCTAAGGTGTTGATGAATAGTTGGATGGCTAGCCACATACCCTCCATGCAACTACTGCTTGGTTTGAAAGCCCAGGTTATACACCATTTGCACCTTAGGTGCCAACACAGTTATTTCATTTCAGAAAAGAAAATGGCTACATGCTTATTGTACACTATCAAAAAAAGAATTCCAATAAAACTTTTTAAAAAGTTTTAAGAGAGAGATAAAAGAGACTTGCTATTTTATATAGTGTGCTAATGCTTCGAAAAAGTGCCATGAGCATTAAGTGACACAGGGGTTGGGGATTGTTATGGTAAACTCTAAAAACCACAAAAAATATTAATAAATAGTAATAATACATTCACATCATTGATACCTTGGTTCATGACCAAGATAATTAGATATAAAATACATGACATCATAGTTTCAAAACACCATGAACAACACTGAAGAGAGAAAGGAAAGGTTCATAACCAGCAACAATACATTCATGACCAAGATAACCTAGGTGTTGCAAGTCTTAGGTACTTAGAAACTTAGAAATGCAAAAACCTAAATCAAAGAAGTAATAGGTGTATTAAGCTAAATTTAGAGAAGCAGAAATGTGATTCAGAGATGCAATGGCTATGTTAAGCCAAATTTGAAAATGCACCAAGAAATGCAAATGAGACATGGTGTATAATATAAATCTTAAATTTATAAATATAATAAATAAAAAATATGTGTAATGCATACTCTTTAAAAAAAATTTAACAAAATGTTTTATCTAAAGTAAAAGTTTCATTCTATTTTGAAATCTGTTAGAGGTTCCGAAACTTAAAGAGGGTGCAAATTTTTGCAAAAAAGGTGAATCCATGGCACATACAAAAGAATCAAATATAAAGTACAAAAGAATCATAGCTTCAAAAAAATTATGAGATAAAAAGAAAGGCTAAATGATTTTAGCATGCAGGTTTTTAGGCATACATGGATGCAAAATACCAAACAAATTTCACAGTGCATATATGAGAGGAAGACTAGAAGTGCTTTTCTAAATAAAAATGGCATCTTACATGGTATGGTTGATTCAAAAAGCTCAAATACTAAACTACCCAACAAATTCCAATAAAATAGAAAGAAAGTTTTACAATGTGGTGATGAGTTTTACTATTTTACATGGGAATGTTTGGGCCTTCAAAATCTATCATAAATAATAAATCGATGCGATCATACATACCAGAGAAGCACCCAGAATGGCTTTCTATGATAGTATAGTAAGGTTAAGACAAGGTTGAGGGAATCTTAGATGGTATGGCTTGGTCAAAGAAGATAGACACGAAAGTGAATAAACGTCTCAGACGTTACGAAACAAAGTGCCCGCAAGGTTAGTGCACCCGTAATAGCAAAAAATGGTATGGTTTGGTCAAAGAAGATAGACACTAAAGTGAATAAACTTCTCACAGTGCACCGATAATAGCATCAAACTTGCCTCTTGATTAAAACAAGAACATCAGTATATCTGGAATATTTGAAAGGCTAAAACGATAGTGATTACCACATCTGTTTTATATCTGCCTTTAGGACAAACGCTTTTCTTGAAGCATAGCCATAGGTATTGAAACAAAGAAATCGATTTTAAACACTTACCTGGGAAATGGACTTCCTTTGACTGGCTTCTTGCCGTACTTTCGCCATTTGTAACCATCCTCCATGACCTCCTTCTCAGATCTGGTCATGAACACAAACTTCGGTCCGCTTTCTCTGCTCCTCCTCATTCTTTTCTTCTCTGTAACAACACACCTAAAAACAGGCAAACAAAACATCTAATTTCGTTTCCAAAAAATAGACAAAAACTTCGTTGCTGTCAAGAACATGCATGAAGAAAAGCGATCTTACAGAGGAGCAGTTTCTGATTCTGTCAAAGGCTCATGAAGATGATTCTTCTTTATCATCCCTTCTTCTTCTCCAGGGTGGCCTCCAACTTTAACCAGAGACTGCTGCTGCTGAACCTCCTCCTGATTCAGGTTATTTTCAGAATAACCCAACATGATACATGGCTCATCTGCATCCTTTCCAGTAAACCTGCAACTGCAGTTGGTTGCATCATCATGATTAGTATCACAAAGCAGTCCTTCCCACAGATGGTTCAGCTCCTCCATTTTAAATGGATGTAAGAATATTGAATATAGATCTGTGGATACAGACATAAGGAAAATGGGTTTTTATAATGAGCTAAATCATTCACCTCAAGTTCATAGGTAAGCAAACGCGTAACCTCTGGTTTGAACCCAATCTTCAATCTTAAGAAATAAACACATTATATGATGATTCCTGAACAAAAAACAGATTAGCATGACCGGGTCTTGCCGTGAATGAGAGAAAGGGGGGCAGGAATTTAAAAACCCATCAGTGTCTCCTCTCCTTTTGCAATTTCTCCATTGTTTCCCACTTTCTCCTGAAACAGAAACAACATCGCTGCTTCTCCGTTTACTTGAAACTTGACTTAAGTCGTGGTCGTCGTGAAATCTTCTCCATTAGGATTTACGTAATTTGTGAGGGTGGGCATGATAACTACTTTATCTCCATTGTAATCAGCGGCAGAGTTACCCGAAACGGAAACGGGGCAACCTGACGGCAACGCAACGGAAACCGCAAAAAATTAGGTTGTGAAATTCACTACTACATGTTAATAATAAAAAAATCCCTCAAAGACAAGCTTACTATGTTTAACTTTGAAGAGATGGACTTTAAGAATGAGAAGCTGATATTTTACAGAATATGAATTACAGTGATTGAACTTTACTGTAATAAGAACTCTGACTTAAAGAAGAGAATCTCAGTAAAACTAACCACATATAGAGTTGACGAACGATTTATGGTTATGGACAGCAATGCAGAAGCAACAGCAATGGCCGTGGATAGCGATGCAGAAAGAAGCAGTAGCAATAGCAAGATCAGCATCATTAACATGCTATTGCCATCCTCGCCATACAAGTGGCCCTAAATTATTTTTGGTCCATGTTTACTGTTTCACACATTCAATTCGCTGCAGACCTGCATTTAATTCGGGATAGATGCAATAGTTGAGAATAAAGCATGGTATCCTTTCGTTTCTTATCTTTGAAACCATAAAATTAAAAAATAAAATCAAAGGAAATAAAACGGGTTAAAAACGTTTTATTCTCCTCAGAAACGTTTCGCCCAGCAAGTGACGGTGTTCATGGCAACGGCGTTTTGAAACAGGATCCCGTTTCTGCAAAGAAAAACGTGAAACTTTATGAATCCGTTGCATTTTTAGCAACATAGATCAGCGGGACTGTCAATTATATATATATATATATATATATATTAAAAATAAAAATCCAGGGTATCAAAGCAGAGTTCTGCAAAGAGGAGAAACTCCAAATCAATAAAAAGAAAAGATTTAGGATCAGTGGAATTATGAAAGTTAAATATGCTTGGAACAATAAGTTATTAGCTTTGTGGTAAGGGTCATGGCTTAGTAACCCTGAACCCTGATCTTGTCCTGGTAACCTTAGGTCATAAGTTCAATTCTACTGAGTTATAAGTTGATTTATAAAAAATTGGTAAAAGGAATTCTGATATTGGTCGGATAAATTAAAGGGTATCACTGAGCCTAAATAAAAATTTCAGTTCCAATTTTCATTTTTTGGCTTTTCTTTGTATTTTTAAAGATAAAAAAATTTGAATTCTATGTGTGTAGGGACTATCTACTAAAGGTGCTTATTTCTCATGTTAGGATTGGGAATCAAGTCTTTCTAACTATTTTCAATAACGTTACGCTTTACCTCATCAATCAACTTCTAAAAGCTCAAAAATATCGATTCTACAAATGCCAACCTATGCCAACCTGGATGTTACTTCAGAGCCATTGTCCCAAGATCCTCTGAAAAATGTTATTCGAGAGTTATCTTATGCTCCAGAAGATTATTTTCCAGATTATCACACAGTTCTGAATGCTAATAGACCCACATATTAAATATGAAAGCTGATGACGGATAGCTGCGTGGCCCAGACTCTTTCAGAGCAGTGAACGCTTGGTTTTTTGAAATCTGGTTCCACGTGTCTTGTTCAATTCAATCTTTTGATCTCGCAGTCAACCAAAGTGGAAACGTAAGAAGAATAAATGGATTCTTGCGCGTTGAATAGCCTCCTATGTCTGACAATGGTTGGTTGAAATATTGAAAATTGGTGCGTCACCGTGTGAACGGAAGAAAGGTATCCAGCACTCGCTGCAACAATCAAAATCATGGATGTCAGACGCCGCCTTTTTAGCGGTCAAGCACACAATTTTTACGATGGAACATTCGACAGGGCCGCAGACCATACTTTTTCCCTTGTTTTTGTCCCCGTGTGTACGTTTCCTTCGTTTGCTGGACCAGAAGCCGAATTTGTTGACATATTTACCGACATCAAATTAAATGGAAATGGAATGGAAATGAGCTTTCATGTTAGAAGTCACAAGTCCCAATTTTAATGAGCTTTCATCTCGTACTTCTAAGTTAAAGTTGAATACTAATCAGTTGTTTTATTGTTTGCAACCTTGGAGCAGATACACCAACTCGTGCACTCTTTCCAATCTCGATTTTCTACATCGACGTGTGTTATCATCATAATTTTGAGCATTTTGAGCTCTTTGTTGTTCTCCTGGTCTTATAAACTCGCAGTTCTTAAGGATTCCCAGCATTAGGTAGCTCTTTGGCATGTACTCCCTTCTTCGGCATGTACTCCCACACCCTGAAAAAGATTATGTTTCAAGATGTTTTCTTTAAATTGCACAATATAGATATTATAAAAAGACTTCTAAAGGTTTCTATTTGATATAAGTTATAAAAATGGTGTCTTAGATAATTTAGACATGTATAAAAAAGATTGATAAACTTATACATGAAGACTTTGAGTGATTTGTATTTCATATAAGCTACAAAAATAGTGTCTTAAATGGTTTAGGTACATGCAAAAAAGATTAGATAATAAACTTATCAAAGAACATTGATATATTACTATTTTAGCAAAGCCAAATGAATAGAAGATCAAAAAAGACAAGAAAAATTATTGGAGATGACCTGAAGAAATTGCAAATAAACAAGAGTGTATCTCTTCATTAAGATAAATGGCCAAAGAGAACTCATGTAACCAACCGCATTTTGTTGAGACAAGGCTAGGATGATGATGATGATACGATGACAATGATTCAATTTCATAATTAGATTCTACAACTACAAAGAATAAAAGTTTCATAGTAAGGTTTTCTTTTCTCTTCTTTGAATTTTAATAAATTGATAGTATAGTGGTACAAAAATTAACTTTTATTAGAGTTTGATTTTATGTCTCTTAGATAACTCTAATTACCATAATCTAATGAATAAGAAGTAATAATGTAGAATCATAAGATCACAACTTTCTTCTTAACCATAACTACTTCTCATAATACTTTGCAATTGTGAGTATCATAAGTCTTATTAATTAAGCTACTTATGAATTCTCGTAGGATAAATAGAGTTATGTTCTATTAATTTTGTAACTTAGTACTAGCCATAGGCTATTGTAGATAGTCTACAAGAAGTACTATTTTCGAATGTGGTAATTTGGAACATCATCTTTGGGCTTATTGTATTTTCAAGTTTTGACTTGCTAAGAGTATAAGAACTTCTTGTGTTTTGGTGACATTGCTCTTTCTAGGAATCCATCTTCTTTTGGCTGGTATCCACTTATCCATTTTAAGGTTATGATATACTAATTATTGTTCATAACTCAATGTATTACAAAATTCTATAGTTAAACTAGATTCACTATCCTTGCTTATGTATACTTGGCTAAGCTACTCTAACTTAGATTGCTAGGCTTTACAAAATATTTTTTCATAAGCCTTCCTTTCACTAGGCTTTATGAAATACTTCTTTGTAATCCTTCCTCTTCTTCTTCTTCATCATAATTTTTTGGATAATCTTCTCTTCTTATTTAAGAAACTAGACCAAGCTATATATGACACAAGTTAGATCTTCTTTTCTAATTTAAGAAATTGGATCCTTGTGTCACAAAGATTTGTTTATTATCTTCTATAACACTTGCTCATCAATCTTACAAATAGGACTAATGGCTACTTCATCTCCTCATGGTTCCATTTGAAAGAGCTTGGAGGATTCTTGCATTATGAATTATAATTTTTGTTGTTTCATAAACTTCTTTACTTATAATTCTTCTTTCCATTCATCACGAATTGGTTCACAATGCTCTTTCTTTCATGAGTTGGCTCAAAAGGTCTAATGCATGTTATGAACTTTGTGATTCTTTTTTTGGTTCTTCCTCATAGTTCTTCTCACATTTTATACTCATAGGTTATTTCTTCATGTTCTTCTTATTGTTCCTTATTTCTTTTTTACAAAGTGAGAAGTCTTACTCTCTTATCCTTCATAGGAAATTGCAACTCTTTGCCAAATCATTATGATAGTTTGTAATTGCTAATGAATTAAGTTTAGAAACAAATGATTGTAACTTAACTTAGGAGTATATTTTAACATTCCCCTTCAAGTATTAGTTTTCTAACTTAATCTTTCATGTTTACAAATTCATGAGTGGCTAAGATTAATTTCTTTAACTTGACAAATATTTTATATTTTGTGAAGCTTTCTTTCTCCAATTCACTTGTGAATTAGAAAACATGAAACTTAAGTTTCCTTCCATACAAACTTCAATAATTATTCTTCCTTTTCTACATCTTTAATCTTAATTATAATTTCAACTTCTTCCCTTTACTCTTAATAGTATCACTTTCATCCATTAGGTAGTTAATTCTTTACACCTGATTATGACTTTCTTCTTAGCATAATTAATATTACAATGTTTGAATTTTACTATCATTATGATTTTCTTGTTCTTTCTAATTGCCTTAAAACTTTAGCTAAAATTATGCGTGAAATGAATTATGAGTGATGTACATGATTGAACTCCCTTTTCATTGACTTGTAATTCTTACCATTGCACCCCTTGTAGAGGCTCATAAAACCCTAGCAAGGATCTTCATTCCTTCTACAAGGGCATGAAGTTCTTATTCTCATTTTGATCAAATCATTTTACATTTCACTTCTTGTGATATGGGGCCTTATTTATATGATCTTATTTTATTTCATTTCTTGCAAAATGTATAACAAATTCATGCCAAAATTTGGTTTGGAATAGGATCATAATTGGGACTTATCTCTTAATACTCATGATATGAAGTTCCAAGATTGACTATCAAAACTTTGAGATAATTTTTCCTTTAAATTTCATTGCCATCTCAATGATTAGTTAGAATGCAATCACTTTTATTATGCTTCTTGTCATGTTCTATTCGACATGTGGTACCAACTTACTAATTTTAGAAAGAAACTACAAGGTGATAAACCCTTTCTTTTTACTACTTCAGTAGTCTTAATAGATTCTCCTTCCTACAACATGAATGGTTATGACTCCTTTCTTAATATGTGCCTCATCAACTAGAAAAATGGTGTAGATTGGTATCCATGATTATAGGTTGTAGTCTCTAATTCTTTCATATTTAAATTAGTGTTTTCCTTATTCTTGGTTATCTTTCTTAACTAATTGTATTCTCCTTTGATTTTAAAATTTGCTTACCTTTCTTTTAGAATAACTATGGTCCCATGAAATTTTTAATTTACAATTATTTTGAAACATCATCTCCCTTGATACATGCCTTTTCAAACTCAATTTACAGATGATTTTTTAGTTTCATTTTCTCGATGTAAATCTTATTAATCTTTTGGATCTTCCCATAGGTCCACCATTGTTATCAAAAGCTATCGTCACCATATTTTCTTTTAATTTCTTTTCATCTTCTATTTTTTTGAAACTTTCTTACAAACATAGCTTTCTTGATTGAAGTTTTGCAATGTCTAATTATGATCTTCTTAATTCTTTCTTTCATATATTATGCAATCTCTTGAATTTAATACTAAGTAGTAATCTCTCCTCCTTCCTTTCACTAATACTATTTTAGAATTTGGTTTTACATCTCTTAATTAACTCTAATTACCAAGATTTAATGAGTAAGAAGTAATAATGTAAAATTGTAAGATCATAACTCTTTTTTTCATGATAACTACTTCTTGTAATACTCTGTAGTTGTGGGTATTGTAAATCTTACTAAGTGAACTTCTTATAAATCCTCTTAGGATGAATAGAGTTATGTTGTATTGACTTTGTCACTTAGTAGTAGTCATAACATATCATAGATAACCTCCAACAAGCACTATTTCTAAATTTGATACTTCATAACATCATAAATTAATAACATGGTGGTAGAATAATTAATCTAATGAAGAAAGGTCATATGCTTAATTTGAAGCTCGTAGCACATTTGCAACCTAGTATAACAGTGTCCTATCATAAGGATAGTCTACTACTACAACACTCGTAAGTTAAGCCCACAACCTTTCTAATGAACCACGATATCGGGGCTGCGATATCATATCCACGATATCTGGTATGTGATATCAAAGCTCACCAAGTGATATTGAGCATCCAATGTCATTACCTATAAATAAGAGGCAGGCATGCTTGTTTTGCATAGTTAGTCTTAGTCCCTTACCTGAACTCTTGCAGTTTTCCTTCCTTAGAGTTAGAATCATTTCTGAGTGCCTACAGTAGAATTCATAAAGTGAATGGATCTTTATTCAAGCACTATGTACCTGAGCACACCTTGTGGTCAGAAATAAAGATGAACTTTATGATAAACCTTGCAGCATTTGGAATAGCTTATTTAATGTTATTTAATGCTTTCTTTAGTTAATTAATGTTCTCTCTCTCACCTTGTTATCTCTCTCAAGTAAGCACACTCAGTACGACCACTTGGAGCATGCATGGAACACTTGGTAACCTAGTAACGATTAGTATTTGGTAATCCCAGTAGTGTTGCATTGGTTCAGGATGTGTACAGCAAGTGGGAATGGATGCTGGTGTTAGGACTAGTTATAACATAGTCAATTAGTTAAATTAAATTAGTTACTTAATTAGTTCATTTCTCCCTTTGTAGCACCAAGACATAAAACATCAGAAAATATATAAAAATCATATACCTGAAGTTTACTTAACCATACAATCATGCTATACAAGTAAGCTTGGGAAGACAATGATTGACTAACCCGTCTGGGTTCTGTGAAGGCGCATAAGCACTTAGCCCTTAGAATTCGACCAGATCATGCATGTACACTCGTATTCATATGGTTGAGCGTAGGGATACCTCACTGCTCATCATCGGTCCCACTACCAAGGACTTTGTTGTTTGTGCACTAGCTAGAATTTAGGAAATCTTCTCATCGTTGGAACAAACCCTTAGGGTTGGTTATCTTACAATTATTGAAAAAAAAAGTATTGCACACTGAATAGACAATTATGTATCCTTCTTCTTATGAGAGTGTTTCACTGCCTAGGTCCGATACAGGGAACAATCAGAGGCATAGTACACATGATAATCTACCAGTCCCCCAACAGTTTTATCTGGTATACGTTCATCCCAATGAGTATATACCAAATTTTACCTTTATCCTCCACCAGGATGAACAACTGCATTGGCGTGATTTAGAGGGTAACATAGTGTTACCTCTTGATCACTCAATCTCACACATACTTCTTCATGCTCTCACATGAATTGGTATGCAACACTTACAGGTAGAGTACGTTGTGCATGATCATGACTCGAGAGAGTATCAATCCACAGAGGCACAACATCAAAGGGACTTACAACAAAAGAGACGCTATGAATCCATGAAGGGGAGGTTGTCTTAGAATGTCCTGTATGTCATAGGTAAAAATGAGGGTGGTGAACCTACCTTAGGAGGTCTCCCACATAATGATGTTCCTCCCGTTGACTTCAGTCAAGGGGTGGTGTATTAGAATCTTCACTCAACTATCCATGACCTAGATTCTGGTACTGACAGACACAAAGGGTCTAAAAAAGGAACATGAACACAAGACAAATATGGACATTATAATTCTAATTGTAGTCGAGGCCACCACCACTAAAGAGAAGGAAGCAAGCACCATAATGATGACAATCCTCCTTCTTCTTCAACTTCATCATCTCCTTCACTGTCTCCTTCAAGATCTAGATACAGTCGTAAAGGAAAAGACCCTGAGGATAATGGTAAGTGAAACAGTAATCATAGACAAAGTAGCTGAGATAGGGGACTAGGGCATTCTAGGGAAACTCATCATGAAAGGAGGGAGAGTGGGGAACAACATAGGCATCATAGATTCCATAGATAGTACAATCACGATGAACCCCTACTCACTACCCAAAGTATGCTAGATATAACTAAGGCTATTAGAATCCCAACAAGACACCAAAAAGATATTAGGGTCAAAGGATTAGATATGAACAATATCCCACGATTTGAAGGGGGATACAATTTAGATCCTCAAAATCATTTGCAAGCATTTCACGATGCATGTGCCTTGCAAAATATAGAAAACAAGTGGCAAAATCTCAAGTTGTTTCCATAGACATTGATCAAGGAAGTGGAAAGCTGGTACCGATCCTTAGAACTTGAATCCATTTGTTGTTGGAATACCATGTTAGAACTATTCAACGATAAGTATCAGACGTACTCATGAGTGTCCAACCTATGGAACCAAATCCAAGGATGGAAATAAGGAGGACATGAACCCTTGGATGCTTCCATGGGCCAATGTTATGGACTGCTACATCATTGTCCAAGCCATGGTTACTCACAAAGGGAACAACTATGCCATATTGTAGATGGGATTAGGCATGAAACACAAAGAAACTTTGGGACTTATGCCCAAGGAAGCCTATCTAAGCTTAGGGCCCATCAAGTATAGAGATTTTTGGAGCAATCTTCTAAAGAGAAATGTGAGTTAAGGAAAAGAGAGGGTACAGAAGAATATAAATAGATCTTTCCCTTCAAAATAAGGGAGTTAGATTTTATGAGGACGAAGAAGAGTCACCACTTGAAGAGATGGTGAATAGGAAAACCTTTCCCATTCAAAAACTTGCATCAAAAGTATCAAGAAAGGTGGACCAAATGTGGGACTCCTTAGATAATAGATTTCAAATAGTTCTCAAAATAGTAGAGGAGTCTAAAGAGGAAGGTAGTGATTGAGAAAGGAAAAAAAAAAGAGAAGCTAAATATGCACATAACAAAGGTAAGGGCAAAGTTTCCATCATCGAAGAGGTTGTGGATTTGGATATAGACAATGATGGTGGATGTGAGATATGCCAATATGACCATCCTAAGGGATGTTTTCCTGTAATCTCACATCTGCAGAAGTATAGGGCGTATGAAGTCAACCCATGATTAAATAGAAGGTAAACACCTCGAAGGTTACCTTATTCCCAAGGTAATCCAAGACAGTTTCACTAACCCTTTACGTATTCTCCAAGTGGAATTCCACCACAACCAAATGAGCACTACCAATAGTGGTAGCACCCACAATCATGGGGAATGCCACCATGACATCAATAGTATCCTTACTATCAACCCGACCCATATGGATACTATGTGTAGTAACTGATCTCTCCATGTGACTCTACTGGTCATGTCACTCCATAGCCTCACTACCAAGCCCATAAGTATTATAGAACTCCTTCTCCTAGGAGTGATGTTCCACAAACATACCATCCTTCTCATCTAGCTACATCTCTTCCACCCTTAACTTCATTACCCCCTTCTCCACCCATGTAGGGTGAGCTCCCTGCCTAGCCATAGAAATGTAACGCTACAAGGGCTATTAATCCTCACCCTACTGTTGGTTTGGACAACCATGTAAAGAAGAGATATTTCTTTAGGACTGACAATCCAACCAAGTTCTTGCAGTCACAAGTGGCTAACTCTCCAAAGGCCTCACCATCATTCGAAACTTCGGACTTCCCTTCAAACCAATAGCCGCATGCAACGCATACGGTCATGTTGATGCATGCCATTACCGATTGGATTAGGGTTGGCCATCTTCCTAGGAAATTCTTTGATCTTGGGAGTCCTCTTATATATTTACAAATCATTGGAAATGAACCTTGCAAAGCTCTTTTGGATTCAGGTTCTAGTGTCAACTTAATCTCTCAAGAAATGTATAAAGCCTAGAACCTGCCTCCACTGAAAAAGAGTAACATACATTTAGAGTTGTCCAATTAGTCCATCACTATCCCATTAGGACTAGTGGAGGACATCATTACCATTGTTTGTGGGTGGTTGTATCTAGCTAACTTTCTAGTGATTCAAGTTAACAACAGAAAGAGGGACTTTCCAATCATAGTGGGAAGAGCATGGCTAAGCACAATTGACACACACCTAGGAATACGTGATATTTCCCTAAAGATATCAAAGAAAAATATGTTTGGAAAGATCAAGAAGAAGAAAGTTTTGTGCATCACATACAGTGACACATGGTGTAATTTCGTGTAGAAGTCTTGGTTTGTATAACATGTAACATTTCTTGCATGCAACCAATGTGCACAAGTAACTAACATACAAAGGTGCCTGTATGTGGTAGCCACAAGATAGGAAGGCACCTAGTGGCTGATAGTTAACTAAGAGAGCAACTCAGCTATATGCATAGAACTAACTAAGGGTTTGACCTGTGCTTACATAGATAGCATAGACACATTAGAGCAAGTTCATTGCCAACTTCCAAGTCTTGACATTGAAAATATCAACTGGGGGAAGTTGGAAATCCCTAAAAACTTTAAGCAAGAGCCCCTTGAGTTAAAACTGTTTCCCACCAGTATGGAGTATACATTTCTTAAAAATGAAAAATCGGTAATTATTAATGCTAAGCTCACTCCTCAACAAAAAGAGAGATTGCTGGAAATGGTGAACAAATGGTCAAAATCCTTTGCTTGGTCATATCCCGAATTAACCAAAATAGACCCTAGGATATGCCAACATAGGATTTACATTGACCCCTCCATGAAGCCTTGATGATAATCGCAGAGGCAATTGAACGTAAAGATGAAAAAAGTGGTTAAAAAAGAAATTGAACTTCTAAAAGTTGGGTTCATCTACCCCATTGCTGATAGCAAATGGGTTAGTCCATTAGTTATTGTACCCAAAAGGGAGGTAAATGGAGGGTGTCTATAGACTTTAGGCTACTAAACATGGCAACATTCAAAGACCACTTTCCATTGCCATTCGTTAACTAATTCTTAGACCATTGTAGGGCATCGCTACTATAGTTTTCTAGATGGATACAATGGATACAAACAAATCCAAATAGCACTAGAAGACCAAGCCAAGACCACATTCACAAGTCTTTGGGGAACATTTGCATACAAATAAATGTCGTTTGGCTTATGTAATTCTCCTACAACATTTAAAAATTTGGTTTTAAGTATCTTTCAGCAGCAAATAGGGAATGGTGTAGAGGTCTTCAAGGATGATTTCTCCACCTACAGAACAGACTTTAATCAAGCATTGGACTGATTAGAGCAAGTACTAAAATGATGTGTTGAAACCAATTTAAGGCTAATCTTGCAAAAATGCTATTTAATGGTCTAAGAAGGCATAGTATTAGGGCATAAGATTTTATAAATAGGATAGAGGTAGATCCCAAAAATATTAAAGTCATCCAAGGAATCATGTGTCAACCTAAAACTCTAAAAGACATCTGATCATTACTTGGACACACTGGCTATTATAGAAGATTCATAGAGAAATTTTCAAAGGTTGCAAAACCATTGGTTGAACTAATGAAAAAGGTTATACCTTTTGAATGGACCAAGAAATGTGAACTAGCTTTCCAAACCTTGAAGCAGAAGCTTGTAGAAACACCCATTCTACAAGCTCCTAACTAGTCCAGACCATTCCACATAATGACTAACACATCCAACTATGCTCTAGGAGCCATACTTAGATAGTTAGATGACTAGAAACGACCCTATTACATCCATTGTGCAAGTCGAAGTATTGTTGGTACACAACTCAACTATAACACAATGGAAAAGGAATTAATGGCTATGGTGTTTACACTAGATAAGTTTAGGCACTATGTATTGGGCTATAAGGTACTTGTACACACAAACCATAGTGCAATTTGGTTCCTACTGAATAAACCAACAGTGAGCCCTTGCATCATACGATGGCTCATAATCTTACACGAGTTCGATCTTACGATGATAGATCATAAAGGCACCGAGAATGTTGTTGCTCATCATTCATCTCAATTAAGATGTGACAACAAAGGGGATGAATATCCACTTTCTAATTGCTTTCCTAATGAATTTCTCTTTGCAGGTGTAGTAAATAATTAATTAACCATAGAGACAAATTGGTATAGTAGTCTTCTTACCTATCTCATTACACAACAAACACCACAAGGGTTAGATGCTAAAAAGAAATCGTAGTTTCTACATCGAGTGAAATATTTCATGGAAATCAATGAACACCTTTATAAGGTATGTTCCAATGGCTTGGTCCGATGGTGTGTTCCTGATGTAGATCAATTACAAGTTCTCCAAGATGCTCATGAGGGCCCTTGTGGAGGTCATTATCCAAGGAGATGAATAACAATTAAAATCCTTCTTGCAAGATATTATTGGGCTACATTGTTCCGAGACACTCATCATTTTGTCCAATCTTGTAAGCACTGCCAACGTGATGGGGGAAAGACTACTAGAATAGAGGATCCACAATAATGGATTCAACTTTTAGAACCCCTTGATATATGGGAAATTGATTTTATGGGGTCTATTACACTAATGTCCAATGGAAAAGCCTACATTGTTATTGTTGTTGACTATTTTACAAAATGGGAAAAAGTAGCTATTGTTATGGACTGCACATCATCTACTCTTGCATGATTTGTTAAAAAAAATCACAAATAGGTTTGGCATGCCTCATGCACTTATTTTGGATAATGGTACACACTTTACAGGTGCGACTTTTTGGAAGTTATGCAATGCTTAGGAGTGAAAAAAAAGTTGACTACACCATATCACCCTTAAGTAAATGGTCAAGCTGAGGTCACCAATAGGGAGATTACAAAAGTATTAACATGAACTGTTAGCAAGAATAGGCAACATTAGAGCATGAAATTGAATTATGCTCTTTGGGCATACTGCTTCACATGGAAGCTCCCTATAGGCTACTCTCCCTACGAGTTAGTATACACTAAACTTCCAACACTTCCCATTCAAGCAGATCTTCATACACTATCAATGGCATGTGACCTCTGAAATACCATAAAATTTCTAGGCCCTCTTGCTTCACCAGGGTCTTGGAATCTAGGCAAGGATTTCCACAAGTGTAGCCTTATGATAGTTTGGCAGGAAATGTAAGCATTGAGATTAGACTGTGCAGTCCTATAAGTTTTCTACCTCTAGAGCTGACAGGCCCGATGGACTTTCTGGCCTGCCCACCTGGACAATTCACCCAGTTGTCAGTCTATGCAGAAACTATGCTAGGAGTTGTCGACCATGCTTAGGATGGGCAAAATAGTTTGGTAATTTTTTTAGTGGAGAAGTCTACTATGCTACGCTATGCTGCACAGCGTATCAAGCCTTTGAAGAATCAATCAAGTGTTCGAATACAAGTTTTGGCAAGATGCTCGCACAAGGCAAAGAAAAAATTCAGCCAACATAGGATGTTATGCTACATAGCATAGCACAACGTAGCAAGGATGAAACATGAAAACATGCCTCTACCAAGACGTTTCAGCAAAAGAACTACATCTAACAACATTTTGGCTTCCAAGACTACTTTGTCTTAGTTAATCCTTGAACCGCAAGCAAATTTTCCTCGTCAAACCCTAAAATTTTGACAAAAATGCATGTTACATTGGTTGCTATGCTATGCTATGATACATAGTGTAGCATAGCATAGCAAAGATGCAAATCAATGAAGTGCTCCAAAGGTTAACCCAGTGTGCGCCAAGGGTTCCAGCAAATGTTGTTGACTCCAACACAAATTTTCTGTTCAAACTGGTGGCTACATTGTGCTACGTTACATAACATAGCAAGTAGCTACGCTACGTTAATGCACTATGCTACATAGTGTAGCACAAAATAGTGAGCAGCTACATTACATCAATGCGCTATGCTACATAGCGTAGCACAGCGTAGTGAGCAACTACGCTATGACAATGGGCCAAACAACATAAGTGATGCAAAGTTGATAGAGGCATCAGGAAATCTTCAAGTAGTGCTATAGCTTGTTAGAAATGACTAAGCTCACCATGATCAGCAAATTTGTTCCAATTTAGCATACCCCTTAGTCCATCCCCCAACATTTGTTGCTATGCTTGACCCTGTTCATAAGGATAGGGAAGATGTAGTCCTGGGGTGGAAAATCCATTTTGTAGCGATCGAAAACATCAGTGGCTAGAAAAAATCGAGAGGTCATCAGTCATTGACAATCTTAACCTCGTGTCTGCACAAGGTCATGCTCGATGAAAATAGAAATGGAGTGCCCTGAACGGTCTAGTCGATTAGACAGGGACTTAGTCGGTGTTAATATAACCTTTCATAAATGGATAATTTGAAAACAAGACCTCTAGCTTAAAATGAAAACTTTAAATGCAAGAGGGACAAAAAATAATGTAAAAATGCAATGATAAGCAAGAAAGAAAAGTAGAATGTAGTTAGAAAAATGCATCGCTTCAAAGCTACGACTTCACTCTATCAAGGTGGATCTAATTGGTTGCACAATGTTGGGAGGTGTAGAGATCCCAAAGGTAACCAAGATGTGTAGAGCAAGATGACCATGGGCTTGAATGTGGATTTAGTAGTTAACAATGTGAAATGCTACTAAGGTGGTAGAAAAGAGTAGGAAAAAATGCCAACTATGAGTGCTAACTTTTTACAATGTCAAACAGAAAGCTTACAATGCTCAAGGTTACAGTGCTAACTTTGTTTTTGCTTGCCAGCTGACCAAATTACCAAAAAAACACTAGACCTGAACCCTTCAAGTGTTTCTCATTGGGGTATTTATAGGACGAAAGGTATGCAAAATATGTGGTTTGGATGCCACGTGCCCTGGGCTTGCGTTGACTTGTCTATGCTGCATGGGCATACATGACCATTGGACATGCATGACCTTTGTAATTATGAGCCTGCCACGCTATAATTACGAGCCTGCCATGCCATAATTGCACTATCAGGGTTTGGATATGTGTGCCAATGATGCAATTAGGTGAAGTGCATTGATGTGGTGTAACTGCTTGCTATGCTACGCTACGCTTTGTAGTGTAGCATGTTGGCGTAGCATAGCATCTTGTTATGCGGCTTGTTGCATGTGTCAAAAAAATTTGAAGTGTGCTGACTATTTATTGTATATTTGCTATGCTATGCTATGCTATGTAACGTAGCATAGCATAGCAGCCATCATTAGTTGCAAAAAACATCGCCAATCTGCAAACTTTGCCTTTTGCACTGCGAAACTTGTGAACTAGCTGATCCCGCCCTTGAGTTGCCATTTGTCACTTTTGCAGAATTGCTATGCCATGTAGCCCAGCATAGCGTAGCAGCTAACATGGTTTTCCTTCTACCAAGTTTGCTACTTTCTGATGGAAGGGGACATTACTAAAGGACTTCAAGTCGGGTGAGGAGATCTGACCACCTAGCTTTTGCTGCGCTATGCTGCGTAGCATAGCATAGCGTAGCACTTCGCTTCTACAAACGTCTTCTGAAGTCTGCTACACTAAATAGCGTAGCATAACATAGAAAAACTCCTTGACTTAGAAAACTTGATAAAGAACTTAGTTTTGCAATCATTTTCTGAAGCTTGATACGCTACATAGCACAACGTAGAGTAGCAAACTCCTTGACTTAGAAAACTTGCCAAACTATTTTGCACATTCTGAGCACCGCAAACAATTCCATGCATTGCTCCTATGTATGCTGTCGGCTGGGTGAACTACTCAGGTGGGTAGGCTAGAGAATCCATTTAGCTTATTGACATAGGGAGTAGAAAACTTGCCGAATTGGATAGTCTAAACATCAAAGCATGCATCTCTTGAAGAACTACTATGACGTTGTGCGAACTGCAAAGACTTGCTGAAGCAAGAATTTCTTCAAATTTTAGGGTGTTTCATTAGTCCCTCTTTGTTGACATCTAGAGGATTAACCCGAGAGACATTGACAAAGAATACAAAACACCACAGAAGACAAAGTACTAACATTATTGTTTAGTAATCGTCAAGACATCTCTTAGCTATGCTTGAGATTGTTTCATTGGTGGGGGGGGGGGGGGGGGGGGGGGGTGAAGGGCAAAGAAGGGAGGAAGGAGGTTCAGGAGAAGGGTAAAGATGATGCTTAGCAGAGTTCCATATTGGAGTGCTTGTGAGGGAGTTTTTCATGTTTTCAGCTTTACTTTCGCTAACCTTCAACCTCTCGTAGAAACATTTGAGGAGGGTGATTGCGAAACGGCTTACGTGCCATTTGTTTTAGGCACATTGTTTTCTCTCTTACACTCTTGCCTTTTGTTATTTTTCCATTTACATTTGTGAACAACCTAGCTACATGACAGGTGTTCCTTTCCCAGGATGAGTTTTGTTACATCCGTATGAGACTTTAACATGCCTACATATGCTTCCCATGTAGTGAGCTACGTTACGCACGTTATGGGTTTTGCGATTGAGCAAAAAAGAGTGCTTGAAAGATGTCTGAAGAAGATTGTGAAAGAGAGGGGAGTGTGGATCGTGGGTATGTAGATTGAGATGAGGAAAATGAAGGGGAGGAATAGGATGTGCACTCCAATGTGGCTAAGCTAGTCAAGATGACCCCTTAGAATGATGTAGCATTTTCTGCCATGGCGAGACGCGCCTTTAGCCATGCCTTGTGAATGTGACAGAGAGCGAACTGAAAGAAATAACCATGATGCAAAACAAAGGTAGAGGTCTAGCTTGCTACAGACACTATTGAAGCTCTTGGACACATTTGCTAGTGCATGGTATCCAAAGTGGGAAGGCTAGCAGTGGCTTTGGTAGTGTTAGTGTGGAGGAGCTAGCGTCGAAGGAGTGGGGAGTTGCTGTGAATGTAGATGCTCAAGAATCCCTGCTGAAGGCATGCATTCTCAGTTTAGCTATGGGATCAGCTACCACAAAGCTAAACGTCATGAGATCCTAGGCATCGAAAAGGAGTTGGACGGTAACAATATTGTGGCTGGGCCACAATACTGCCAAAACTCCAGCAGTAGGCACTGACCAAGGAGCTACCATTAGGGTAATGGGTCGTGGAAATGGTAGGTCCGGGGGGTCAGTGAGATGTCATACAACATCTCTGGGGGATCAGTAGGATGCCAAGAACAAAGGTATTACATATGTTCCAGACCGTGTCCTCATTGCATCGCGAACTACATTCTAGAACTGCAACTCCCCCCCCATGTTGGCACTATGTGTGCTCGCTTGATGAGTGCACACTCGATTGATGTGTGCATGCTTGCTTGATGTGTGCACACTCGCTTGATGCGTACTTGGTGCACATGCATGTTGGGGATGTGTTGCAAACCCAGTTTAAGGTCTTGGTAGACCATGTGCTGGTTTAAGGTCCCAGTAGACCGTATGTGTTAGTTAAACGTCATAGCGGATGAGATGTGCTAGTTTAACGTCATAGCACATGTGTTGTGCTAGTTTAATGTCATAGCAGACATGTTGTTGTGCTAATTTAATGTCATGACCCAAGGATGAGCTTATCATGTTCATACTTTAGATGTAGTATAGCTTGAGGTATGAGTGATTCACTAGATTGGCAAACTCGTTCCCTTCCATGTCCTCCAGCTTGAAGGCTCCATTCCCAAAGGCTTTAGTGATCATGTATGGGCCTTCCCAGTTGGCTAATAATTTTCTTACATGTTCACAGAAGGCCTTGAGGAAGAGGTCTCCCTTCTATACTGGCTGTTGATGCAAGTTTGCATGGTTCTTTTGTTGTTGCTTGCTATGGTAGTGTTCTATGTGGCTCAACATTTGTGCGTGCTCCTCCTCTATTGAGTCGAGGTTGATAATTCTCGACTCGTTGTTTTGGGCTTTGCTCACAACATTAGATAGGATCATCTAAAGTGACGGTACCTACAACTTAAGAGGCAACACAACTTCAGATCCATAAACGAGACTATAAGGGGTCTTACTTGTTGCGGTCCTGCATGTCGTTTTGTAGGCCCATAGAACATAGAGGATCTGCTCGTGCCACCGCCTCTTACTAGTGTTAAGCATCTACTTCAGAAAGTTGATGATGAACTTATTTATAGCCTCTGCTTTCCCATTCACCTGCAGGTAATATGGGGAGGAGAATGATTTCCTAATGCCTAGATTGTTGTAGAAGGTTCAGGTTTCCGTACTACTGAACTGTGGTCTGTTGTCGGTTACAATAGTCATCAGAAGCCCAAATCTTGTCACGATGTTGTCCAAGATGAAGTGGCAGATCTACTAAGGTGTTGTCTTTCTCAGGGTAATAGCTTCCACCCACTTAGTAAAATACTCAGTGGCGGTGATAATGAAGCTATTCCCTACAGAGGACTTAGGTGTGATAGGTACTATGAGGTCTAGTTCCCATCGTTGGAAAGGCCACGTGATCTACGTTGGGTGCAGCTCTGTAGATGAAACGTGTATGAGATTTGCATATCTCTGGAACGTGTCACATATCCTGACTTTTGAAAGATAGTCACGCTCCATATGTGTCCAATAGTACCCTACATGTCTAATTTTTGCAACCATAGCCCTAGGTGCTATGTGTCCACCACATAGTCCCTCATGTACTTCATTAATCACCTTCTATGCCTACTCCTCACCCATGCATGCTAGCAATATCCCATCATAGGAACATCTGCACAGGGCATCATTTCCCATGAGCGTATATTGTTGGGCATGCTTACAGATTGCATCTCTCTAGGAAGATGTCATTCCTCTTGGGGGTTTGCCGTGTTGCAACTAGGCTTTAATAATGGCCTACGACTCCTAGGTATCTGCAACACTGATAGAGGCCATGTGTCCCACCTGAGTGATAGGCTTAGTACATTCGACAATCAAAGTTGACAGACTTGCAAATGAGTGTGATGGAATATTTAGTGCTAGGGTGGCTAAGGCATCTACCATGGTGTTCTTGTTGCATGGCACGTGTTGCACATCTGTGGTTGCAAATTGCTTAAGCAGGATTTTTGGTAGATTGCAGTAGGGTTGCAGGTGTGTAGCTTACAAGCATAGACATCAGTGATTTGATTCACAACTAGTTATGAATCCCCGTGAATTACCAGGTGTTGTATGCGTAGTGTTTGGGCAGCTAAGAGACCTCTGATTAGCCCCTCATACTCTGCCACATTGTTGGTTTAGGGGAATACAAAATGATAGACAAACAAATGCATTTTCCTAGAGGGGAACATAATGATGGTAGCTGCACTACCTTCTCACATGGTTGAGGCACTATCAAAGTGTAAAGTAGCTTCCATATGCGATGGGATGGAATTGATAGTGCCAACATGCTTGTCTAGGAATTTTGGATCTATGGTTGTCTGGTCGTTGATGGGAGAGGCTATGAGTTGGGTCTCTATGGCTTTACCCTTCGTCGACGATTGGCTTACATAGCGTAAGTCGAACTCTGCAGTTATTGCTTTCCATCAGGCTATCCTGCTACATTCATACAGGTTGTTAGTAATAGGAGTATGTTTCTTTTGCAAATGATGTTAATTGTACTGCGAAACAAGTAGTGCCTTTACTTTTTTAACGCAAACACTACGACAAGGTAATTCCTCTCCACTTCATTGTATTTTGCCTCATGCGCTATTAATGCATGACTTAGATAATACACTAGTATCTCAAATCCATCATCTCGTTTCTAACATAATAGTGCTACGATAGATGTGTTGAAGATGGCAAGGTAGATAGAGAAAGGCTTATCCCTCTATGGAGAATGCACAGTTGGGAGGTGTGAAAGCTCTTTCTTCAAGTCATCGAAGGCTTGTTGACACTGGGTTGTCCATTCAAAGTTAACCCCTTTCTTTAGAAGATGTTGCATGGGGTGTAACTTGTCAGTCAACTTTGCTATAAACCTTTGGATGAACTGTACCTTGCCTTCCAACCCATGTAACTCCTTAAGGTTTGTAGGAGGTGCCAGGTTGATGATGGCCTTAACTTTGTTAGGGTCCACCCGTATTCTGGTCTCCAATACTACAAACCCTAACATGCATCCAATTTTCACCCCAAAGACACACTTCTTAGGATTAAGGTGCAAATCATGCATTTTACAACACTTAAGGACTACCCCTAGATCATGTGGGTGATCAACTACCTCCTTGGACTTAACTGCTATATCATCCACGTAGTTGTTTAGCATTTCTAAGATGTAGTCACTGAAGATGTAAGTCATGGCTCATTGGTAGGTTTCCCCAGTGTTCTTGAGCCTAAAAGGCATCATGGTGTAACAAAAGGTACCCCATGGGATCATGAAAGTTGTTGTTAGCTGGTGCTTTGGGTCGATGTGAATTTGGTTGTAGTTGGAGAAACCATCCATGAAGGATAACAGGGCATGACTGGCCATAGTGTCGATGAGTTGATCGATGCTTGGAAGAGAAAAATCATATTTCATCGTTGCTTTGTTCAGATCCGAAAAGTCTATACAGATTCGTAATCCTCCCGTTTTCTTAGAAACCACAACGATGTTGGACACTTGATGGGACGCGATATTGGATAAGCCACGATATTGCATACGCGATATCACGTCAGTCACGTACGTGATAGCGCGTCTTCCCTACGATATCATGTATGTGATATCGTAGTCCACCTCAATGTCTATAAATAAGAAGCGACTCTCCCTTGTTCATAGTTAGTTATTAGATAGGAGTTAGAAGTAGTGAAGCTCTAGTAGTTTGGCCACTCTAGAGATAGTTTATTTTCCTATGTTTGCTCGCAATGTGGTGAATGTAATTGTACAAAGTCCTTTATTCGAGTGTGACGTACTTGGACATGCACATAACTAGAAATAAAGATCAAGATTACTTCATCATTGTAGTAGTCACTTTGTTTATTTAATTGTTATAACACGGAATGAGTACGACTTGATTACGAGCATCTTCGTGTGACTACTTCATAACCCAGTGGCGTACCTAGGATCTATGCTTGGTAATCCCAGTGGTAGTCATGCACCAAGATGTGTATAGTTAGTCAAGGAATCAGTTGCTCATCACACTTAGGCTAGTAATGTTGTACGAGTACGACTTGATTATGAGCATTTAAGTGTGACTACTTGGTAGCCTAGTGGCGTACCTAGGATCTGTGCTTGGTAATCCCAGTGGTAGTCGTGCACGAGGTCCAAGATGTGTATGGTTGATCAAGGAATCGGTTGCTCGTTGCACTTAGGCTAGATTATATTCTCTTACCCTTTTCCTCCTAGCTTAGCTTAGTTAATATTATTTTCCACTGCCTTCAAGAGTAGCATTAGAATTAGGAACACATCATACACCTCACTCTAGACTAAACCATACGTGACAAATATAATACTAGTCCAAGTGGGAAGACAGCGAACTACGACCTAAGGATAACTGTCTAGGTGCCACAACTAGTCCATCTACAGAGTTCAACTAAATCATGCATGCTATGCTCGTTTTGTATGGTTGAGTGTAGGGGTACCTTTCCACTCATCATTGGCGCCATTGCCAGGGACGGCGCTAGTTATCTAGATTAGTTATATCATAAAAGGTCGCTATAAAGAACTTAACAATATATCTCTTAAAAATAAGTAATTATAAAAAGTCCCATAAATTCACACACAACAATGCCTCTCCTACGAGATGATAATAATGCCACACTTAGTGAGGAAGTTCATTGGAGAACCAACAAACTATATAACGATGAAGATTGGAGTACGCAACCTGAAGTGGGGGTCTCATATAAACATGAACGGAAAGAATGTCATCCTAACACATGAAGGAATAACTTACCCGATGATGATGAACCTCCACTGGCCACTACAAGCCTAACCTAAATACAAGAGGCCATTCGAATCTGACATAGGCATTGTGAAGAGAGCCATCTACCAAGGCTTGATTTAAACAACTTTCCCAAATTTTAAGGAGGCTATGACTTAGATCCGTATCAACATTTACAAGCCTTCTACGATGCTTGCACATGGAATAACATGGATAATAGGTGGGAAAAACTTAAGCCTTTCCCATGACACTCATTGACCAAGCAAAATTATGGTATCGATCGTTAAAACCAAATTCAATATGACACTGATCAAAAATGGTAGAAGTCTTTAACGAAAAATATCAAACCTATGCAATAATGTCAACCTTGAGGAAAAAAATACAAGGATGGAAACAAGCACAACATGAACCCTTGGACATGGCCTTAGAAAGATATTATGCACTGTTAAACAATTGTCCAAGCCATGGGTTTTCCAAGAAAAGGCTAATGTACCATATCATTGATGAGCTACGTAATGAAACAAGAGAGACCTTAGGAACATATGCCCAAGGTCAATTATATGAGCTACGAACCCATCAAATCTAGGAGCTTGTTAAGTGGGTAGCAAAAGAAGAAGGAGAATTAGCTTGATGGGAGAGTGTTGAAAAACATCAACGGGACCAAAATCTCAACTTAACAAAGGTCCATGATCATAAAAAGGAGAAATCAATAGATCTCAAGGTGGAAACATCACCTTTGCCAATACAACAATCATTAGAAGAAGCTGAGGCAAAGATCAATAAGATGTTGAAATGGATGAATCAAAAGTGTGGAGAATATATCAACATCATTGGAGATAAAGTTTTGACAACCCAAGAAGCAAGGTGAAATCATAAACATTCAGAAAAAAAGAATGAAGGGAATAAGTGCTCAACTGCCAATCATACGTACAAATGCAACATATGCCTGTACGATCACCCCAAGGGTCAATGCCCAATATTGTTACATCTACATGAGCATTGGGAAAATACATTACATCTAGAGTTCATACAGAGATACTATGTTATACCACTGTGGCAACAATCCTAGTCATGGGGGAGACCACCCTTAGATTGGGGGCACCCTTCATATTTTCCAAATCCAAATGCTTATCACGTTCAACATCCTATTTCTTCATTTGAGCCAATGCACTTTATCTCACCACAATACTATTCTCCACAATATTATCAACCCATACCTCCAACACAACCACCACCTTGTGCACCTTATATTCCTCCTAACTTTTAACATTCTTATCCTTTCCCTCTTTCCACAATTCCACCAACTATTCTTAAGGTGTTTGTGCCACAACAACAACCCACGAACAACACTTATGCTACTACTATAAATAGCAGTGAGAAACCTCAGCAACATCAAAGGCATCGTTTCTTTAAACATAATCGTAAGAAAGGATAATACAATTCTGAGGCTACTGCATCTTTCAACCTAGCACAAGTCCCATACTATGGTGCACCCTTACCTTTGAACCCAACACCTCATGTAACTTCATTAGGGCCACCAACTAATGCTCCAAAAACTATACGAACCAATGAACACAACCATGGAAAGCATCATTCCAATCCTTGCATACCATCTAATAGTCCCAATTATCATAGTGGGTCAACTCATTATCCGGGAACTACATCATATAAAATGCCACACTATGCTTATTATAATCAATTGTGTGAACCCCAATGGGGTAGGTCTGGACCAGTCCTAACACTTCCAACATGCAAGGATCCCTATCTTTTATTTATTAATCCTTTCCATACTCAACTGATTAGTTATGGGGATACCTCCCATTTCAAAGACAAGTAGGATTAATAAATATTTTTCATTTTCTTTAGTTTTACAACTTTTTATTTTTCAATTTTTCATTTTCTTTAGTTTTACAACTTTTTATTTTTCAATTTTTCATTTTTCAACTTTTTGTTTTATCTTTTTATCTTTTTGTTTTTTTGTGTTTCTGTCTTTTTCTGCTTTTGTAAGTAATCTCATCTATGAATAAAACACTCATGTGGATCGTTGATTGAGGTGTGTTTTATGTTATTAAGTCATGAGTGATCAATTATTTGAAATAGTGAGCCCATTACACCCACTCATCCATTCTACAAATAAAGAGGTTCTATCTTGACATTTTTAAAACTTAAAATTAATTTTATGTTCATTGTACCTAGAATGAAGAAGGATGGACCAAGAGGGAATGATTAGGGTGTGACATCAAGGGGACTTGCTGATTCTCTTTGGTGACATCTGTGGGAGTTATCATGCAATGTGGTTGTACTAAGATCCTTGTAGATCTAATGAAAAATGGGAGTAAGAGTAATCAAAAGGGCACTCAAAAATAAAATGTTGTTCTAAGGGGTCCCACTGGAAAGACATGCACCCATGCCTAAAGGTTGGCAGCTTCTATGGATTCAGTCAAGTGAAAAAGAGAGAGAGAGAGAGAGAGAGAAAAGAAAAGAAAAACGAAGTGCCATAAAACAAAAATCACTCCTCCCTTGTATAAAATGCCAAAGATCGTACGCCTTGTTGTTATGGTACTCTCATAGTTTCTCATCATGAGATGAAATAATGTGATGTCACTGATTAGAGGAATGGACTTGGTCCTGATGTTGGAATGATGGGTTAATGACATATTAATCATGCTTTACACATACGATTCATTGTGCCCTGGGTCAGTTACCTCATGTCCCAATCTCTACGATCCCTTTCTATACTT
>MNCI01002312.1:363718-382727 GCA_015680685.1 Gnetum montanum
GACCAGCCTACTATTTCATTAGATCGCACAAGGGGAGAATTATCAATTCAAATAGGAGGAGGGAAAATTAGATGGTCACAACAGATCTCAGAAAATGCGACATCTTTTCAAGTGCAATTAGAAACTAGTGAAGGGGCCACTATGGTGGTCATGCAACACCAGGATGCCATGGGAGCTGCTGAAGTGGTCACTGACCATAACAAAGAATCCTTTAACGTGCCTGTTGTGCCACCAGCAGATCTTTTAGGAGCACGGAATGCTCAAACTCTTGCTGGAACTTCAATAACTCCTACGGAACATGAGGATGTACTTGACAGATTGCTTCAAACAGGACAAGTAATGACATCTCTGTTTGAGATCCCCCAGGATGTAATAGTAATTCAATCAGACCTCATTTTCATAAAGGGGAAGCTATTCATATCAGAAGTAAGGGCAGAGCATACTGAAGCTAAAGTGGAGAAACTACAAGAGTAGCTTGTAGTCTTACAAGCAACACAACGAGACCCTTTGCAATTTGTTCCCATAGACTAGCTAGACAACTTTAGAATGGAGCAACTCACAAAGTTGATCACCGAAAATAAGAAGGTGGCAGAAGAAAAGGAGATGGTCACTTGGAATGCCTTCGCAGCAAGGGCACAAACTCATGCGTATATTAAGGCACTTAAGTCCTTAGAAGAAGAAAATAAGTAGTTGGTTGCTGATAACCTCTAGTTGACCTCTGTAGAGAAACAAAAGAATGTTCTCAATGAACACTTTCATCAGCTACGAGAACAATTCATTCGAGTCAACTGTGATGTAAGCCATTTAGCCAGAGAGAATCGAACCCTCTCAATGGAGAAGGTATGCGCTATTCATCAAAAATCAACAATTGAGATAAGCGTGTGGTAGAATTGTAATGAAGGAAAATGTCGGCAACTGGAAAATACCAAACAAAATCCTGTGTACATAGTCTTAACCATGGATCCGCGCGAGGGCTATGCTGAAAAAACGAACGGTCTTGTCGATCAGACAGGGACTTACTAATCAGTAAAATGATGGAGATTGTGAATAACCCGTGGATCGATTTGATTCGATGAGTCGCAAAATGAGGGGAAAAAAACGTAGATGAATATAATGATGATAACGTTAACACGATGATAAGAGGCAGACACGAGAGAAATGCATGGTTTCAAGATATACACTTTGACTTGAAGAATAAATGTTTCGTATATCACGTTACAATGGGGAGGCCTCGATTACTTGATGTGAAGCAAGCACAGAATAACAAGAAAAATGTCTAAGAAAAAATACAGAATGAAGTCTGATCTACCTCGTAGGCCAATGATGGGATGCAAGGAAGGTCAAGTTCTGACATCTATCGATCAACTATTTTTGATCAATAGAACCTGCAAACTGTGCAAGATGATCTCACGATCTTTGATCTGCTCCTCTTGCTTTGGGTAGTCTTTGCTCGGGAATGTCAGTGATCACCAATGGAGGAAGTTGTGTCTTCACCAACGGACCGATCGCTCCTACTGCCAATGCTCAAGTAAAATGCGCTCTGTCCCTGCTAAAGAGTGATGCTGTCAAAAATTGCCAAAGCGCTGCGCTCTCTGTTTCTTGTCTCTTCTCTGCCTTTCTGTTTGTCTCTGCTCAAAAAATGCTAAGTGCTCCAATGCTCAGAAAATGCCCTTGCCTTTTTTGATTTGCCAACCCCTATATCATTGTCAACTGGAGTATTTATGGGCTTCGACGTCCTATGGAAAAGGCGCAACCCTGATGACGTGTGTCCCGAACTTTTCGGGTACCGTTGACCTGACCATTTTGTGTCAAGTTTTGTGATTATGCACAATACGCTCATTTGTGTACTGTGCGTGTGAATAAAAGATGTGCGTCGGGCATGTTTCAACTGACTTTGGGTTGCACTACGCTCATACGCATTGCGTCGCGTACAAGAGCATAATGAAGCATGAAGACAATAGATTCAAGCTTCTTTACGCTCGTTTACGCTGCTGTGTGTAGTGAAGCATAAGCAATGATTATTTTGACGATGACTTACGCTGACGCACGCTACGTTGCGTAAAGGGTATAAGGCGGTCGATATGTAGAAAAAGGGAAAGCGCCGACCTACTGTGTATCGTTGGTCTTTCTTTGACTTTTTCGATGCTCATTACGCTGCCGTGCGTATAGAGTGTAAACTCGGCCTTGGAAAAAGACTTAGCCAAAATATATGAGAAGGTGCATATTACGCTGCTTAGGCCTTAGGCTTTGCCAAAGCTGCTGAAGTAAGCTGCCTTTGAATGTTGGACTATGTTACGCAAAGCATCATTACGCTATGTTGCATGCTATAGCGTAAATAATGAAAAACATAGTAAGATAAGAAATCCCCAAAGGGAAGCTGAAGTCTTGATGCTGCGCGCCTCCTTGTTTCGCTCTGCCTTGTTCTCCCTTTTGAGATTCTGACATGTGCTCTCGCCTGAATTACAAATCTTTGCCTGAGGCCGACTCGCAATTTTCACGGTGTTTCAATGGCCCCTCTTTATTGATGGTTAGAGGGCTTCCTCGAAAGACGTCGACAAAGAATACGAAACACCGGATTTGTAAAAGCACCCACAACATCCATCCATGGCTACTCAAGCACTGCCCTATCAACATAGAAGAGCAAAGATGGAGGGAACAGGAGATAGGATGACATAGTAGGAAATAGGTTCGGGGAAGACTCAACAGGAATGCTTTCAGATGAGCATGGCACATCAGTCTGAGATTTCTCTGTTACAGGCTATAGCAGGAATGCTTGCAAAAGGAGCATGGTGTGTCACTTCTGCGATATCTCTGCTATGACACTTAACTGCGTTACACCAGTTTATGGGGTTTGATTGCAATGCGAGTGCGGAAAACAGGTGCTTGCGTATGTGGCTTGCGTATGCAGGAAGCAGATGGTAGGGATGAAGCGAAGTAAGAGCTAAGGGTAGGATGATAAGGGGAGGAGGGATACACTTCTAAGTGGACAGGCTAGCCTGAGCAGCCATTTCAAAACGTTGTTCGTACTCCACCGCTTAGGTGAATGCACCTTTGAATGACATCTTCGAAGTGAGTAACCTGCAACCAAAGAAGAAAACATAGGATTCCATTGCTCATCCAGACAACAGGCGAGGTTGTTGAAACAAGTGCCGATAGAGGTGAGATGAAGTGACCAGGCCGTGAAGGAGGAACTATAGCACGAGGCCAGAGTCTTCAACCTTGACGCTCGGCCCAGCATATCTCCGCCAAAGATCATCAGACTCAGCACACCTGACTACTTATGTAAAGAACCAGCCAGATGAATCTGTGAAGCCAGGGCTTGATAGCGATGATGACCGGAGGTCCCCAAAGTTGTAATCGATGGGAATTCCTTTGGGGCTCCGAGCGGCGGAACTAACCTCTTAGAGGTACAACCGCTGGAATGGGCATGGTGACAGTATCTCCGAGGGGTTAGTAGTATGCCCTTCGGCACATCCGAGGAATCAGTAGGATGCCGGTGAGGTAGCGACGCTGGGATTGTCCCAGTATCCCACCCCGCTTGTCGTGAAGCTGCACAGGGATGATTATGCTCGCTTGATTTGGATGGTGGCAGCCTGTAAGTTCCATTTTTAAGTCCTGGTAGACTATCGTTGCTAGTTTTAAGTCTTAGCAGACCATGGTCCCAGTTTAGAGTCTGGGTAGACCGAGAAATGCTAGTTTTACATCGTAGCAAACAGTGGTGGGGCTGATTTAAGGTCTCAGTAGACCATGTTGTGGATGTCAGTTTCACGTCATGATCCAAGGACAAATCTGTGCTGGTTTTATGTCTCAGCAGATGGTTGCTTACCTTTGCCAGTTTTATGTCATGACGGACAACCGGTGCCAGTTTAGTGTCATGGTGGATGCATGCAAACGATGCCAGTTTTTCGTCTTGGTGGACATGTACAACAGAGCCAGTTTTACGCCGTAGCAGACGGTTACAACTTGCCAGTTTAGCATCATGGCGGACGCGTGAAGGGTGTGCCAGTTTTACATCATAGCGGACGTTTGTTGCCAGTTTAACGTCGTAGCAGACGATTGTTGCCATACCTGATATTCACGCTGGAAATGCCACTATACGTAATATCACTTCAGATATATGTGATTGATAGGGTTTGGTAACTTATTGTCATCGAAATCCCCTAATTTGAATGCTCCATTGCTATATGCATCAGTCACCAAGAAAGGGCCCTCCCAGTTTGCAGAGAATTTTCCTATTGGTTCGCGGACGGCTTTGAGAACTAAATCCCCTTTCTTGATCAGACGCCATTGAAGATTGTGACGATGTTTCTGCCTCTGCTTGTCTTGATACTTTTCAATTGTATCAAGCGTCTGTATCCACTTCCCTTCTACTGAATCCAAATCCATGATCCGAGACTCGGTTTGTTGAGCCTCGTTTATAATCGTGGAGAGGACCATTCTCAGAGAAGGGATTTGCAACTCGAGGGGCAGCACCACCTCGGATCCGTAGACTAGGCTATAGGGCATACTATATGTAGTTGTCCTACATGTAGTGCGATATGCCCATAGCACATAGAGGATCTTTTCGTGCCACCGTCTCTTATTACTGTCTAGCATTTTCTTGAGCAGATTGATGATGACTTTGTTTGTTGCTTCACCTTGACCATTCGCTTGCGGGTAGTAGGGCAAGGAAAAAGATTGTCTAATGCCAAGGCTATCACAGAAGGATTTGGTTTCTGTACTACTAAATTGTGGCCCATTGTCTTTCACGATAGTCATTGGGAGACCAAATCTGCTGACAATGTTATCCAAGATAAAATGGCAAATCTGTTGAGATGTGATCTTCCTTAAAGGAATAGCTTCTACCGACTTCGTAAAGTACTCAGTGGCGGTAATTATGAAGCTATGACCTGCGGAAGATTTTGGCGTGATGGGACCTATAATGTCTAGTCCCCATCGTTGAAATGGCCAGGTTATCTACGTCGTGTGTAATTCTGTAGGTGACATGTGTATAATATTTTCATGGCGTTGACACATGTCACAAGTTTTAACCTTTGTCAGGCAATATTTTTCCATGCATGGCTAGTAGTACCCTAAGCGGCGAATTTTGGAAGCCATAGCCCGTGGTGCTACGTGTCCTCCGCATAATCCCTCGTGAACTTCACCGATTATATGTTGCACTTGGTCCTTGTTAACGCAAGTAAGCAGCAAACCATCAAAAGAGCGTGTACAGAGAGTACTGTCTCCTATGATTACGTACTACCTAGATTACTTGCGGATTGCGTCTTTCTGTGCACGTGTCAATTCATATGGTAGCTCGCTTGTAGAAGGTAAGTTTTAATGTTGTCATACCATTCTGGTGTGCTCTCTTCGAGAAGCGAAGATATTTGCGTTGCCTGAAGGATAGGACCTATACAATCTATTATTAAAGTTGAACAAGTGTCGAGTAGATGTGAGGTCACATTTAAGGCCAGCGTAGCCAGTGCATCGGCCAGTGTGTTATCGGTTCATGGCACGTGTTGGGCATCGATGGTCGTGAATTGGTGCAGAAGATCTTTAGCCATATCACAGTAGGGCTGCAGATGTACAACTTTGCAGGCATAGACTCCTGTGATCTGATTGATGACGAGCATCGAATCATCCCTAATCGTCAAGTATCAAACATTGAGTTCGTTGGCAGCTAGTAATCCTTTGAGGAGCCCCTTGTACTCTGCCACATTGTTCATACAGGGGAAGGTCAAGTGATAAGCATGAAGACGCACATCCTCAGGTGATAGCGTAATAACAGTGGCGGCACTACCACTTTTAACGGTTGAAGCTCCATCGAAATACAACGTCGTCTCAAGGCCTATTAAGACAGGGCTTAAACTATGTACATGTTCGTCTGGAAACTCAAGCTCTATGGTTGCCTGACTGTCGATAGGTGATGTTACTAACTGGTTAGTTATTTCCTGGCCTTTCATAGAAGATTGACCAATATAATGCAGATCGAATTCTGCTGTGATAGCCTTCCAGCGAGCTATTCTGCTACTCTCGTATATGTTTTGTGTAATGGCCCTAAGGATGTTATTTTTACAGATGATGTTAACCTGGCTACGTAAAAGATAATGTCTACACTTTTTGAGCATAAATACTAATGCTAAGCAGTTACGCTCTACTTCGTTTTACCTCGTTTCGTACGCATATAGAGCATGACTCAAGTAGTAGATGGGCACTTCTGACCCATCATCCCTCCTTTGACAAAGTAATGCTGCTAATGCTACGTTCGAAGTTGCGAGGTAAATGTAAAAAGGTAGATCTTTTTGTGGTGGGAAAATTGTTGGTAAGTGTTGAAGTTCTTGTTTTAGGCTGTCAAACGCATGCCGACACTCTTCCGTCCATTCGAAATTAACCCCCTTTTTAAGAAAATGTTGCATACGGTGTAACTTGTCGGTTAATCTCGAGATGAACCGGCGTATAAATTGTAACCATCCTTGGAACCCACGTAATTGCTTGAGGTCCGTGGGAGGCGTTAATTCGACAATGGCTTTGACCTTATCAGGGTCAACTTGTATGCCGGTTTCCGACACCACAAACCCCAGCATGCGTCTGGTTTTGAATCCGAATACACACTTCTTTGGGTTAAGCTGGAGGTCGTATTTGGAGCATCTTTTGAAGACTAACTCCAGGTCTTCTGAATGATCCTCTGACTTTAAAGACTTGACAGCTATATCTTCAACATGGTCATTCAGTCTCCCTAGGAGGTAATCGCTAAATATATATGTCATGGCTCTTTGATATGTTGCTCCGGCATTTTTTAGACCAAAAGGCATCATGGTGTAGCAAAAGGTGCCCCAGGGCATCATGAATGTTGTTGTCAATTGATGTTCTGGGTTGATGCGAATCTGGTTATAGCTCGAAAAGCCATCCATGAAGGACAGAAGCGCATGCCCAGCTGTCGTATCGACTAGTTAGTCGATACTCGGTAGTGGGAAGTTATCTTTGATTGTGGCCTTGTTCAAATCTCGGAAGTCTATGCAGATGCGTATGCTTCCAGTCTTCTTTGGGACAACTACAATGTTAGATACCCAATCCGAGTAGTCGGCTATGTGGATGAAACCAGCCTGATACAGCTTAATGATCTCATCACGCACAGCTAGCTCAATCTCTGGCTTGATTTTTCGTACCTTTTTCCTAACTGCTTTAATTTGCGGGTCTAAGATTATGTTATGCTGGATTAACCTGGGATCTAGTCCCGGCATATCCTCGTATGACCATGCAAACACTGTGATGTTGTCTTGCAGGACCTATTTTATAGAATAGTGCGTTTTCTGGTCTAGTAAAGAACTAACCTTAAGCGTTTTGGCTTCACCCTTATGTGTAACGATAGAAACCTCATTAAGGGGGTGTTCGGTTAAATCCCCAGCCTCCAGGTCTAGCGTGCGCATCGACTGTTCTAGCCATTCCTGGGACGTTTCCGACGTGGCTATGGTTACATCGTCCAAGGGAGGGTTAAGTTCTACTAGCCTTGGGTTGAATTTCCTAACTACCCTCCCGTATGGGCCTGTCAAAGTTAGAGGTGCTGACATTGTTGCGTCCATTTGCGAATTGTCCTACAAAATCGCCAAACGCGTAAATGATTAGGAGAAAGCATGACGTAGTATTATCAAACGTGGAAAGCTAATTCAATTTTGAATTTTGCGAACAGGTTGTAATCAATGCTACCCGATTACAAGGCAATAAGATGTAATAGTTTAACGTCATTTCGGACAGTGGAGCATGCGATATCTACCGCATTAATATCCTAATTTTCGGGTTCCGTTTTAGGAAAGTCCCGTTGAAATCAGGCATCAAGTCAGTGATTTTTGCATATAAGTAGGTAGTTTTTGGTAAGAACGGGCTACTGGTTGTCTCGAATTCAAATTCTTAACTGTTACGAAGCGAGAGAAAGAAGAGCAGAAGGTTGGAATGTGTAATTTGCAAAGACGTGAACGTGTGAAGCTGTAAAGGTTTTGAAGCTATGAAAATGGCTCTTAAAGCAAAAAAGAAGAACATGAAACTGGCTAAGAGAATCTGGAATGCGCTTCCCAGGCGGTGGTTGAAGTGAGGGACCCTACGCCCTTGAACCGGTAGGCTGTCTCTTGCGTGTTTGTGTTATTCTAGCTGTGTTTATGGTTGTAGTGTTGTTTGCGTAAATGGGGATTTTAGACTATGGACCTCATGTTAGGACAAGGGTTTAATGGGATTGTGTCTATCGCTGTTGTCAGGGACAAACCTTGCGCTATTGCAAGGGTTTGGGCGATTTCTGCATGGATAATGAAGCGTAATCTGTAGGTTTTCTGTATTCAAACATGCAAAATGTAAATCTAGGCATTGATCTGTGTATTGTGTTTTCTGTACAGTATTATGCTAAAACCTGATTTGATTGTCTTAGACATCGTTGGGGTTTTGTGCCGTATAAACCCAATCGTGCCGAATGTCCCTCCCCCGCAAACTCGATTGCACAGGAAGGCCATATGATTTCGAAAGGGTGCGTTGGAGTTTTTACAGTTCTTACTGCGTAACTACAGCGTTATTATATGGTCCAATTTGTCAGGTGATATTGCTGGTGCCATTTTGGAGCACCTGTTAGTGGGTTCTGCGTAGGGAATTTTGGCCTTCTTGACAAACGGAGCCATCGATACTGGTCATCCCGAGGACCGAGAACTTAGCGCCTGAGGTTTGAGGCACTTGGGTTGGATTTGGGAGATGGCCCAGTTTAGTTGTTACCATGCCTATAACACTCTGTTCGTGGCTTGCCACGTCTCGACCTACTTCTAGAACCCACCAGGCACTGTGTACTACTCAGGCGGGTAAGCAATTGTGTTGGCTATATTGTTACATGTCTATTGTCTAAGGTTTGTAAAGCGTAAGATAAATCTATGTGGTATGGTACAGGTTTTTCATTCATGAGAACAGGTTAGTAGGAGATGGCGATACGTTGTCATGGACCGAAACGGCAATAAAGGTGTTTACCTCAACTAGCAACGTACGCGCCGGTGTGATGGGACAGATTGGCTTTGACATGCGTGAGTACCCCACCCGCTATGCTGACTCTTTTGAGAATTGTCAGAAACTCGAGTGGCTACATGATGACTGGACCCTGGATCCGCCCCTTACCATTGAAGACGTGCAGAGGAACCTTCCGTCCTTTCCTTTTCCATTTGGACCTGGTAAGACTACTGCGTATTCTATTTTTGCGTGGTGTAGTTGTGCATTATGAGCATTGCGTAATATGGGTTTTTGTTTGGCCTGTGTTTCACGTTGTTCAGTCAGGGAATCCCAGGAGATTACCCTTACAATTTCTGGCCATGAGGCGAATACCGTCCTCTTCCGCTACAGTGACATCAAGGACGCCCAACGCTAGCTCGGCCACGTGGCGGCCCCAATTGCAGTGACCACCAAGATCCGAGAAGTGAGGCTAATGCACCTATTTTTAGTTGCAACCCCTGATGTCCCTGCTAGCGAAATGGTGACCTTGGTCAACTCCTTCAATGAGAAGGTAGAGCGTTTTTGCACGCGCGTGCATAACGTGCGTGTAAATTTCAACATTGACGCTTAGCTCTTTGCAGATCTTTTTGGCGTCCCCTCTGACGGCGTTCCCATAGATGAGAAGGCGAAGAGGAATCTCGACTGCCAAGAGTGGCTGGAGGAGTGGGTAAGGGTCAAGAAGGAGCCTAAAGGGTTTCCTTGTGAAAGATTTGAACTGGGCATCGCCAAGACAATTTATCCCCTTTTCCGGGCCTAGACCTTCCCCAAAACACTCTCGCAAGGGAAGTTCTTTTCTATAGAATAGACCCGTATTATGCGGGAGGTCCTGGAAGAAGGGACCTAGTTCAATTGGGCAAGCTATTTTGCTAAGGAACTACGCAATGAGATGGTCAAGCTTTGCAAGAAGCTTGAGTCTCATTTCAGTGTGCATTTCACCTTCTACATAGCTTGCCTTCAGCGTTTTGCTAAGTTTTTGATTGTCCAAAGGAATGAGATTTGGGTGCAACAAGACTGAGACTAGCTATCCAAACCTTGGATTACCAATATCCTCGGCACTACCCGTGGGCAGGATCCACCGGAAGGCATCGGGGAGTCACTGTCTATAATGACCAAGGGGTTGGTGGCACCTCGAGTGCGAGGCCTCGATAGTGTAGGTGGGATAATGCCTACTTACATTGGCGACATTTCACGAGGGAAACGCCTGGAGGAAGAAATTGTAGAACCTGCAGCTCGACGTAAAAGGCTCCGTATAGCCGAAGCTTCTGCGGAGCTTGGGAGCGTACGGGTCGAACTGTGGAGGTCAGAGTTCAGCGGAGTAAGCCTCCGCCTGGTAAGCGTGAAGGAGATGTATTGAAAATTGTGTTATGCAATGTTTACTTAGTATATCTGGAATGATATATTAAACGTATTGTGATATGAGCAGTGAAAATTATGGAGCAGCTGATCCCTGAAATAGGGGTAGTGGTACTAAGCCGTGGGGAAGGGACCTCAGTTTTAGAAGAAGAGGCCCCAGCTGTTAGAGTGAGTCACGCATAGACCCCTGTGCGTGAGGAGGCCCCAGCTACTAGAACCGGAGACGCACAAACTCATGTGCGTGAAGAGGAAAAAGAGGCGGAAGATGTTGGCGAAGTCGCCACTATCACCGGAAGAGGTAATAAACGTGTTAAAAATTTTGCAGAATTCTATTAATAATTAAAGTTTCTAACTTGATTACGCTACAGGAGAAGAAGATGCATCCATGTCCATCGCTGTGAGCAGAGCATGGAGGGACTTCCCTGACAAGTTCGCCTTCATGGAAGGCATTATCAGTGATATGATCGAGCACCTCGAGCACGTCGAACCTGGATCTGGTATGTTATGGCTGTAATGAATTTGCAATATTATATAGTGGTGATGTCTCACCAATATCGATGATTTTTTTTTCTGTTAGGAGCTCGCCTCCGATGGGATCCCACAAAGCCCATTGATTTGGACATAGTGGAGCCTCCATTCGATGGGGCAGCCGTGCCACATCACATTTATGAGGAAATACGTAAATGTGTGTTACGCTCGACATGCTCCTTATGGGAGAGTAGGGGTGTAAATGAAAATCTATGGAAAAGGCTGCAGAGGTCAGATTAGAGGATTGAGTCGCTTACCAAAGAGGTCGGAGACCTGAGATCACGGTGCGAATTCCTATAGGTGCGGGAGATAGGCGATGAAGACTGGCGTACCACTGTTATCGACTACTCCTGTTATTGGACCGCCATCAAAAACAGCATGCAAACTAGTCGGGCATTGATAGAGCAGCGGATGCAAATAGAGCTCTTAGCTCAGAAAAGCTAGGATTGGAGGGATTACTGTGCAAGTGTGAAAGAGTGGGGACAGAAGAAAAAGGACCATAAACACCTGTATAAGTGAGAAAGAATCACTTATTGTAAACTTTATCGTGATTCTGCTGTCAAGGCTCAATCCCTGGAAGTTTTCCTGGATGTCATCGGAGCTTCCGAAGCCTTCAAGAAGTTCGAAGAGCAGGTGACTGTAAGTGCGTCCCCAGAAAGGGAGATGACTCTCCCTGGGGACCAGACTACAATCCCTACTTTCTTCCTGGACCCACCTCACTAGACTAGCGTAGAGAAAGGGAAGGTGAAGGCTGGAGCTTCCTTGGGAGATGATGTGTTGTCGGACCTAACCGAGGAGGAAATTATGAAGCACCTGTGGGCCGGCCTGGACAAGCTTCTCTTTGCTGCGGAAGCAGGGCCATCACAAGTAAGTTTATGCATGACTAAGTCTACATTTTTTGATTATGTTGTTAAGTCTTGTCTAGCTAATATGTTTACTGTATCTAGGTACCGGGAGAGGATAGGGAAGGCGAGCAAGCTGAGGATCCAGTACAGGAGGAAGAACGCAGTGATGAAGAGTGTCCCCCTGTGGAGCCGGTGCCAGAACAAGGACCCCATGAAGATGAAATTCTTCGTGGGAGAATACTTCCTAGAAGATAAGGTCCACTAGAGGACGATCTCTTAGGGCTAGAGCCAGACTTGATGGATACTGCTGACAGTGGCGGTAGAGGAGATGCGTAATTGTGGTTTACGCATAGTTTTATTGATGTGAAGTCAAGTAGTGTTTTGTGCATGACTGAAAGACATGCTATAAGACCTGGTGGTTGTTTTAAATATCAATTAATTTGTTTTTCTCTTATGTTTTTATTTTCAAAACGTGAGCGTAATTGTTAAGGATTTTGCCTAAGTTATGCCGATGAAATGGAAAAGCTAGTTTAAGGCCATTGCGGGCCATATGCGTAAGCTGGAGACTAGTTTTAGGCCATTGCAGGCTGTATGCATAAACTGGAGACTAGTTTTAGGCCATTGCGGGCTGTCACACGTGTTTGCGTACATTGAGAACTAGTTTTAGGCCATTGTGGGCCCTTGCTAGTTTAAGGCCGTTGCGGGCCCATTGGGTAATATGGAAAACGTAAATGGTGAGAGTATACAATCCCTGCGTAATTATGCTAAAATGATGTAAAAGTGTGAATAGCATGCGTAAAAGAAACGTAATGATGTAAGAAATGACTAGCGTAAAAAGTCGAAAGCGAATGTAGCGTAAAAATGTATGAAATAAAACAAACTGCTAAGTGTAAGTCGCAAGAACGTGTAAAGGTATGATGATGTGCGAAAAAGCCATTGTTCAACCATTAATACGCAATTGTCTCTTAATGGCCTTTACATTGAGCATTGCGTAAGGGCGGGGGGACTTATGATTTGACTCGTCTACATTGCCATCCGGAAATGGCAGGTTGGCCCAGGCTGAACTATCATCATTGGTGTCAGTTTGTTGAGGGATTTGGAGATGGGTATGATCATTAGTCATTTCTATCTCCGAACCCTGCTCTTCTTCAATGTTATTGATGATCCTGGGGGTGATTTCATCACTGCGTATCACGACCTCCCCTCTGGCATAGGGCAGGTGTATCTCTTGGTGTATCGGTGATGAAACCGCCCTCAGCTGGGCTAACCACAACCTACCTAAGATCAAGTTGAAGCCCGACATCTTCTCGACGACTAAGAATGTGGCATCTGTCGGGAACTGATCCCCTGCCACAAATTCGATACGCACCGTCCCCTTGACCTGAACCCATGCCCCGTTGAACGATTTTACGCAAGTCGTCGTCGTGGGAGTGATCTGGTCGACCAGACCCAACCTATCCATGATGGAATAGGGGATGACATTGGTAGCTACGCCACCATCCATGTGTACCCTATGGATCTGGTATTGACCGTCCTAGATGGTGATGAACATAGGTTCAGTTGTGACCTGACCCTTCTCAGGATCGTCTTTGATAGACTCATCATGAAAGGTCAGCGAGGTAGGCGTAGGTTGCTCAACTTCGGAAGGAAACATGACAACATGTATCGCTTCCTCCTCCGCTGGCAAGCTTTCATCCACTGATGTGGATGTCAGCATGTGAACCATAGCCTCACGGTGTTCTCGAGATGTCATAAGCAGGTCATAAAGGCTCAGGGTTGTGTTTTTTTGTTTGAGAGCCTGTTTGACTTACGTAAATGCGTCGAGGAGGTCCTTCTCTCGGCTAGGTTGTTTGTGTCCCTTGTCGTCTTCCATCCAGCCCAATAGATGGATCTCTCGAGGTAGGACAATGTCAGTCAAAGGGTTGTTCTTTTTCTTGCCAAGAGAATATGGCTGCATTTCTGCGCCTTTATCCTATTTCTGAGGTAGAGACGAGGGCGCAGAGGCTAGGGGCCTAGGCTTAGGGAAGCCGAGCATAGAATGGTCTTTCGTTGCGTTAACAGGTATGTCCTCTCCCTTTTGCTTAGGAGGCGATGGTTGGCTATTCTGGTTAGAGGTCTACCCCTGCGTGAGAGGAGCAGCCTGTGGTTTTGGTACCCTTATGATGAAGGGTGCCCTAGGTGTGGGCGCGGATGAAGCCGCGGCTTGTCTGTTGCTGCGTGACTAAGGGTGTATCTGAGAAGGTGCCCGTATAATGAAGGACGTCTTGGAGACACCACTGGCTACCGATGAAATGGTTGCCCCCCTTTGTGAGCTGGCAGGCACATGCGAAACAAAAGGCTATTTTGGCGGTCCCCTCCTCTCACTGTCCGTACTCATCATAGTGATTGTATAAGGATCGTCGTTTGCGTTCAACGGGTCCTTATATACGTGCAATGTTTGATTTTCTGGGAGTGTTGGGTTACTGCTGTCTAACTTGAGTAAGCCTTCATCCAGCATACATTAAATGTTTTCTTTCAAAGCCCAGTAGTAATCCATATCGTGACCACAAAGCTGGTGGTAGTCACAGAAATGGTCTAGCCTGAAAGATCTCGGAACTGGTGGTTCGTTGGGTAGGGCTAAAGAAGGGTTTTTCAGCAATTCACAATGACGTCTGTGACGCTTCAGAGCTTACTCGGACACCTTCTTAGGTTGAATGTGCCCTGACCCTAACAGTTGTTTCAACAGTTCTGAATGCTTTACAGGTAGGGGCGTGTACTTTGAGCGATCTTTACCCTCAAAGTTTTGTTTTGGCTGGGGGGCCTTTTCAGGAGCTACCATGTCTTGGCTGGTTCCTGCACCAGCCGTAGCCTCAGGAGGTACCGCAGGTGCCTTCTTGTTCTTGTTCTTTGCGCCCTCAGTCAGTGCAGCTATTGTCGTTGTTGTTGCCTTACCTTTGTCTTTGCCCTTGTTGTGAGCGTTCCTGTAGGCGACATACGCCGGGTCTTTGCTAGCCTCTGCAGCATCTTGGATGCTTCTAACTTGAGCGAAGGCCTGATGTAAAGAGTTGGGGGAAAGATAGTACAACTTTGACTTAATAAAGTCATTGACTGCTCCTTTGAATATAGCAAGTAGATGTGAATCCGCGATCGGCTCACGGATTTCATTCAAGGTAGCATTCCAACGGTGTATGAACCTCTGGACTGGTTCGAGCGGGTCTTGTTTCACTCCCATGAGCTAATCCAATGTGACTTTTGGCCTTAAGCTGTATTTAAAGCGGGTCACGAATTGTGTCAGCAACTCTTCCAAAGTTGAGATGGAAGAGCGTGGGAGGGCTTGGTACCAATCCAAAGCTTTCCTTGTCAAAGACATAGCAAAGACTCAAATAATCGTGTGTGGCCACTATTGTAACAACAAGGATTCAGATCTAAAGGTGACCAAATGAGCGTTGGGATCTCCCTCCCCATTATACTTGGTAAAATAACGTAAGGACATCCCTAGTGGCAACGACAGCATAGGGATCGCTGAGCTGATAAGATCTTCCTGGTAAAAGTCCATGATCTGAATTGTATCTGAACCAGTAGCCTTGAGGCGTCTAACCTCCTTGGTAAGAGTCTGGATAAGCTGGAAAGCCTGGTCTAGACTTGTTGATGGATGTGTCTGTGCAAAAGGCATTGGAGGTTGTACTGGGAGGGCGGCGCTAGGGAATGGAAATGAAGGAAAAGGTTGGCTGGTAGCTGGTGGGGCGGGGATCCCAGCAGGCAGGGGGGCCTATGAAGACCACCACCCACTGGTTTGCGAAGAGGGGTTAGCTGCCGCCTACTGCACGAAGTAAGGATGAGGATATTGCGAAACCACCGGCAGAATATGTGTTGTGGGTGCCACCGAGGGTTGCACACCATATACTGCAGATTGGTTGTATTGTACCGCGGGGTAAGTCCACTGACTCACAGCAGGCTAGTGGGCAGGTATCTGTGGCTGCACAATACCGGTGATCTGTTGGGTTGGAGGGGGCAGCAGCGATAAAGTTTGGACCAGGCGAGTTATGGACATGATTTGGGTTTGGATTTGCGGGATGAAATGGGGCACGGTGGTCGCTGGAACCACCGCTGGAATGCTAAGTACTCGTGGCAATGAAACCACCCCCATGTTGTTGTGAGGTATTTGCATTTGCAACCCAGATGGCTACGCCGTGGCTTGCGGCATGCTGGGAAATGCATCTGCGTGGTCATGGCTGGGTCGAGAGGAGTGGCCTCTCTGTTGAAAGGAAATAGGGGATTTATGCATGTGTGGGGGCTCAGAGTATGGAACGAGTGTTCCGACTAGGCTGCCAATTCATCCTCTTCCTCCTCCCCATTGTGGGGCTCCAACGTAGCCCGTGAAGCTTGGCTCTTGGCCATGACCAACTGTGTTATAATTTCATGTTGCTATTTGGTCAAAGGAATGATGTCATAAGCTGTTGGGGTGAAATCGTGACCTCCTCGATGGATCATCTCAAAGTTTCTTTTTGCTTCAATCTCGGCTCGGCTAAGGGCAAGCTTTGCCTGGATCTTAATGCAAATGAAATTGTATTCTTCAGGGGTCACGACCATGAAAATAGGGTCTTTGCCCTACAATCTCAATGACCTACGCGATGGTCCCTGCGGTCCCACTGCACCAAAAGCTGGTCTGGTGACAGTGATAGGGTGCATAGATGTGGTACCCACATCAGCGGCGACCATGGAGGTTGTGGTTGTGTATACGGAATCCATTGATTGAGTGGATTAGCTATGAAGAATGGCCAGATCTAATGAGCGGCTGACAAAAAGATCGTAAATAGGATTTCTACTCTGTAGGATTCCAGAGGAATCGTTCCTGTGACCAATCTACACCACACGATTTTCCGTAAACTTCCCTAGAGGTATTACATTTACGGTTTTGGGTATAAATCGCTAACAGGGCTACCCGAAAAATACGGATCGGAGCCTAGGCCCTCCTTCTAGCACCAGAAAACTATAACGACGGAAAATGTCAACAGCTGGAAAATACCAAACAAAATCCCGTGTACACAATCTTAACCACGGATCCGCGCGAGGGCTATGCTGAAAAAACAAATCAGCGGCGTCCTGAATGGTCTTGTCGATCTGACAGGGACTTACTAATCAGTAAAACGATGGAGATTGTGAATAACCCGTGGATCGATTTGATTCGACGAGTCGCAAAATAAGGGGAAAACAATGTAGATGAATATAACGATGATAACGTTAACACGATGAGAAGAGGCGAACACGAGAGAAACACGTGGTTTCAAGATCTACGCTTTGACTTGAAGAATAAATGTTTTGTATATTACGTTACAATGGGGAGGCCCCGATTACTTGATGTGAAGCAAGCACAGAATAACAAGAAAAATGTCCAAGAAAAAATACAGAATGAAGTCTGATCTACGCCGTAGGCCAAGGATGGGATGCAAGGAAGGTCAAGTTCTGACATCTATCGATCAACTGTTTCTGATCAATAGAACCTGCAAGCCGTGCAAGATGATCTCGCGATCTTTGATCTGCTCCTCTTGCTTTGGGTAGTCTCTGCTCGGGAATGTCAGCGATCACCAATGGAGGAAGTTGTGTCTTCACCAATGGACTGATCGCTCCTACTGCCAATGCTCAAGTGAAATGTGCTTTGTCCCTGCTAAAGAGTGATGTTGTCAAAAATTGCAAAAGCGTTGTGCTCTCTATTTCTTGCCTCTTCTCTGCTTTTCTGTTTGTCTCTACGCAAAAAATGCTAAGTGCTCCGATGCTTAGAAAATGCCCTTGCCTTTTTTTATTTGTCGACCCCTGTATCATTTTCAACTAGAGTATTTATGGGCTGCAACGTCCTGTGGAAAAGGCGCAACCCTGATGACGTGTGTCCCGAACTTTTCGGGTACCGTTGACCTAACCATTTTGTGTCAAGCTTTGTGCTTACGCACAATACGCTCATTTGCATACTGTGCGTGTGAATAAAAGATGTGCATCGGGCATGTTTCAGCTGACTTTGGGTTGCATTATGCTCGTACGCATTGCGTCGCGTACAAGAGCGTAATGAAACATGAAGACAATAGATTCAAGCTACTTTACGCTCGTTTACGCTGCCGTGCGTAGTGAAGTGTAAGCAATGATTATTTTGATGATGACTTACGCTGACACACGCTGCGTTGCGTAAAGGGCGTAAGGCGGTCGATATGTAGAAAAAGGGAAAGCGCCGACCTACTGTGTGTCGTTGGTCTCTCTTTGACTTTTTCGACGCTCATTACGCTGCCGTGCGTGCAGAGCCTAAACTCGGCCTTGGAAAAGGACTTAGCCAAAATATACGAGAAGTCACATATTACGCTACTTAGGCCTCAGGCTTTGCCAAAGCTGCTGAAGTAAGCTGCCTTTGAATGTTGGACTATGTTACGCAAAGCATCATTACGCTATGTTGCATGCTATAGCGTAAATAATGAAAAACATAGTAAGATAAGAAATCTACAAAGGGAAGCCGAAGTCTTGATGCTGTGTGCTTCCTTGTTCTCCCTTCTGAGATTCTGACATGTGCTCTCGCCTGAATTGCGAATCTTTTCCTGAGGCTGACTTGCAATTTTCACGGTGTTTCAAGAATGAGGCTAAATGACACAAGAAGTTGAAGGAGCATTTCTGTTATCAGGTGGGGATGTACAAACAAATCCTAGAGAAGGAGATCCATATGGCCAAGGCTCAAATCAACAACATCAGTGCTCAACACACTGATTGGAGGGCCATATTGGACACTTATTCCTTCGCCCACCAAGCGGAAGTTGAAAACTAAGACCTGTAGATACAAGACTTGACAGAATATTGTTGGCGACCGTTTGGGACGTGACTGCCAACGAGTGTCCTTGAATAGGATTTAGGTGCTTGCTGGTCTCTGGCTACACCAAGGCCCAAATACCTCCAAATAACTCAGTAGTTAATGTGAGTATGTGTGTGTGCTGTTGCGGCGTGCGGTTGTATGAAATGTGACAATTTCGTTGTGTGTGAACTAAAAATGACTTACTTTAAAGAGATTCAGCCAACTTTGTCCAGTACTGTGAGTTATTGAAAGTTTCCTATTTTGTTCAACTACCTAGTCTACGCGGTCCTTATAATACCTGCTTGTAACAAGTAAAATTTTGCATAAACATTTGAGCACAACTCCGCAATCTACTCCTAATTTTCCCCAAAGAGAGATATAGTTCCACAAGAAAACTAGAAATAGAGCAAGATTCGATGGAAATAGATAGAAAAGAAAGGAAAGCAGATTTGTGTAGACCTCAAATATTTAAACAAGGTAAAATGACATGAGT
>MNCI01002312.1:391488-446440 GCA_015680685.1 Gnetum montanum
AACCTTTAAAAGACTTGACAATTTCTGATTGAAATAACACGGAAAATCACTTTAAAGATAAAGAAGCTATTCTGGTCCCATCAAAATACCAAAGATTTTCTGAACCCTCTCGGCTACTAAATTGTTCCACGGCGTGACTACAAATAGAGGCTCTCTTCCAACAACCCAATAGCAGTTCCCAAACGTTGCACAATAAAGAAATTTACTAACTAATTCCTCTTGAGGCTTTCATTCACTAGCGCTTCTATGGCAAAATTTTAACAGAAATTTCTATCGGGCAACAAGAACAATAAGAGCAATCTAAAAATCCCAAAATTACTCGCCAAGGATGATACTATCTAAACCACTAGCTAAGCAATTTAAACAAAACAAAAAAAATGAAATGCATAACTCACAGGACCATGACAAAGAAGCTGAAATCTTTATTTTAGCAAATCATCCTGTAAAACATCTTCTTTACAAATCTTCCAAGTGTGATGATGATGCTCCTTTTTGTGAGAAGTGATGATGATTCCCCCCCTTTTTTCTTTCCTTTAACCTTGAAGCCTTTTTATAGGGTTCCAAGGTAGGTAGGGAAGTTACATATTCACCTATCTTTTCTCCCAAGTAATTGGATTAACCAATTAGAAGATTACTTCTCCAACAAGTTAGGAGAAAGTTACAAATATTTATGAAGAAAAACTTGTAAGTGACAAATATTTATTCATGATACAAGAATTTGGTTTTTTTTTTTTTGAATATGATTTAAATATTTAATCGTTACTTTTGAGGCTTTGTTTCGTCACCATTTTATAATAAGTTATAAAATTGACTCCATAGGATAGCAAATACGTTTACTTATGGAAGGGCGAAGATACTGCAAATGTAAACGTTTTGTGATGCGGTTAACCGCGATGCTCTGCCCACTCCTTCTTGTGCGTGCCATCCCACGACATGTGCCACCGCTGCTGAACTGCTCCATCCATTATTCCTGCCACCGCCCTGCATTAGGCTGGTCCAATGTCGTGATTACCGTCGTTAGTTCGTTGTTGACATTGCTGAAACCCTGTCACTGCTTTGCTACCACCTTCTCCACGTCTTCTGCGTCCGTCGTGACCGTGTGTCATCTGTTGAACCCTTACAATGCGATTGCAGTTGGAACAACTTCCCGCGGTCATCATCTACTAACTTACTAACTCACTCGAATCTGAGAACCTTCAGCCATAGTCTCCGGCGCATTCATATTTTGTTTGGTAGTTTTCGCTCGTAACTGTCCAGAGTTGCAGGCAAAGGCGTAGGCGTGGCAACTAGCTGCGTTCTGATCTTGTGTCATTTATTTGTTGTACCCTTTGGCCAGGAGATTAGGCTCATTGCAGAATCAAAACAAAGAAACCCTTCGCAGCAAGTGTTTGACAAAATTTTAAATAGAATATGCAGGGATTCTGGCGTTTTCTTGGCAGCTAGCGTCACTGCGTTTTCATTGCCATTGCTACTGCGTTTTTTCTCTCTATGTTCAACCCAGTTACTGACAGTATTCAGTAACTATTTCTTCTCAACACAGAGTTCATTTCCTCTATTTTTGCAGACTCTTGCTTACATCATTTTTGAATATTTCCATTTTTCCCTGCAATCTGGCCTTTGAATTGGATGTGCTACTTCCAATGGTTTTGGAATGATTTTGCATCCATAAGATGTATGTTCAGGACAATTGCTGAACCATGTTTTAATGCTCTCAGATATGAACATTGTTGTACAGTAACAACCATAGCCTATGGTACGTTTTTATCTATGGTAATAATGGAAATTATATGTGCATACCCTTCTGATTTTCAGCATAACTTGATCTAGATTTTCTCCAAAAACAACCTGTGTTTTTACTAATAATGGATGCATTTCTGCTGAGAATTGTAGTCCCTTGAGTGAAGTTCCACTTAATTCTTACCATTCAATCATCCATCTAATATATTAGCAAATATGTTTACTATTTCTGATATTCTATGTATGAAGATAAGACTTTCAGGATTATGCATATCCATGTTAAAATGACCAAATCTTGTGATGACCATTGGGGTGGAATTAATATCATTTACATATTTTAATCATGTTCTATATCATTCCCTTTGAATATCTACTTTTTTTGTTCCATGAAATGGCTAAATGTGCCAACAAATAGATGGAGTTTGGAAACCTTAGATATGCCAACCTTGCCATGTTAATAGCAGGGTGCCCGAGAATAGAGCTCGAGCAGCAAGTAGCTTCCACCCATCTCAAATATGAAGCAGAATTTGCAGAACATAAGAAGCTGGTTGAAAAATTAGATGTTGCAAATTCTAAACTTGAGATGGTAAAAGCAAGCTACCAAGGACAGAAATATGTAGCAACTGACTTGGCTTGATGGCTAACAGAGCTTCACGAATACAAAGACAAAGCAAAAGCCTATGAAGAGGAATGATGGGTGTTCGTGGCATGGTATATCAAAGCTAATCAGATGTTCCTGTAACTACCCTGTCTGTGGGAAGTGCTGACTCCGTCAAACATTGGAACATTAGCATGGATAGCATAAGATCCCTAGACCAAAGAAGAGAAGCTTCAGGCCATTCTTCAACGTCGTCAGCCTTCAAAGCCTGGAGCACATGACAAAGGAAAAGCACCGATGGAGGAGCCATCACCACGAGGAACTACATGAGTTCCATTTTTTGTAGTTATAGTATTTTTTCTGTGTTGTGTCTTCCCACACTACGACATCATTTCATTTTTTGTTTTTCCAGTTAATAATCCCATACCTATCCACTGTGTAATCAATGAAGTTTTTTCTCCTTGTAACTTGAGGACGAGTTTTTATTCAATCGGGGGGTATGATGGGATGCGATATTGCATAAGCTGTGATATCGCGTATGCAATATCGTGTCAGTCGTGATATTGCATCCCCCACGACATCACGTACACGATATCGTGTCTTTCCTATGATATTGCGTATGCTATATCGCAGTCTGCCGCAATGTCTAGAAATAAGAAGTGGCTCTCCCTTGTCATAGTTAGTTATTAGATAGGAGTTAGAAGTAGCAAAGGTCTGGTAGTTTGGCCACTCCAGAGATAGTTTATTTTCTCATGTCTACCTATAGTGTGGTGAATGTAATTGTACAGCATCCTTTATTCGAGTGTGACGTACTTGGACACGCACATGACCGGCAATAAAGATCAAGATTACTTCATCATTGCAGTAGTCACTTTGTTTATTTAATTGTTATAACATGGAATGAGTACGACTTGATTACGAGCATCTTCATGTGACTACTTGGTAACCTAGTGGCATACCTAGGATTTACGCTTGGTAATCCTAGTGGTAGTTGTGCACCAAGATGTGTACAATTATTCAAGGAATCGGTTGCTCATCACACTTAGGCTAGTAATGTGGTATGAGTACGACTTGATTACGAGCATTTAAGTGTGACTACTTGGTAGCCCAGTGGCATACCTAGGATCTGTGCTTGGTAATCCTAGTGGTATTCATACATGAGGTCCAAGATGTGTACAGTTGATCAAGGAATCGGTTGCTCATCGCACTTAGGCTAGATTACATTCTCTTACCCTTTTCCTCCTAGCTTAGCTTAGTTAATATTATTTTTCACTACCTTTAGAAGTAGCGTTAGAATTAGGAACACATCATACACCTCAATCTAGACTAAGCCATACCTAACAAATATAATACTAGTCCAGGTGGGAAGATAGTGAATTGCGACCAAAGGATAACTGTCTAGGTGCCACAACTAGTCTGTCTATGGAGTTCGACCAGATCACGCGTGCTATGCTTATTTCATATGGTTGAGTGTAGGTGTACCTCGCCACTCATCAACACCCATTCCAAATAGTCAATTGCACGGATGAAACCAGCTTGGTAGAGCTTGGTGATCTCATCTCTTACATCTAGTGTAATTTCTACCTTAACCTTATGAGCCTTCTACTTGACTGTCTTTTATGCACGGGTCTAGGAAAATGTTGTGCTGTATGAACCATGGGTCTAGACTCGGCATGTCACTGTATGAACATGCGAATACTTTGATGTTGTCTTGCAGAATCTTGGCTACATTTTCGTACATTTGCGCATCTAGGAGGGAGCTAAGTTTTAACGTTTTTACTTTCCCCTTGGACATGGTCATAGGAGTCTCAACAAGAGGGTCCTCAGTTACATCCCTAGCCTCTAAATCTAGGGTTCAGACCAGATACTCAAGCTAGTCTGGGGATGTTTCTAAGGATGTTATAGTGCTAGCTGTGGTTGACCCCCAATCGATCAGGTCTAGGTTCAATTGTCTTGCGAGATTGCCATGTGGAATTGCTAAAGCTAAGGATGTGGAGAGGTCGCAATGGATTTCCATACTTTTTTCAAACTGTCAAAATGAGATGAAAGCCTAGTTAAGAGGCACCTGTTGGTGATAATCGTGTATAACGAATGAAAAGATGTAACTAGCGAAGTATGATGTAAAGATTACAATTTTGCTAGTTTAAAGTCATTGAATACTGTTATGGCATGGAGACGCAAAACTGCTAAAACAAGAAATGTAAAATTTTCGATATGAGAATACAAAACTACTAAAAATGCAAAACTGTCAATGCAAAAATGTGAAACTGTTAGTTTAACGTCATTGCGAACTGCGAACACGTAATAGGTTGAAACTGCTAGTTTAAGCTATTTTCGGACTGTTGGAGTCACTGCTATGCTAGGATTACTAGTTCAAGGTCTTTTCAGACTGGTAACTAGAGTGGGACGCTACGCTAAGAATGCTAGTTTAAGGGCTTTTCAGACTGCGAAAGTTACAACTGCGTTGGGGTTGCTAGTTTAAGGTCTTTTTGGACTAGTAAAAAGAAATATTTCTTTTTGTTTTTGAAAAGAAAATAGTTAGCTTGAAGCATGTCAAGGTTTTAATGCCAACAATGCTACGATGTCGTGGTGAGCATGCTATGCTGCATGACACACTCCACATTAAACAAAGAGAGAGTGTGACAAGTTTTCCATTTTTACCATTAGAGCCATAAATAGAGACTAAACCTTGGTAAGCTTTTCATTTTCATCATACGAGCACAAAGCCCATATTCGGAGCACAGAGCAATTGTGCTGACAGAGAGTAAGGCAATTTTTTACATAGCAACGAGGAAAAGTCCACAAGTAGGACGATGGCTCCAAAGAAGGAACGTACTCACTTGGCACTCGCAAGGGTCGAGGAGGTAAAGGAAACCCTAGGGTGCGTGATACAAGCATGCGTCACAATGCGGGAGGACATACTGTTGACCCGGTAGGCTACTATTTACTTTGGTTCCTTGTGATTCTGTTATTTTTTTTTTTTGTATTGTATTCTGCTTTCATTCTCTGATTCAATTTTAGTTATCCATGTTTTCTGTCATTGCGTTGTCATTGTCTTGGCCTTTATACCATGGCTATTACCATTTTGACCGTGGCAGATGCACAAATGCTACGCTATCATTGCATGCAAGGTCGCCTAAACCACCATCACTATAGTTGTCATAACCGCGAGGGTTTGGAAAGTTTAGGGTACTTGGCTTTAGAATGGTATCGCATAGGACCTTCAGGAGGGTTTGGTTATGCGTGATGCAACAGTGCGACACATGTTTTGTCAGGGCTTATTGTTAATCGCCCTGTTAGGATTAATCACTTTGTTGCTATTCTAGGTTGTTTTCGCTACACTAGCGCTTTCATGTGCTTACTATGTTGTGTGCAAGAAGAGGGTTATGCTACGCTATATGCATGAAATTCTAGGTATTGCTATGTTGCGTGCCCACGCATTGCACTTGGACATGATGCTAATACTTACTAGTTATGTTGTGCAGGATGGGACTAAGGCCAATTCTAATTGTCTTAGAAATTGCAGGGGTCCTGTGTTACATAGGAAAACCTATGGCCAATGCCCCTCCTCCCCATATACGTGTGGGGGAGAGGGGGGTTTGGTTCAGGAAAGGAGCATAGGAGTTCCTACAATACCTCCTCCAACACTTCAGTGTGATCATTTGGTCATACCTAGAGGAGGAAGAGGCAACCGTCATAACAGAAGCCATATTGCCTGGGGCAAGCCAGGGCATCCTAAGGTTTATGACAGATGGGGCAATCTTTAGTAGGTAGAGAGAAGGATCCAGTCAATGCCCCATAGGGTTAAGGCGTTTGGCTTGGATCTGGGATATGCCTGAGTATAGCTGCTACCATCCTTACAACACATTGTTTGTTACACGTTATATGGCAACATGCTTCTAAAACCCATCGGGAACTATCTACTATGCTGGCAGGTGAGTTTTTCAGCCCTATTCCACTGTGTTGTGTGATGCTTGCCATATTGGCCAAATGCTAATAGTATGTTTTGCTACCAGGTTCTATATCAACAAGGAAGGGCTTCATGACCAAATGGGTCTACCAACTATAGCATTGATAGCCCTGCATGAGTTCTCTTCTGCTGAGAACCTACATGCAGGTGTGTTTGGTCAATGCAAGGGTGATTACCACACCTACCCAGACCTATACCCCATTCCCTATGGTCAGTGCAAGGAGTTTGGTTGGCTGGATGAGGGGTGGGCACCCTTCCAACCAATCATCGTTGAATAAGTTCTAGTTAGTCTTCTGTTGTTCTTGTTACTATACAAACCTGGTAGGCTAAATAGTAAGTGTCATACGCTTAAATGTCTTTGCAATCTTTGGGTTTTCTACGTTTTTATGCTAAATGTTTCTTGTGAAAACTATTATAGGGGCAAAAAAGCCCTAGGAGGTGATGGTGGTAACCGCCGAGACACAGGAGGCAAACATTTACTTCAAGTATAGAGAAGTAGATACGAGCAAACACTGGAAAAAAAGTGCAACTTTAGACTCCTTGGTCCAAAATATCCAAAAGGCTAGGCTTATGGACCTGTTCCTGGCCCCGAATCCGAGCGTTCTTGCCACCAAAATGCTCTCCCAAGTCGACTCCTTTTCTAACAAGGTGGGCCGCTTCCGCATTCGCATACAGGACATGTGGGTGGTCATTGAAATCAATGACTAGCTATTCATGGACCTCTTCGGTGTCCCTACTGATGGCGTTCTCATAGGGTCAAAGTCCAAGAGAGAGCTAAGCTTTCAGAAGAAGGACATTCAGGAGTGGTTACCCTATCGAGAAGCCCAAAGAAGGACCTACCAGGGAGGTTTACCCTATCTTCCATGCTTGCGCATTCCCCCAACTTCTTTCCCAAGGGAAGGTCCTAGGGATTCAGTAGGCTTGGATAATGCATGAGGCCATGGAATAGGGGGCCCGCTACAATTGGGCCAGGTTTTTATGTAAAGCCTTTCAGACCAAAATCTTGGGGCTCCATAAGAATCCGGAGTCCCATTCCAATATACATTATTCCTTTTACATAGTCTATCTGAAGCATTTTGTGGAGTTTCTGGTGGTTGACAAGAATGAAGCCTGGGTCATGCGAAATAGCAACTAGATTTCTAGACCATGGATCTGCCAAATCCTCCAGACCACCTGTGCCCAAGATCCCCTAGAAATAATTGGGAAGTAGTTCTTTGTGATGACTAAGGATCGGGTGGCCTGCAACTTTTGTGGCCAAGACATCGTAGGAGAGATGCCCCCCACTGTAGTCGGTAATGTGTCGTGGAGGAAATTTCTCATAGCCGAGACTGTGGCCAGTAAGTTGTAGTGGAAGAGGCCTCCTCTAGCTATGGAAACCCTTCGCATGGAGGAAGAGGAGGGGTGGAGACTGCGGCTTAATCTGTAAAGGATGCAACCCCCCATTGGTAAATTCTTTTGTTCATGTTTATTCCTTTTCCTACTTTGTTAATGCCTGCTACACTGTGCTACACTAGGTAGCATAGCATAACCTAGCATCTGCTTTAAGCTAACTTGTTTTGAGCTAATGCAAACATGTTTGTTTGCTGCCAGAAGAAGAAGAGGAAGAATAAGAAGGTGACGAAGAGGTGTTGGCCCCTAAGACGAGGGTGACAAATAAAGACACAGAGGCACCAGTCTCGGAAGAAAGGGCCTTGGACAAGAGGAAAGGAGCTCTTGCTGCTAAGGTAAGGGCTCTTGTCTAGGAAGAATCCTCCTACTAACGAGGAGGGCATTTTTGGAGATGAAGAATAGTCTCCCTTGAATAAAAAATATGCTAGTCTCTCAAAAGGAAAGGCACTAGAGCATGAAGAAGAGGTCCGTATAGACTTGGCTGGGACCTCTACCAAGGCTACCACCATCATTTTGCATCAGTAGGAAGGGAGACCACAATTGGACATTGGTGAGTTCGGCAATATGTCTGCCTTGTCATAGCCCATTTCAGCTGTTGCTGACATGTTTAGTTATATGATAGGCACTATTGTTCATGCTGCAAGACCCCCTCTTATTCGTATGGAATAATGGGCCAAGATCCCAAATAAATTTACGTTTATGCAGAGAATTGTTGATGACATGATCAACCACCTTCAGTAGGTGGACCCTAAAGTGGGTAAGTAGTAGTATTAGATGCTTTCATGTTGCTATGCTAAAATTTTTAAATTTGTTAAATTTGCTACACTAATGTGACTAACATGCTCTTTGTGTCATGGCAGCCTCTCGGCTCAAATGGGACACGACACAGCCTCTAAAATTCAGTATAGTGCCTAAATTTCCATCTGAAGTGACCAAGGTGTCTCGTCGTGCATACAACGAGGCTTGCAAATGTGCCTTGCACTTGGCATGCTCCCTGTGGGAGTATAAGCATGTCAACGAGGAACTGTGGAAATAGGTCCAAAAATTTGAGCAAGAGAAGGTCAACCTAAGCACCAAGGTGAAGGATCTCAGGTTGAGGAACAAATTACTCATAGCCCATGACACTAATAACGAGGACTGGGGCACAGCTATGATAGATTACACCCGATTTTGGACAGTCACATGTTAGAACGTTGAAGCCACCCGCGAGATAATAGAACAATGGATGCAAATGTACTTGTTGGCGTAGAAGTATCAAGATTTGAAAGATTTTAGCGCCAAGGTTTACGAATGGGGGCAGTCCCAGAAAAACCATAAACATATGTATAAACTGGAATATTCCACCAATCGTAAATTGTACAGGGATGCTATTGTGAAGGCATTTATGTATAAAGAATTTGTAAATGCTATTGAAGCTTTTGAGGCCTATCCTAGGTTCAAAGAGTAGGTAAAGATTATGGAATCCCTTGAGCTGAAAGTGGACCTTCCCATAGGAGACCGCCAAAAAGTAAAAAGCTGCTACAGATACTGAACCAAGTAATAGGCATTGGGTAGACATCACGGCAGAGGAGGTCTGGCGCTACCTTGGGCTTGGTTTAGATCGGATACCCTTCAAGACGAACGTAGGTCCTTCTCAGGATAGTTGCTTCCTACTGTGTTAATGCTTGTGCTCTGTTGTAGCTTGCGTTTGTTGCCCTAGCTGACCACTTCATTCCTACGGTGTAGGTTCCAGATGAGGGCACAGGGCCCATCGAGGGAAAGAATGAAGAGTCAGCAAAGGAAAACCTAGGGGAAGGCAATGCAAAAGGAGGTGATGTAGAAGCAAGTGACAAAGATGATGCAGGTAGAGACAACACATGATAGCATGGGATTTTTTTTGAAATTTCAAATCTTTATAAAATTTTTGCAAACATTTCTTGAAAGACAACAGTTTTGAATAAATAAAAGAGAATTTTGGGAATAAAAATTGATTCTGCGCTACCTTGTACATTGTCTACATGCTATGTTTTGTGTAAAATTTTCATGCTTTTATGTGCTAGTTTTAAGCCTTTTCAAGCTATAGCTAGTTTTAAGCCATTTCAAGCTATAGCGTAGCATAGTTTTAGGCCATTCCGGGCCCATGCTAGTTTTAGGCCATTTCGGGCCACTGCTAGTTTTAGGCCATTTCGGGCCATGAGGAGGCATAGTTTTAGGCCATTTTGGGCCATTGCTAGTTTTAGGCCATTTCGGGCCTTAGCTAGTTTTAGGCCATTTCGGGCCTCTACTAGTTTTAGGTCATTTTGGGCCTTAACGTACCATAGTTTTAGGCCATTTTGGGCTATAGCGTAGCATGCTAAAGAGATGGTATGTTAACAAAGCAAAAAGGTAGTGAACGTACCAGGGATGGCAACTGGGTACGAGGCAATGAGGTTGCTACTCTATGTGTAGCTACTTCTTGACCCATCACGGGTTGAGTAGAATGTAAGGCTAAGGTGCTTTGCTAGGGCCTTCATTTGCATCATTGTCCCCCACTTGGAAGGGCAACTCAACCAATGCACTTTCGCTTTGGAAACCAACTTGCTGAGCCGATTCTCCTGCTAGATGGTTAGTGTGTGTGTAAGAAAGCATTTCATTCTCAAAGGTTATGACCTCTGAGCCCTGCTACATGTCTATATTATTGATTGCTTGGGCTACTACCTCGTCACCATGGATCACCACCTCCCTGCCTGTGTATGGTAGGTTGATTTCCTGGTGAATGGATGAGAGAAAGCCCTAAGTTGTGCTAACCATGATCTCCCCAAGATCAGGTTAAACCCAAGCATCTCCTCAACCATGATGAACGTTTCGTTCATGGAAAATTGATCTCCTTCCATGAAGTCTATGTGGACTGTGCCTTTCACCACGACCCGCGCCCCATTGAATGACCTCAGGCATGATGTCATTTTGGGTTTCATCTGGTCGACCAAGCCCAACTTGTCCACAATAGGGAAGGGGATGATGTTCATGGCAGCCCCATCATCAATGTGTACCCTTTGAATCTAGTGTTGGCTGACCTAAATTGTGATGAGTAGGGGTGTTGTAGTCACTTGATCCCTTTCAGGATCTTCCCTAATGGCATCATCGCAGAAAGTTAGTTGAGATGGTTTTGGCTCTGTAGGTGCGAAGGGGAGCATGACTGAGTGGATCTCTTCCTCTTTTGCTGACATGTCTTCATTGACTGGAATCACTGTCAACATGCGGATCAGAGCCTCATAGTGTGGGATAAATGTCATGATTAGGTTGTACAAGCTCAATATAGTGCTTTTCTATTTTAGAGCTTACTTGACCTGAGTGAGGGCATTTGAGAGGTCTTGGTCACCCCCCTATTTAATTCTTTCCTCCTCTTATATTCATCCCAGAAGACAAATTTCTTGAGGAGGGGTGACTTCGGATCTAGGTTCAGACCCTTTTTGGAAAGGAGGCATGGACTGTATGGTTATAGCAACATCCCTCTCCGGTGATGAGGGTGTAGACATAGGGGGTGAAGATGTATGCTTGCAAATACTAGGGGCGGTACTTCATCTCGACATCTCACCTGTGAAATGAACTTCTTAGTTTTTAGGACAAGAAGGTTGTTCAGCTATCTTGCGCAAGACGAGGGCTATCGAATGAGTCGGCCCCCTGATGATGAACGGGGCTAACGGTGTTAACAAGCAGGGTGGCATGGTTTTGCTAATATGTGGCATGGAGGTGGATGCCCATGGAGGGACTCTTAGGACAAATGGCTGTTGCAAGCTTTGGCCAGCCATTGGTGGTACTAGCACACTAGGCTGAGCACACAGACCATGAACGGCTGCTACGGTGGCATAGGATCATTGTCAATGCCAATGGTTTTGATAACATAACCAACATTGTTGGCATTGAGGGAGTCTATGTAGACATGTAGAGATTAATTCTCAGGGCGTACTGGGTTACTTTCTTCCAACATTCGTTTCCCCTGATCAATCATCATTTGGATGTAATCCTTCAATGCCAAATAGTAATTCGTGTTGTGAGGACATTGTTGGTGGTAGTCACAAAACCTATCTAGCCTGAAACCCTTAGGAACTGGGGGCTTATTGAGCAAGGCCAAATAGGGGTTCCTGAGGATCTCATAGTAGCACTGATGTCTCATGATTCCTTCTTCCAACATCTACTTATGTTGGATTTTCCCTGCTGCCAGTAGCTGCTTTATAAGTTTTGAAGGATTGAGAGGTAGTGGGGTGTACTTTGAGAGATCTTTAGGCTTAAAGTTTAGTTTGGGTTGTGTAGATGTCTTAGGTGCAGGTACTGGAGGTTGTGGTGCATTGCCCTTCTTGGGCATGGGGTTAGCTGTGAGTGTGGCTAGTTTTTTGTTGTTCTTGTTACCATTGTTATTAGGCTTGCGATTGGCCTTGGTTACCACAGCAGCCACTATGGTTGTTGGGGCCTTACCTGTCCTTCTTTGTGAAGGTTTTTTGTATGCAATGTAAGCAAGATCTTTTCTCGCTTCTGTTGCATCCTGTATACTCTTAGTCTGAGTGAAGGCTTGACTGAGAGTGCGAGGGGCAACGGAGTACAATTTATACTTGATAAAGTCATTCACTACAGCCTTAAAGATAGCCAGCAAGTGGGCTTCCACGATGGGCTTACGAATTTCATTAAGGGTTGCACTCCAATGCTAGATGAACTTCTGGAGTAGTTCCAGATGATCCTACTTAACGCTCATCAACTGATCAAGCGTGGTTTCTACCTTCAAGTTATACTTGAAGCACATCACGAATTGGGTCAAGAGCTCCTCTAGAGATGAAATGGATGAGCGTGGCAATGCGCGGTACCAATCCAGGGCTTTCTTATCTAGGGACATAGCAAAGACATGAATAATCATGAGCGACCATTGTTGCAACAAAAGGGATTCAAACCTAAATGTAACAAGATGTGCATTTGGATCCCCCTCCCCATTGAACTTCATGAAGTGAGGGAGGAACATCTCTAGGGATAACATGAGAGCAGGGATTGTAGGGCTGGTAGGGTCATCTTGGTAAAAGTCCATGACTTGTACCGTGTTAGACTTGACAACTTTGAGGCATTTTATTTCCTCAGTAAGGGTTTGGATAAGCTAGAATGCTTGATCCAAACCCTGCGATCTTGTGGACGGTTAGGGAACTACTGAAGCAATTGCCACCTATGGGATGGTGGAGCTGGTAGCGTGACCCATCAGTGGTACCATTGTGGTGGCCCCCGCAAATGGTGCTGCTTACACCATCCACCACCTAGTAGGTGGTGCTGTTGGAGTAGTAATTGTGGTTTGGGCTACTGGATAGACTGCTTGTGTCATCGGTGGAACAGACCATAGCCCTGTGTTGGGTTGTACCATTTGTGGGGTCTGGTAGGTCTGGGGGTGAACATAATGAGACATCTGTGATAGTTGTAGAATAGGCGAAGAAGTGAATGGGGTCCACCATGTGGATGGGCCTAGGCCCACTGTAGTTGGTGGGATTAATGTGAACATAGGAATGGAAATAGAAGTTACGTATGACTGTAAAGTAGGTATAGTATGAACATGTGGTAGGGTAGCCGTGATTGGTGTGTGATGCGCTATAGGAATGTGCTAATGAATGGTTTGCGGAGGCATAGTTGCTGCAAATGAAATAGGGGAATAAGAATGTTGATATGCTGGGAAGGTGACATGGCTGCCCATTGCAGTTGTAGTTGTAGGTTGCGGGAGCATAGGCATGATCACAAAGGGAGCAGTGATAGACAATGTGTTGGCCTAGAAAGACTGGGTAGGAGGCACCGTGACAAAGTTTGCTTGACCTCCCCCATCAGATTGAGAATCAAGCTCCTCTTGTCCATCCTAGAAGGTCTCATCCTAGTTAGAAACTATGTCTTGTTGCTCCCTAAGTCTAGCCAACTGGATTAGCTAGTCTAGAAGCCATTGATTTATCTCTGTCAAAGGTATGGAAGTTCCGAGAGTGGGAACAAAATCTTTCCCGTTGCAGTAAGCGAATTCAAAGCTACGTTTTTCTTCGAATTTGTGCACATCCAAGGGTAGATTTTCCTGCACCTTTGCATAGAGGAAGTTATAGCACTCATGTTGCTAGGCCAAGCCCTCAAGTCCTTGATTTTGGATTCTGAGGGATCGACGTGTTTCCAGCATCGGGTTAAGAGGTTGTTCGGCACCAATGATACCTTGAACCATGATGGGAACTTCAATGTTAAAGGTGTTAGCAACAGTGGTTGTGGAAGTCATTGTTACTAAGCTAAGAAGCTTTGCAAACGTGAAAATTAAGGAAATTAGAGAAAAATCAAAGAGGCTTTATGTCTCGCTGGATTCTAGAGGAATCGTTGGGGTGATTGATCTATACCACACGATGCGTAAACAACTGCAAAATGGTGTAACATTTATGCTAGTGCACGATAGGGTACAAAACGTATGCAAGACTACCATAAAGCAAAAATGTAAACAAGTCTGAAACACCCCAAAAATTTCAAAGTCATTCTTGCTTCGCTAGGCCTTTCAATTCGTGCAACACCACGACAGTTATTTAGGAGGAGAATGTTATGAGTTCAGGCCAACCAGTTCGGCAAATTTTCTACTTTAAGTGTAAACAGGCTCTATGGGTCCTCTTGCTTGTCCACCTAAGTAGCTTGCCCAACCGACAGCCTACTCAAAAATGATGCGCGGAGTTGGTAGTAGCATTCCAGATGCGCGAAATAGTTTGGAAAGTTTTCTAAGTCATGAAGTCTGCTATGCTATGCCACGCCTCACCATGTAGCGTAGCAAGATTTAGAAGATGATTGTGGAATGAAGTGCTATGCTACGCTACGCTACGCGACATAGCGTAGCATGGCAACAACTTCACAGCTAGTCCCCACACCCAATTTCAAGTCCTTCAACAATGTCCCTTTCCGTCAGGAAGTGATGGACCATGTCTGTTGCTATGCTACGCTGAGTTACATGGCGCAGCAAGGCGTAGCAATCTTGTGGAAGAGACAGAAGGTAGCTTAAAGGGCAGAATCAGCAAAGTTCGCAAGTCTTACATCGCAGGAAGCAAAGTCTGCAAATCGGCAAAGCTTTAGTGACTAAGGCTAGTCACTACGCTATGCTACACTATGTAGCATGGCATAGCATAGTAAGTATGCAACACACATGTAGTGGAACGTGCAACAAGGTGCTATGCTACGAAACACAGTAAGGCATGTGGGTGGTTGTGCGACATCAATGCACTTCACGTAATTGGACCATTGACACATGTCTTTAGAAATTGACGGTGCAATTACGGGGTGGCAGGCTCACAGTTACAACATAGTAGGCTCACATTACAACGGTCATGTAGGTCCAATGATCATACATGGCACATGTGGCACCAACAAGTCAACATGAGCCCATGGCACGTGGCATCCAAACCGCCCCTTTCGCATCCCCTTTAGCCCTATAAATACCCTGATGAGCAGCACTCACAGGTTGGACTATCTCTAGAGGTTCAAAAAAGCAAGCATCATAACATTAAGCACTGAGCATTGTAAGATTTCTATTTGACACTACAAACAGTTAGCATCTTTAGCTGGCATTTTGTTCTATCTCTCTTTCTACCACCTTGGTACAATTCCCACATTATCAACACCCAAGGCCGCACCCAAGCGAACAACCTATTTTTCTCTACATGTCTTGGTTACTCTCGGGATCTCTGCACTCCACCACACTGTGCAACTGACTGTATCCACCTTGACAGAGCAAACTTGTAGCTTCGAAGTGGTGCATTTTTCTAACTATATTTTACCTTTTTTCTTGCTTATTGTTGCATTTTGAACTACTTTTTCTACTTTATTTACTTTCAAGCATTACTTCATATTTTCGTCCCTGTTTTCAAAACCATATGTTGCAAAAGGCTATATAGACACCGATTAAGTCCATGTCTAATCAACTAGACCGATCAGGATGCCTCGTATCTGCACACACCCAGCATGGGCCTCCCGTAGGTACAGGGTCAAAACTTTCACACTCGCCGACCCCTCGGTGTTTTCCAGTCATTGACGTTTTTGATCACTACAAAGTTAACTGGTGATCGCAGGATTTATGTCCTATAGGATCCTGGAGCAACCATCGAGGCAACTACTCTACACCGCACGATGCGTAAATAACTGTGAATGGGTGTCAAATTTACGCTAATGCATATCAAGGTGCAGAATGCTTAAAGTACTACCGTAAGATACAGAAAGAAAACTAAGGGCCCTCCTTCTAGCATAAGAAAATTGTAGCGACCAAAAACATTAGTGGTTGGAAAAAACTGAGAGGTCATCGGTCATTGATAGTCTTAACCCCATATCCACGCAAGGGCCGTGCTGGATAAAAATAGAAATAGGGTGCCTTGAACAGTTTGGTCAATCAGACAGGGACTTAATTGGTGTTAATATAACCTTTCGTAAATGGATAATTTGAAAACAAGACCTCTAGCTTAAAATGAATACTTTAAATGTAAGAGGGATAGAAAATGATGTAAAAATGCAATGATAAGAAAGAAAGAAAAGTAGAATGAAGTTAGAAAAATGCACTGCTTCAAAGCTACGACTTCACTCTATCAAGGTGGATACAATTGGTTGTGCAACGCTGGGAGGTGCAGAGATCCCAAAGGTAACCAAGATGTGTAGAGCAAGACGACTATGTGCTTGAATGTGGATTCAAGAGCTAACAATGAAAAATGCTACCAAGGTAGTAGAAAAGACTAGAACAAAATGCCAACTACAAGTGCTAACTATTTACAATGTCAAAAAAAAAGCTTGCAATGCTCAAGATTACAGTGCTAACTTATTTTTTGCTTGCTAGCCAACAAAATTGCCAGCTGACCAAATTGCCAAAAAAAATCAAACCTAGAACCTTCTAGCATTACTCATTGGGGTATTTATAGGACCAAGGGTGCGCGAAAGATGCAGTTTGGACGCCACGTGCCCTAGGCTTGCATTGACTTGTCTATGCTGCATGGGCGTGCATGACCAGTGGACATGCATGATCGTTATAATTATGAGCCTTCCACACCATAATTGTGAGCCTAACATGTCGTAATTGCACTGTCAAGGTTTGGAGATATGTGTCAACGGTGCAATTAGGTGAAGTGCATTGATGTGGCATAACTTCTTGCTACGCTGCACTACGCTTTGTAGCGTAGCATGTTGGCGTAGCGTAGCGTCTTATTACACGGCTTGCCACATGTGTCGGAAACTTTTGAAGTACACTGACTATTTATTATATATTTGCAATGCTATGCTACGCCATGTAGCATAGAATAGCGTAGTAGCCATCCTTAGTCGCAAAAACGTCACCAATATGCAAACTTTTCCTTTTGCACTACGAAACTTATGAACTAGCTGATCCTACCCTCTGAGTTGCCTTCTGTCACTTATGCATAATTGCTATGCCGCACTGTGCCATGTAGCTCAGCGTAGCGTAGCAGCCAACATGGTTTTCCTTCTACCAAGTTTTTCACTTTCTGACGGAAGGGGACATTGCTGAAGGACTTGAAGTCGGGTGAGGAGATTTGACCACCTAGCTTTTGCTGTGTTGTGCTGCATAGCATAGCATAGAGTAGCACTTCACTTCTGCAAATATCTTTTGAAGTCTGCTATGCTACATAGCATAGCATAGCGTAGCAAAACTCCTTAACTTAGAAAACTTGCTGAAGCACTTCGTTCTTCAATTGTTTTTTGAAGCCTGCTACGCTACATAGCGTAGCATAGTGTACCAAATTCCTTGACTTAGAAAACTTGCTTAACTGTGTTGTACATTCTGAGCACTACCAATAATTCCATGCATTGTTCCAAAGTACGTTGTCAGCTCGGTGAACTACTCAGGTGGGTAGGCTGGAGAATCTATTTAGCCTGTTGACACCGAGAGTAGAAAATTTGCTGAACAGCATCCATCTTGTGAAGAACTGCCGTGACGCTGTGCAAACTGCAAAGACCTGGTGAAGCAATAATGTCTTCAAATTTTAGGATTTTTTACATTTCTATTTGCATTGTTAGGCCACCAGTTTCCACTATGCACAGTTTCAACATATATGGTTACCACATAGCAGAGTTCACGATCGACGTTGCACATCTACGCAGTATAGGCATGTCCACATCTCGTGGGGTCCAGGACATATGGCACCTAAGCCACGTTTCCCGCTTGCTCCTAGCCCTATAAATACCTTGGCAAACAATGCTTAAAGGGTTAGTTGGCATTTTTGGCATTAGCACTTTCGGGTTGGATTTTTGTGTTGGTTTCTTTGGCAGTTGGCTGTTTTGCTCAAAGAATTGGCATTTTTACATTGAGGAGAGTAGTTGTCTTGTTGGCATTTTGCATTGTTGGCTTTTAAGTTAGCATTCAAGAGCATAGTTGGCACATTTTGAGCATTCTGGCTACTCTTGAACTCTCTATGTGCCTTTGGCATGGTATAACTTGTTACACATCTTTCAAAATAAGGCAAAGAATTGAACCCTCGACCTTGAGGTAGTGCATTTTCTTACCCGAGTTTATTCTGTTATCTCTGTATTGTTATAATTTTTTGGCATTATTTCCCTGCATTTATTGATCATCGATTTTACCTCGCATATTTTGCATTTAAACCAACATTTTTGTAAGGTTAAATTACAATAATTAAGTTCCTATTTGATCAACTAGACCATTCAAGGGGACCCACTTCCATTTTATCCAACACAACCTTCACACAGATCTGGGGTTAAACTGTTCACCCAAAAACCTCTTGGTGTCTCCAACCACCGACATTTTCGGTTGCTACAATTTTTGGCACTAGAAGAAGGGCCTTTTTGGTGCCTTTTCCATGTCCTACAGGTAGTCCTGCATACTCTTTTTACCCCATCACTCAGCATAAATGTGACATCTTTGTGGTTGTTTATGCATCGTGTGGTATAGGCTAGTCACAATGATGGTTCCTTTGGAACCGTGTAGGACAAAAATCCTTCGATTGCCTCTCAATCTTTGTTTTTCTTACTTGAAAACCATTTCTAACCTTGCAAAAATGATTTCCTCAACTACTGCTATTGCTACCTCAAACCTTGAGGTCGCTTTTTCAATTCAGGGCACAACAGGTGTTGAGTGATCACATAGCCTAGTGCATGGGCCATGCCGATCTCTGAGGATCCAAAACTGATCACCTAAGAGCTTGGTACAACATACTGAACTTTACAATTTTCTCTATGCTAAGGTCCAGGTGAATCTACCCTTAGATGCCCAAGAACTCGAAGATAAACATCACTTCAAGTTCCTTTACCACAATGGGAGGGAATTTATCCCTACTCCCGATGTAGCCATCTCCCTGATGGAGACATATTAGTGGATATTTGATCAGCTACTACAAGTCAGTAGGCCTAGGGAGCAGGACATGTTATCCCATTACGATGAGGCGTTTTAGGATGGAAAAGAGGACATGGATTCCTAGACTGAGGGTGGGGGTCAAAATAACCCTACAACTATCCCCCCCATCGTGGTCTCCTAGTCAAATTTTCTCTTTGCGACTGCTCCCTTTATGATTACGTCTACCTTGTTGCAAACCGTTGTTCCATTGTCCATGGGTAGCCATGCCATGCCCTTGGCATATCAACATGTCTATCCCTCCATCTCATTTCCAAGAACTATCCCACCACAATTTGTTTACCAATCTATCCCTTCATCGTACCAAGAACCGATCATGGCTACCTTGCCTTATATGTACACGATACCTACATCGTATTTGCATACAGTCTTTGCTTCCATTCTAGCATCTACGCCTGTTCCACCATCAACGGTGGGCCCACCCCCAACCATGTGGTGGACCCCATTCACTTCTCCTCCTGCTTCACAACCTTCCCAAATGTTGCACTACATTCACCATCAAATGTACCAAGCCCTACAAATGGTACAACCAAGTGCAGGACTATGGTTTGTCCCATCGATCATGGAAGCAACCTATCCTATGGCACCACTAGCAGCCGCCGCTCCAGTGGTGCCACCCACTGGGTGGTGGACCGCATAAGTAAAACCTGTCTCAAGGGAAGCCCCAATAGCTCCTCCTATGACCCAAGCCACTACCTTTCCTACTCCACCAATGGTGGTTGCTCCTACAGCTCCACAACTATCTGCATCATCCCCAGGTCTGGACCAAGCATTCCAACTCATCCAAACCCTTACTGAAGAAATTAAGTGCCTGAAAGCTACCAGTTCTGACATCGTACAAGTCATGGATTTCTACCATGATGATCTCATCAACCCGGTAGTCCCCATGCTCATATTACTCCCCAAGATGTCACTCCCTCACTTTACAAAATACAATGGGGAGGGTGATCCCAATGCACATCTCATAACATTTAGATCACCATCATCTATGTATTTGCCATGTCTCTAATGGGCAAAGCTTTAGACTAGTACCGTGTGCTTCCACGCTCTTCTATCTCAACCCTAGAAGAGTTGCTAACTCAATTCGTAACTTTTTTCAAGTATAACTTGAAACCAGAGGTTACACTAGATTAGTTAATGGGAGTCAAGCAAGACCCACTAGAGTCAATGCATAGGTTTATACAATGGTGGAGTGCCACCTTGAATGAAATCTGTGAGCCTATCATAGAGGCCCATTTGCTAGCCATCTTCAAGGGGGTGGTGAACAATTTCATCAAATCCAAGCTGTATTACCTAGCTTCACGAACTCTTAGTCAAGATTTTGCCCAGACCAAGAGCATTCAAGACACAGCTAAGGCAAGTAAATATCTAGCCTACATTGCATATAAAAACACATATATCAAGAAGGACAAAGAAAATGCCAAGGCTACAACAGCCATAGTGGCCATTTTGGCAAATGAAGCCAAGCCCAACAACAAGAACAAGAAGAAGATGACCGCTACGTGAACTAACCCTACACCTAGCCCAAGAAATTTTTCTCAACCCTCCACATCGGCATCTGAAGCATCCACATCACCTAAGCCTAATTTCAAGCGTAAAGATCACTCTAAATAATTCTCATTGCCTGTCAAGCCTTTAGAACTTCTAAAGCAATTGCTAGGGGCAGGGTACATCCAACACAAGCGGATGTCATAGGAGGTAACCAAAAGGCATTAATGCTACTGTGAGCTCCTTAGGAACCCCTCCTTGGATTTGCCAAATGAGCCCTCAGTTCCTAAGAATTTTAGGTTGGAATAGTTTTGTGACTACCACCAACTTTGTGGTCATGAAAGAAATTATTGTTTGGCCCTGAAAGATGAAATTCAAAGAATGATTGATTAGGGGTAGTTGGTTCTAAATGAAAGAAGCCCCGTATGCCCTGAGAATAAATCTATGCATGTTTACATAGATCCACTTAATTCAAACAATGCCAGCTACATCATCAACATCATTGGTGTAGATAGTAATCCTAAACCACCTCAGCAACCCTTTGTGGTTCATGTGCCTCAGCATAGTGCACTGACACCAACAATGACAAGAAAGGTACTATAGCAACTATTTATCCTAAAGGTCCCCCCTTGGATATTCACCCATGCACCTTCTATAAACAAGACCGCACCACCACCCGCACTAATGCCACAAATACCATTCATCATTAGGGGGACAAACCACTCGACTACCCTTGCCCCGCATAAGATGACATTGTAGCCTTCTCATCCAAGGAAATGGGAAGAGCATTTGATAGGTGAAACAGCTATGGAAAGTACTATCCTAGGTCCTTTCAAGCCTACTCCCTTGGCCTCTACATCTACGCCCGCCTTGTCACTGAAAGTTAATGCCGCTACGCATGCACGATCATTGCCACCTCACTCAAAAGGATCTAACCCCAAACCTGAAGCTTTTCCCCCTCATGAAATTCATCTCTTGGGATGAGTGGAAGAGGAGAAGGGCAGTAAACAACAGGAAGGTGGATAAGACCTTTTAAGCACTCTCACTCAATTCAGGTAGGCTCTAAAACAAAAGAACACAATGTTGAGCCTATACGACCTAATAATGACTTCCATTACACACCATGAGGCTCTAGTTCGCATGTTAATAACAATACCAGTTGACGAAAACATGCCAGTAGAAGAGAAAGCAATTCATTCGGTCATGCTTCCTTCTACGGCTAAAAAACCATAGTTATCCCAATTGACATTCTTTGACGAATCCATTAGGGAAGACCCTGAAAAGGGTCAAGTAACTACAGAACCTCTATTCATCACAATTCAGGTCAATCAACATAAGATCCGAAGAGTACACATTCATGACGGGGCTACTACGAACGTCATCCCATTCCCCATTGTGGATAAACTAGGTTTGGTAGACCAAATCAAACCCATGACAACATCATGTTTGAAGTCATTCAACAGGGCACAAGTCATGGTGAAAGGAACTATCCACATTGAATTTGTGGTAGGGGAACAGTTCCCCACAAATGTAATGTTTATTGTGTTGGAAGAGATGCATGGGTTTAACTTGATCCTGGGGAGGTCATGGTTAGCCTAGCTTAGGGCTGTCTCTTCACCCATACATCAAGAAATCCATCTACCCTATGCAGGCAAGGAGGTGGTGATCCATGATGATGAGGTGGCAACCCAGGCAATAAATAACGTAGATATGGAGTAGGGTTTAGAGGCCATAACCTTTGAGAATGAGGCACCTATCCCCATCGACACTAATTATTTTACAAAAGATTCGGCCCAACATGCTCGCTTAGAAAATGAAATTGGGTGGGCCAAGTTGCCTTTTCAAGTTGAAGACAACAATGTAGAAGAATGTTGTAATAAAGCCTCTCGGCCTTACATGTCACCAAATCCATGATGGGTTAGAATGAAATTGTGAGGATGATTGTTACTTGTATAGCGTAGTAACTCCACTGCTTCCTACCTGCTTAACGTCCATTATACATTTATTTCTTGATTGCTTCACATACATTCATCTCAGCCAAGTGCCTAACTTATTTTTTTTAAAATGTTCACATATCCTCCTTTTACATCGTCCCATGGCTCGAAATGACCTAAAACTACACCCGCCCTGCTAAGGCCTAAAACTGGCAAAATTTTCTATCTACATCACCGCACGGCCCGCTAAGGCCTAAAACTGACAAAAATTTCTTTACCTCGTGTCTATACGATGGCCCGAAATGGCCTAAAACTTCACTTAGCCCACCAAGGCTTAAAATTAGCTACTCAAAAAATGAATAATTAAAAAAATATATTTTTTTTCTTATCACCTGACCATAGCCCGAAATTGCCTAAAATTAAGATGAAAAAAAAAATAAAAAATGAATAACATAGATAATGCACAAGCCAGAAGAAAATGAATCTTGTCGTAATTCATCCTCAATTTAATGTCCCAATTAAATAATGTTTGCAATATTCTTTCAAAAATACAAATAAGATCCCTCTCTGTCATGCATCATCTTCCTCTACATCACCTTCCTCTGCATCATCATTCCCGCCCTTAGAGGGCCTTGCATCTTCATCCAGATTTTGTGTCATAAAAATTAAAGTAGTCAACTAGAGTTACAATAAAAAAATACAATAAAATAAATAGCTACATCACAAAAAAGTGACTAACTCAAGATAGCCCCGTATCTATCTCAAGGGGTATGCAATCCAAGCTAGTCCTGAGGCGTTGCTAGACCTTCTCTTTAGTAATGTCTGCCTAGTACCTATCTCCCAAGTCAGCATCTACTGCAACTTTCTCCTTTTCAACAGCTGTCCATCTAGGTGGCCCTGGAGAAAAGGAGGTAGTGGCAGTCCCACCCGTGGGCAAACCCACTTCCTGTTCAGGAGATTCAATGACCATCACTTGTTGCATGAACTTTTCGTAAGCCCCAGAAGCACCAATGGCTTCAAGGAATGCTTCATGTGTGTACAACTTAATAGAAGCATCCCTATATTGTTTACAGTAGGTGGCACATTCCAGTTTATACATATGCTTATGATTTTTCTGTGATTGCCCCCACTTGTAAACTCTTGCGCTATAATCTTTTCAATCCTGGTTCTTCTAGGCCAACAAGTCCATTTGCATCTGCTGCTCTATTATTTCATGAGTGGCCTCATTGGTGCACTGCACAGTCATCCAATATCTTGCATAATCAATGACAGCCATGTGCCAACTACCATCGTTGGTATCCCAGGCCAAAAGAAACTCATTTTTGGAGCAAAGGTCTTCCACCTCAGCAGTTAGACTTTCCTTCTCCTTCTCAAGCCTCTGGACCCATTTCCATAGGTCTTCATTTGTATGCCTACACTCCCACAAGGAGCATGTTGAGTACAACGCACATTTTCTAGCCTCGTCGTATATGCGACGAGGTACTTTGCTCACTTTCGATGGGAATGCAGACACAACATCAACCTTAGTTGCTTGCTTAGGGTCCCACTTGAGGTAAGAGGGTGTCAACCACACATAAAATGAATTAGTCTCAATTAGCATAGCAAAGTTTGGCAAGTTAGCGTAGCAAAGTTTGGCAAGTTAGTATAGAAAAGTTTAGCAAGTTGGTGTAGCAAAGTTTAGCAAGTTAGCATAGCAAAGTTTAGCAAGTTAGCGTAGAAATATTTGGTAAGTAGCGTAGAAAATTTTGGCAAGTTAGCATAGCAAAGTTTAGCAACTTAAAAGGCCTAGTGTAGCCACTTCACTTACCCACTGCCAGCACCCACTGCTGGAGCCCTAGCACTATTGTAGCCCAGCCACAGAGTTGCTACCCTCCAGCCCCCACCCTAGTCAGAGCTCAACAGACGTTCAGTTGTTAGGCCTCTCCACTTACAATTGAACTACATAATGTTTTCCTTGGGTAGGGACTCCTGAGCACTTACATCATTGCAATTCCTAGCGTCCTCGGTGCCAACCTCTTCATGCTAAAGCTGCCAGAATCGCTGATGGCCTTTCTGGTTTGGACATCGCATGCCTCACAAACAATGTCCATTGATCTAGCAGCATCAAAAGCAAGAAAGACCCTTCATTTTTCTAGATGGTTGTTTCTTCTGGTTTACTCTCTATTGTGTTTGCAGGGTTTGTACTGGAGGGGCATCGGTCATAGGTGTGTTTTGCCAAGGCAGCAGGACACTACATCGTTCCAAAGTGGTCATCATGACTATCTTGGCTACTTGGTAGTCCACATCCTATCCTCCCCCTTAACCTCCTTTACCTCATTTCTTACACCTGCAATCCTCCTTCTCACACCTCTTTTACAAATTTTCCTGATTCTTGTAAATTCCTCCCATATTCTCAACGGCAAAGTCCATGATGCATGTAATGTAACTCGCCGCATGGTAAGCATCTGTAGGCAGGTGAAAGCTCCACGTGGATGTAACGAAACTCATCCTGGGGAGAAAAAAACTATCCTACAACAACAAGGTTTTTTACAAATGAACAAATAAAAATAGCAAAAGAAAAGCATAAAAGAGAAAAAGCTCAAAAAAAAGTGCCTACAAAAAATGGCACATTGGCTATTTCACAATGACCATCTTTAAGAATTCCAATGAGAGTTCAAAAACCTACAAAAGAAAGATGCCCATGCGTATCAACTCCCTCATAAGCATTCTAATGAGGGACCACACTATGCTACATCTTTCCCTTCCTAAAACTATGCCCGCAGATCCACCTTTGCCCCTTTCCCTACATGACTATCCTAGCACTCTCAAGCATAGCTAAGCGACATTTTGACGATTACTGAAGAGCAATGTTAGCGTCCTGTATTTCATGGTGTTTCATATTCTTTGTCGGCATCTCTCGGGCCCATCCTCTAGATGGTGACAAATAGGGGCCAGTGAAACACCATAAAATTTTGAGGCCCTCTTACTTCACCAAGGTCTTGGAATCTAGGCAAGGATTTCCACAAGTGTAGCCTCATGATAGTTTGGAAAAAAATGTAAGCACTAAGATTAGAATGTGCAGTCTAGCAAGTTTTCTACCTTCAGAGCTGACAGGCCCGATGGACTCTCCAGCTTGCCCACCTTGACAATTCACCCAGCTGTTAGTCTATGTAGAAACTGTGCTAGGAGTTGTCGATAGTGCTCAGGATGGGAAAAATAGATTGGCAAGTTTTCTAGTGGAGACGTCTACTACGCTACACTACATTGCATAGCATAGCAAGCCTTCAAAAAATCAATCAAGTATTCGAATACAAGTTTTGGCAAGATGTTCACGCAAGGGAAAGATAAAATTCGGCCAAGACAAGATGCTATGCTACATAGCGTAGCACAACATAGCAAGGGAAAATCATGCAAAGACCCCTCTACCAAGCCATTTCAGCAAAAGAACTACATCAAAAGCATTTTGGCTTTCAAGACTACTCTATCTCAATCAGCCCTTGAACCGCAAGCAAAGTTTCCTCATGAAACCCCACAATTTTGACAAAAATGTATGTTACATTGGCTACTATGCTATGCTACGCTACGTAGCATAGCATAGCATAGTAAAGATGCAAATCAATGAAGTGCTCCAAAGGGTAACCCAGCATGTGCCAAGGCTTCCAGAAAATGTTGTTGACTCCAACGTAATTTTTCTGTTCAAACTGGTGGCTACACTACATCAATGTGCTATGCTATATAGCATAGCACAACGTAGTGAGCAGCTATGCTACGATAATGGGCCAAAAAGTGTAAGTGATGCAAAGTTGACAGAGGCATCAAGACATCTTCATCTAGCGCTACAGCTTGTTAGCAATGACTAAGCTCGCCGTGATTAGTCACTTTGTTCAACTTTGGCATACCCTTTAGTCAATCCCCCAATATTTTTCACTATGCTTGAACCTATTCATAAGGCTAGGGAAGATGTAATCCTAGGGCAGAAACTCCATTTCTATTTTCATTGTTAGCACACTAGATTCTAGCATGCGTAGTTTCGACGACATGGTTATAGCATAGCAGAGTTCACGATCGGCGTTGCACATCTACGCAGTACGGGCACGTCCACATCTCGTGGGGTCTAGGACATGTGGCACCTAAGCCACGTTTCTCTCTTTCTCCTAGACCTATAAATACCCTAATGAATAATGCTTAGAGGATTGGTTTGCATTTTTGGCATTAGCAATTTTGGGTTGGCTTTTTGCGTTGGCTTCTTTGGCGGTTGGCTTTCTTGCTCAAAGAATTGGCATTTTTACATTGAGGAGAGTAGTTGGCTTGTTCGAATTTTTCATTGTTGGCTTTTAAGTTTTCATTCAAGAGCATAGTTGGCACATTTTGAGCATTCCGGTTGCTCTTGAACTCTTTGTGTGCCTCTAGCATGGTATAACTTGTTACACATCTTTCAAAACAAGGCAAAGAATTGAACCCTCGACCTTGAGGTGGTGCATTTTCTTACTTGATTTTATTCTATTATCTCTATATTGTTATCACTATTTGGCATTATTTCCTTCATTCCTACATTTATTGATCATCATTTTTACCTTGCGTATTTATAATTTAAAACAAAATTCACGTAAGGTTAAGTTACACCGATTAAGTCCCTGTCTGATTGACCAGACCGTTTAGGGTGCCCCGCTTTCATTTTATCCAGCATGGCCCTTGCACAGATCTAGGGTTAAACTGTTCACCCAAAAACATCTTGGTGTATCCAGCCACTGACATTTTTGATCACTACAACCTCAACCTTGACCTCAATCTAGCACAAAAAGAATGATTTATGAACCTTAACCTACTAGATGAGAACCGATTAGTCACCCTATCATCTAATGAATTACACAAGTCCTTTAATAAAAAATGTCATGACCTAAAAATTAGAAAATTTAAATACCAACCGGGAGATAAGGTTTCTTATTGGAACCCCACACATGTGCCATAACACACTAAATTTTAAATGTTGTGGGAAGGATGTTATATTATTCATGCAACTTTTTCTTCAAGGGCCATGATGATTTACAAACCTGAGAGCCCGAATAAGAAATTGTTAGTCAACATCCAACAAACCAAACCTTTCCATGAGCCTAGAACAGCCAGTACGAATACTACCTCTATTGGTGGACAACCCTACTCATTATTTTGGATCTCCTCCTTCCAACTCAGTCATGGGGGAGATGGACACCAATGCTAACCATTCTAAGCCCTCAACTCTTTTTGTATTTTTGTTTTACACATTTTTTTACACATCTTTTCAATTTTACTTATTTTTTTTACACCATCGTTCATATTTTTTACTATTTCTTTATTTGATTTAATTTCATTTGTCATATAATAAGTGCTCATGATGGTGGATTGTACTATAATGGTGTTTATTGTTAATGTTGGGTCTTTACCTTTGATTTTCAATGTTGATACTAAGATATGGTTTTTTTGATAAAACAGGCAATGAGTCCACATCATCCATTCCTCCATTCAACTCTATGGTGTCCCTTTTCTTGGAAATGTATTGTCCCTTTTTCTAACTAAAATTATTAATGAAGTGGTGACTTGGTATTCTTCAAACCAAGGAAGGACTCAATGGTTGAAAAGGGTGTGACTTCAAGGGGATTCGATGCATTTGTGTTGGCTATTCTCTTAGGTACTTGGATGTTTTTCATGGTTTCTTCACCATTCCATTGTTGACCAAAAATTAGGAAGTTGAATGAATTAAATAAGTCTTTGCATGATGTGGTTCTCATGTCAAAAAAAATGGGTGAGAATTCAAAGCACACACCTTAGACATAATAACAAAATATGGGCTACAAGCACTGGTTATGGTAGTGGAAAGACATGTTACCCAGGCCTAAAGGTTCCCTTTAACTAAGGCCTTTTCTCGCTTCCTACTGCTCTATATTTCTCTCTTTGGAATGGTGGTGGCTCTATGAATGCATTTTTGTTGCTTCAAGAGGATGGGTTGGTCAAATGTGTTGATGCAAGGTCATTGAATGTGGTTTTTTTGAATCTAGATTTGGAATGAATTCTATTCAGTCACCATAACCATATAATACACAAGGGACTTTACAAAACCTTGCTCTTGGGATTCCATTCCATTTTCTCCTCTCCTTCCATATTTCTTCCTATATTCTACCTCATTGCTGGTTTTATGATCAGTCTATATCTTGGTTGAGGCATTGTTCATCTTTGGTAACTTCTTATGGTAAGTTCTTAACGATTGTTCCATATGTCATTCCTAGAGCCTACAGACTCTTTGGTTTGCAGCTCTATCATGGCATAAAAGGCGTGAGCCTACTTTGGGGAGGATCCACTAACATTCCTTTATGGTACAATTGTTAAGTTCTTTCAGTTAGACATTCTTTGCAATCAACCATTTCTTGTTTCATCCCCATCCATGACATCCATTTTATTGGCTTCACCGTTGTTATTTCTCTTATCTTTCTTATTCCTTCAGTATTTCCACCCTATTGCTATTGGAGGTTCACTCTTAGTCATGGGGGCCTTATCACAAATTTTTCCATTCTATTACCTATCTCACCCCTACACCTTGGGTACTTATCAATTAAAAACCTCTAACCTAGTATCTACCATACCCACAACCCAACCAAGGTACTTCATATTGGGGAAAGGTATCAACTACATTGTATCTTATCTATCCTTTTTAATTCATGATTGTGTTTTGTATGCAAATGATGACCATACGAACAATGGACTAGGATAGGAGGAAGCACTCAAGATGGACTTGAGTGAGAGTAGTTTTGCAAGAAACACGCTTCATCACATGGCTATGGATAAACAACAGAATGCACATTTCTGACATCAACAGCAATGCACCTCATTCTCTTTTCTCTTTCTTTCTCTTCAAGCTATTGGATGAGGGTCTAGATGTCATCTATGTACAATGTTCACCATAATGCTTATAAACACCAATGCTGTAATATGTTTGTCAATCTATTCATCAAGCACTTTGAGTCTACCACTTATGTCACCATCAATTGTCATTTAGTCAATAATCCCATACCTTCCTAATATTTTGTAAGGAACTCAACAATGAGTTTTTAGTCAATCATGGGGGTATGATGAACCATGATATCAAGGCCACAATATCCCATCCATGATCTTGGGTCCATGATATCAGAGCTCACCAAGTGATATTGGGCATCTGATGTTGGGACCTACCACATTGCCTATAAATAAGAGGTGGGTGTGCTTGGTTTGCATAGTTAGTCTTTGTCCCTTATCCAAACTCTTGTATTTTTCCCTCCTTAGAGCTAGAATCATTTCTGAGTGCCCATAGTAGGAGTCATAAAGTGAATGGATCTTTATTCAAGCATTGTATACCTAAGCACACCTTGTGTACAACAATAAAGATGAACTTTGTGATAAACCTTGTAGCATTTAGAATAGCTTATTTAATGTTATTTACAGTTATTTAATGCTTTCCTTAGTTAATTAATTTTCTCTCTCTCACCTTGTTAACTCTCCCAAGTAAGCACATTCAGTACGACCACTTCAAGCATGCGTGGAACACTTGGTAACCTAGTAACAATTAGCATTTCATAATCCCAGTAGTGTTGCACTAGTTCAGGATGTGTATGGAAAGTGGGAATAGATGTTGGTGTTAGGACTAGTTAGAGCATAGTCGATTAGTTAAATTAAATTAACCAAGACATAAAACATCGGAAAATATATAAAAATCATATACCTCAAGGTTACTTAACCGTACAATAATGCTATACAAGTAAGCTTGGGAATACAATGATTGACTAACCCATTTGGGTTCTCTGAAGGCGCATAAGCACTTAGTCCTTAGAATTTGATCGGATCGTGCATGTACCCTCATATTCGTATGGTTGAGCATAGGGATAACTCACCGCTCATCACTTTCTTTTAAGAAAATAAAATTTAAATTTTTAAAAAGAATAGAATATTTCTTATCTTCTTTGCAAAGAAGTTAAATCTTATTCAAAAAAAATATAAAATAAATTTATCATTCAATTTTTTCTTATTTGTAAAAAGTAATAGAAGATTCCTTATTTTCTTTGAAAAATCTATGCAAACTATTTTTTTAATGATTGAGCACTCTTGATAACATGCTTGCCAAAAGTCATGTTAGTTCATAATCTCTTGGAAATTTTATATTTAAAATATTATTATGTATTTACAATTACAATTCTAAAAAGCTCCATTCATGCAAAATTAACTTTCATGGTAAGCATTAAATTTAAAATTAGGCAATAGAATTTGTTGGCTTGTATAAGTTCGCATTTGCAATTAGTATCTTTATTAGATATAATGTAAGTAATAATTCTTTTCTTTATAGTCTATTCCCATATGTTCTTAAGGGTCTTCTCTCAATGTAATCCTTCTTCTAGGTTTATTAACTCTCAATTTTAGATCTTGTTCTTAAATATTATTTTATTTCTAAAATTTAGCTTTTCCCTCCTAAAAACATTTTTCTCTTGAGTGTTATTATAAAATTATGTAGAATTATCTCCTTTATACCTAATTGTGTATCTTTTTGTAAAATTGAATAAATTGATAACAAGTTTAAATTTCTATAGGTAGCACACCTACCTTTATTAGTAGAATATCATATAGAGTTTAACCTTCACTTAGACTTATAGAATAAAAATAAATTATTTTTAGACATATTCCAAATTGGAAGCCCTAGTTCCTAACTATTTAATAAAATTAGTTGAATAGGTTGATAGTATCTTTTCTTATACATACGTATTACAAACAATGTATAAAGAGTGCATACTATTTGAGACTTGAAAAATACAACCCTACCATAACTACTTATTTAAACATTTAATGTTTAAATACTTGTAGGAGGGGATAACCTTATATTTTTCATAAATAAAAGTCATCTTTATCTACTTTAGTGTCACATATCATCATTTTGATTTTGGTAATATTGATTTTATCCTCAAACATAAACATGATATAAGATATGTAGTATGTATTTCTTTCAAGCTTTAATTTTCACTATTGGAATTACAAAATTGATTTTTAAATGATGAGTGTACCAATAGTACAATTATTCTTTTAAAGCTTAGATAAATATCTAAAAAAATTTGTATGATACTCCAAAATTATTTCTCTTACTCTTTTGTCAATGCTTTGTAATAATCTTTCATCCACAAATCTCATTTCATCAATACTTATATATTTCACATAGGAAATTCAATATTGTATACTTATTTTAGCAAAGACAGAAAGTTCATTGTATACACCTATTTCAAGATTGAAATTAGAATTAAAGTTCATTAATGTTAGTTCTCCCTTTCAACAAGTTTCTATTAAAATTTTCAATCATCATCATTGATAATTTAACTCATCTTCAATATCTTCTACTAAGATTAACTCAATTTAGTTAAAAAATTAACAAACTTAAACATAAAAAATCTCTAAATAGTCCTCATCATTATTTAACACAAATTCAAGTGTAATTATTTGAATTTTCATCACAGACTCATCATTCATCTCTAACAACATCAAGAATCAAGTTTGCATTAAGATTTCATTTCAAAAATCATCAAAACTATAGCTTTCCCACATATCATAACCTAACCACAACTCATGATAGTTTCAGTCTTTAGATCACAACTCATAGTCAAATCATAAAATCCTCAAAATCACATCATGGAATAATCACTACTTGTGATATCAAACATCAAAAGAAAATAGTCAACCATGACTTAACCATAACTTGTGGACATAAGAAGAAAATAAAGTAAATACACCATGACTCATGGAAACCTTGTGGTCTATGTAAGAACCCTAATATTTTTAAGTTTCTATAGATCATAACTCATGGTACTCTCATGGTTCACTTGTGTTATCCTCTATTTATATTTTTAATCTATTTCCAAATACCATAACTCATGGTTCACTTATGGCTTGAAGATCATAATACATGTTGTAATACCATGATCTATGAATAAATGTTTTGAAAATATCACAAATTCTCTTAATATTCTTTCTACTCTAAAAAAATAAAGATCATCATCATTACTAAAAGCAAAAATTTTAAGAGTAATTATAACTTTGAAATGATTCTATAATTTATAATTGATAATACTCATAGGCTTTGGAAAAATCATCAAAGTAGAGATAAACCTTATTAGTTGGTCTTTTTGGTTATTCAATACAATATCTTAATGAAACAGTATAACCTAAAAATTGCCTATGAAAGCATATGCCTTAATACTATTTAGTTCTACTTAACTATTAAGTATTTTTTCTAATATATTTCTTAACAATTTTTCAAATACATGACTAATCATGATGAGTTAAGGCTACTTTTATTTCCATTGTTTGACAAAGATGTTAATCCATCTATAAGGATAGTGATGGAAGGATGTTCATACTATTTTGTAAATGTGGAAGATATTTAGGTGGGAAAATTTAAATTTGGAGGAACATTTGTATGAATGGATACTAGTAGAAGGATGTCCACACTAATCTATAAACATTTGGATGAAAAAAATTCTAATTAGGATGGGAAAATTTAAGTTTGGATGAAATCTATATGGAAAAATATTAGTATCTATGGATATTTGAATATGAAAATTTAAATTTGGATAGAAATATTTAAATTTTGATAAAATATATATGGGGGAAGAGTGGTAGAAAGATATCTACACTATTTTATGGACATTCAAATGCAAAAATTCAAATTAGTATGGGAAAATTTAATTTTGAATGAAATCTATATCGAAGAAAAGTGGTAGAAGAATGTCCATACTTATTTTTTGATGAGTGGTGGAGTTTCCAACAACCAACCATACAAGATACAAGTGTTCACACATGATCTTGGTTGAATTCTATAGACAAGGCAATGTGATTATGCAAGTAACTGGTTAGAGTTCATGATCATTGTCTTCCCACATAAGCTAGTAAATTTAGTGTGTATGGTTTAACTCATGATGACGTATGTGATAGATGATGTTGTATTGGCCATATTACGCTTAGTAAACATGAAGTAAAGAGAATAATTTCTAAATATAAGTAGCAATAAGAAAATATAATCTAGCCTATGTGATGAGCATCTAGTCTTGACCTTCTGTTCACACCTAGAACATCATGTACCACACGACTAGGTGCACTAAGTGATAGTACTACTGGGTTAGTAAGCAACTACACTTAAGTTCTTGAGATCATTCATACTCATTTTTTTAAAAAATAGGAATAGTAAAATGCATACAAAGTAAATCAATACTTAAAAAAAATCATTAAGCTAAGTGAAAATAGGAAAATTATTGTAAGTGTAAACAATGAAGACTAAGTGATGCTATAATGATGTAGAGTAATCTTGATCTTTATTTCTGTGCATGCAACATGTCCAAGTACATTTCACTTAAATAAATAATCCATTCAATTATAAAATATCACACTATGGGGCATACACTCCTATGTGCTAAGTGTTAAAATTGACAAAACAAACTAATGTAATTTTGCTAAGTCTAAAATGAAAATGTCCATGGATGGTGCACCTAAGTGTTGTATTTATAAGCCCACACACATTTGTGACATTGAATATTTGACATCATATATTGTGCCCCAATATCAAGGATTTGATATCATAGCTCCAATATTGGATAGCCAATATTGTGGCCAATGAAAAAACTTGATTTATCATACACTCACAACTAATTGAAAACTCATCCTTGAGTTAAAAAAAATGAGGATGGAGTTCCTTACAAATTTGAGTGGTAGATTTACATGACACTGACAATTATATACATGACTCTCTAATGCTGCAGTGGAGTTTAAAAAATGATAGATTTCATTACATGACAACTTTACAGAAAGAACAAAAATCGGCAAAGCTAGATGTAGCTCTATGTTATTCCAAGTGATGGTGGCTCTTCCCTTGGTTGCTTCCCCTTATCATTAGGCTTTTGAAATCTATACTGGTTGAGAAGCACCTAAATTTTTTCCTCTTATGTTCTAGGATTGTGAACCATCCATGCTAATGAACCAATATTTGATCAAATTGGCACATCCCATGGGCATGATAACTATGGAAACATTTGGTTTCATTTGACATACCAAGCTATGAATTTTCTCCTTTCTTCCTCAAATTATCTAGCCTTTTCTCTCAATTCATGATATTCTAATAGTATCCTAGCTAGATTTTTTGCCACATCTTTTTACCTTACTGGTTCTAGTTTTGAGTTTGCTACTTGCAGTTTTTGCAAAGCATCTTTTTGACTTACGAACTATTTTTCATATAAGGCATAGGTGGCTACTACTTTTTGTTCTAGTTCATTTATAATCTTTCTTGTTATTAAAATGGCTAAGTTAGTATAACAAAATTTTTCTAAACCCATGTACTCTTTCAGGTCTTCAATTTACAGGTCTTTATTTTTCACTTCCACTTAGTGGACAAGGGCATAACTATCTAGGATGGATTTCCAATTAGGATTCTATGCTGATATGGACTTGATTCTGGCCTTTTCCATCTAGATTTCTTTCTTGTTGATTTTTTTGTACATGCTCACCTTGTCTTGGAAGTTTTTCTTGAGCTTTTCATGTTTTTTTGCCTTGTTTTTTCATGTGCTAATTTCAATGGCTAGTTTTTTATGAATGGCATGTACCTTCTTCATAGAGAGGAATTTTTTTTCTCTCGTAAGGTGGCTCATGTCCTGGTTGACTGTCATAAGTTATTCCCTTTGTTCACTTAACTAGTGGATGCTCTCTTCTAAGATGTTTTTCTTCTTCTCCATAGTGATCAACCTTAGGTTGTCAGTAGCAAGTTTCTTGTTTTCCTCTTGAATTATGGTAACTACTGTCACATGTTCATATGTTTGTACTTTAGCTACAAAGGCATTCCATATGACTTTCTCCTTCTCTATTTCCAATAGTTTGTTCTATTCAATTAGGATGATGATCTACTCAATTCTAAATTGTTCAATCTAGCTAGGTGCAATGAATTATGTGGGATCTCTTCTTTTAGCTCTCAAGGTTGCGAGCTCTTCTTGAAGTCTCAGAACTTCTTCTCTTGCATGATCCATCCTTGTATCTACCATGAATAGTTTTCCCTTGGTGGTAATAAACACTAACTACACTATAGTGATATTTCTTGAGATGTGAAAGAGTGTTTTCATTACTTGCCCCATCTGTAGTAGTCGATCAAGTGCATCTTCATAGTCAACAAGAGTCATTGAGGTTCCAGCTAACATCTAAACATATCTGTCTTTAGTTAGATCCACCAATGGTACAATAGGTACATTGAAGGATTCCTTGATGTGATTGGTAATCACCGTTGCTACTCTCACTGCATCTTGGTGCTACTTACCATAACTATGGCTCCTTTTCCAATCTCTAGCATCACCTAGAATGATGCAGTGTTTCCAAAGATGTATTATGACCATACCTCTCCCATTAATTGTAAGGAAATCTATCCACTTGCTATATCAAGTGAAACTATGGGTCTTATGGCATTATCTATAACTCTATACAAATTATCCTCTTCTCTAGTTTCCTAGTTGATCATTTCGACAATCGATAATCTTGCAATGATGATAGTGGAACTTGTGGTGGTTGCTACACTTATTATTGGCTACTAAACCTTGCTTGCTCTTGTTCTTACCATTTCTCTCATTTTTGATCTTGTTCTTATTCTTGCTCTTGCTCCTCACCATGATCCTTTCATGGTAGTGCTAGTTTGAGCAACTTAGCATATGAAGCATTTTAAGCTCTCCTGGGAACATCATTAGTGTATCTCAAGATTCCAACTTACTTGCATAGATTCTTGATAAGGAAATGGAATGGAAATGTTGGCTTCCTTGCCTTTATTTCTTCAAATCATCACTAAATTCCATAAAATATATTTTTGTTAGATTGGCATTGAATTTTCCCATCAAAGTTGCACTTCCTCTAGCCACATAAGTTGATAGTCAATTGATTCCTTTTGTTGGGAATAGATGATAAGTGTCAATTTTAAAGTATATTATCTACTCCAAAGTTAGTTCATTATAGCATTTATCTTCTTTTCCATATGCCCAATTTAACCATAATATTCTTGTTTCTAAATCTCATTAGGTGTACAGATATGCTAGTCTTACCCCTTTATTTGGTATATTCAAAGCTTCAACAATTGCCTTGATTGAGAATGAAACTAAAATTCCTCCAATATTGACTATAATTCCCTCTTGCTTATTGTACCAAAAATAATATGCTTCCCCCAATATATCATTCACCACTATCTAAAAGGATATGCCATAGCGATAATGCTTGAAGTTGCATCCTAATTGCTTCTAGAACAAATGCCATGAACAAGCCAAAGTTCATCTGCACAATGATTGTAGCTAGGATAGATCTCTCTTGAATGGCTTGGAGGTATTCTTGTGACAACATGAGGTGTTTTCCTTGCTCTTGTAGTACTTCTACCTCTCCTCATCTAATTTTCTTGTGGCAGGATTTTCTTGATGAATACTAAATGATTTGGTTTCCTGTTCCTTATGTTTAAGTGCTTGTCCTTCATTTTGGCCTTTACCTTGGCCTCTTGGTCATTTTCTTGCTCCTTGCAAAGGTCCTCCTTGCACTCCTCCTCTTCTTGGGACCATTTTCAATCATTAAGGAATTATAATTACTAAATTTTTTCCATGCATTCTTAATGATTTCATACGTTACTCATCCTTAGTTTCATTAAGTTCTTAGTTTATTAAGATTGCAAAGTTAGGAAAATTTTCAAAAAGTTACCCCATATGTGTTAATCTCTTGATAACCCTTCATAATTGCTCATTTTATCCCCATGTATGATGGTTATTCGTCCTTATGGTCATTAATTAAGTGTTTTGTCTTTAGTATTATTGATTATTCTTTTGAAATTCCAATTATCTCTTCATACTTACCCTTAAAGTACCTTTTGGAAAATAGGGTTTTTTCAAAAAATTGACTTATATTTTCCTCACTAGAACCCCTTCCCCCCTCCCCCATGATGAAGTTAACCTTTCCATGATCAAATAGGTTCAAAAATCATAAAAATTGGAGTGATATTGAGCAAGTTATGGCTTGGGAAAGCTAGGATGTCATAGCTCTTTTCATAGAAGAAAACTTGAAAAATCTCTCTTGCTTCAAATAAGAAATAATGAAAAATGTTTCTAACTCCCCGCATATTTATAGTTTTTGTGGGATCCAATATTGGGGACTTGACATTGAGGATCCAATATTGGTGCAAACTCAATATCGGTGACTCGATATCAAAGCCCTAGAAATTTTAGTTTTCATGAGTGTCTGATTGGAAAAATTAATTATCTTGGATGTTATTGATGTTTTAAGGTGATGTAGAGGATTTGGATGATAGAAACATGCTTTTTTTTGTCAAAAATTTGTCATTGGAAATTAGTAGAGAAGGAATCTCATGGCACAAAGGTTCATAAATTGGGTAAGAAGGGCAATGAATTGATATGTTCAGAATAGATAGTGTAAATGATATGGGAAGTATTTATTAGTGTTTGGAAGGTTTAAGATGATGTGGAATTGCTTCATAGGTATAAGATACAACAATTATACAAGTGGGTCCTCTCCAAAGCAAGCTCTAGCCCTTAATGCCCTTGTATAACCACACCTAGAAGTGTCCTTAGGCACTTAACAAGTTGAATGTAATGCATACCTATTTAGAAAAAGACATATGTTAGTACCACCAAATTGAAAAAATAACTCTATGTTACTCAAAATCATAAGTGATGATTATTCAAACAATGAGATGAGATGGACTTAGAAGGGATTGCAAAAATTAGGATGTGAGGTGTCTTACTATAGGCATAATGAATTCTTGTATTTTATTAGTAGTTAAAGTAACCATTAGCCTTTCTATCCAATATTCAAACCAAGTCTAGACCACATTTTAGTGACATTGGATCATTTCATCTCTTAGAATTACAATCGTGAGACTATCAATGTTGCAAGNTCCTTACAATAATAATCCAAAGAGAATCCACAAATCCCCTTGATGTCACACACCTTTCATTCTCACTTGGTTCTTCACTTTTTGGTCCAGGCGCAATGATCATAGTTTATACTTAGTTTTATGATTGAAAAGAATATCATTATGGCCATGGTAAGAGCCTCTTATTAATGGAATGGATGGATGGATGACGCGGGCTCACTGTGCAAATAATCAGTCTATTATGACTTGATAACATAGAGAAATATTCACCTTATTAGACTACATCTTGCATTTATTCAATGTATCTTATTAACAATCAAAAATTATTTATGAAGGTTTTAAAAATAAAGTGTAAAAGAAAATGAAAAAGATAGTAAAAATTATAAAAAAAGTGTAAAGAATGAAAAATGCTTAAAGAATTGAGAAATGTGAAAGCATATGAAAAATTGAAGAAATGGAAAAGTACAAAAGAATAAGAAAATGTCAAAGAATGTGAAAAATGAAAATAATTGTAAAACAAAAAATAGAAAAATCACATATTAATTTCAAAATCAAAGTGAAGTATCTTCCTCATGACTGAACTCATGGGTGAGTGTTCTAAAAATGATCCCTAGATCTCCGAGATATGAGTGCTCACGTATAATCTCAGTTAAATTCTATAGACAAGGAAATGTGATTATGCAAGTAATTAATTAGATTTCGCGATCATTGTCTTCCCACATGAGCTAGTAAATTTAGTGCATATGGTTTAATTCACAATGAGGTATGTGATATATGATGTTGTATTGGCCATTTTACACTTAGTAAACATGAAGTAAAGGGAATAGTTTCTAAATCTAAGTAGCAGTAAACAAATCTAATCTAGGCTATGTGATGAGCATCTAGTACTAACCTTCCATTCACACCTTGAACTTCATGTAACTACTACTAAGATTACCAAGTACCATACTACTGGGTGTACCAAGTGATAGTACTACTAGGTTACCAAGTAGCTACACTAAAGTGCTCAAGATTAGTCGTACTCATTCTACTTAACAACAAGAATAGTGAAATGAGTATAAAGTAAATCAGTACCTAGAGAAAATAGTAATCATTAAGCTAAGTGAAAATAGGAAAATTATTCTAAATGTAAACGATAAAGACTAAGTGATGTTGCAATGATGTAGAGTAATCTTGATATTTATTTATGTGCATGAAACATGTCCAAGTACATTTCACTTGAATAAAGACTCTGTTCAATTACAAAACATCACATTCTGAGCTTACACTCCTAAGTGCTAAGTGCTAAAATTAAGAAAAAAAATTGACATAATTTTGCTATGTTTGAAATAAAACTGTCCATGGATGGTGTGCCTAAGTGTTGTATTTATAGGCCTACACACATCTGCAACATCGGATATGCGACATTGTATCTTATGCCTCAATATTGGATACCTAATATCATGGTCAAAGAAAAAACTCAATTTATCATTTTTGAATAATTAGATGAAAAAATTTAAATTTGAATAAAATACATTTGGGTAGGAAAATTTAAATTTGAATAACATGTATATGAAAGGAGAGTGGTAAGAGGATACTCATACTTATTTGTGAATACTTGGATGGGAAAATTAAAATTTTGGCTATGGATATTCAATTTTGTTTGTTGTATAATATTTTTACCAATGAAATTTTTACATTAAACATCTATAGCTTTTACATTGATAAATCTTTTCACTATTTTCCCTACCTACATTACGAAGCTTATTTCAGCTATATATATTTTAGATCTACTTTCACCAATGGGAAGTTCTTTCTTTGAAATGATTGTTTGTATTAATTCAAATAATATAAATCATCAACAAGAATTATCTACCACTACTATAAATTATATTTATTTTAATGTAATATATTTTCATATTTTTTAATATTATTACTTCTTACAATACATCAAAGATGCATCCAAAATTACTATTCAATATACATTTGTGATAGCTATTGAAAATGTAGAAGAATAATTTTATTAATATCATTGACACATGGAGTATCATGAGACTAAATACTGAATAAGTTAACAACAATATAAGGAAGAAGCATTTAATCCAAAACATGAACCTTTTAATGATACTATGACAATAGTAGAATGGAATACTTTAGAAGTGGTCCACTCTTTTACAAACATGCAAAAGATACCTACACAAATTACTCAATTGATTTAAAATTTCAATATTTTTGTATTGAAATTTGATAAATCCCAATCTTGAAATTTCTACAATGAAATGTCTCTTGACTTATCACTAGATTCAAAAAGAACTAGAGATCTAATATGTAACATGCATTAAAAAAACGTTACAGAATATTGTTGATAATTATGGTTAAGAGATTAAGAAATTTTCTACAAAAATAACATGGAATTAGGAACCCAACCACTTCTTTTATTTGATTTAACTAAGGTTAAGGAAATATTGATTATAAGAATCAATCCCATTTTATAAGTTATACATGCAATGGGTGAATAATTTGAGTAAAGGGGCCACATGATTAGCTTTACTTTATAAATCACAGAGATTGCTAAGAGACTTCCTGTTAGAATTAAAGATGTCCCTTTCTTACTTATGAAAAGAACAAATTAAATGAATACCAAGTATAACTTCATAGTTAATAAGAGATGAATTTATAATGCCTTGCTATTCAAAAAGTAAAGTGATCCATGCTATCATGATGTTAAGATTGCTACGTATGCATTGGATGATTTTATTGATACCAAAGAATTGAACATCTTTCACAACATTTCTTATATTAATTTATTAGAAAAGGATAAATAAATATATCATAATTTCAAGGTTTATTACTTCAAATTGATGAAGAAAACAATACCAAAGATACATCATCAATTGCATAGCATCTTAAGATTGTAAGAAGGAAAACTAAATGGATAGAAGTATACCAAAGAATTTCAATCTTTCTCACTATTCTTCTATATCTAATTCTTCTACTAGCAAGTTTAACATGGTAGAGTTGTTTACAATAGTATTTCCAATTTTTTTATTTAAGGGAGAATGTGATTTTCTTAACAAAGAAAAACTAAAATGTCAAACTACATGAATATACAAAACACTTGCTTTGCTACAAGGGTGGTAAATTCATATGGCACAAGTGTTTCAAGTAAGAAACATTTTTCCATTTTCTTATTTTCATTATTTTCTGCTTTTATTTTAATGCAATGATGCTTGATTTCTATTTAGCTATTATATCTATAATAGCATCATAACAAGCATGATAGAATTTTCCTTTTTATTTTTTTAAAAAGAATAAAACATTTTGATCCATGATTGTATTAGAGCATGACTATGGTTCTTATAATTATGATAAGCTAGATGCTAAGCGAAAGAAATGCTACATCAAACTTATAGGCCACATAGTTTTTTCACAGTTAACAGAGGAGCTTCTTACCCCTTTACGAATGATTATCAAGGGAATAATTAGTATAGGATGAAGAATGGTGAAATTTGCTAGATAGAATTATGTTTGAGTAAAGAGAAGATGAAAAGTTAAACTATAAGGAAAAATTCATATCAGAATTTTATAAATATAATTCAAGTGTCATACATCATGGTATGACCTTTAAATTTATAGATAATTATTAGGGCCATCCAAGGGGTTAATGAAGAGTCATTTCTCATTCATAAAATTTGATAACTTTAATGAAAAGATATGAATTAGAACAAACAAAATAAGTACATCCACTCATTAATTCCTTTTTAAAATAAAAAATCATGTTTTTTCTTTTTCCTTATATGAAGATAAATACAATGCATAGCTCTATTTCCTAAGTTACATAGGACACTAGAAGATGCTTGCATAACATACTATCTTTTACAATCCCTCCTTTAGTGTGGAATGGAACTCTTTTCATCTTCTTGGCTTGAATTTGGAATTTTCATGATTCATACATTGTGGTGAAGATGCTCATTCCTATAATTCAACAAATGTTTAGTAAATAAATCTATCAATTGATTGTTAAATTCCACATGTCCTAGTTTAATATTTTTCTCCTTTACTCCTTTTTTTATGAAGTAGTATTTGATCTCTCTGTGTTTTAATTTTTTATATAGCACATATTCCTTTAACAATTGAATGACATATGTGTTTTCTTATAAGAGTTTGATGGGTAAGTTACTTTGAAAGTTAAGATCATTCATAAGTCCCTATAAGATCATCCAATATACATTTTGGATGTATCCAACCATTTCTATAAACTCTACTTCACAAATGGAAAGGTTGATGAAATTTTTTTTGACTTCCAATTGTATGCTATTATTTCTATGAAAGATAATTACTTCTAAAGTTGATTTTTTATCATCATTATATCCTCCATAATTAGTATCTATATAGGATTTAATTTATCTATCTCTTTTTGTAAAGTTAAAGCCATGATCTACTATGGATTTCACATATTTATGTACATGCATAAGGGCTTCAAAATGATATTATCTTGGTTCTTCTATAAAATAAGATATGTGACATATGTTAAATTCTAAATTAGGTCTAGTGTTACATAGGATCTTAGTAATTCAACCATTATTCTATATGTTGTAACATTTACCATGGGTGTTTGGTTTTTACTTTTCAACTTTAGATTATGAGGAAGTGGTGTGTTATGAGTTTGTCTCTAATGTTATATTTTTTGTGCATTTATGTTGCATACTTAACTTTAGTGGACTTTGATGCCCTCCTTTCCTTATTCATATTGTATTCCTAAGTATTTCAACATTATAATATTTTTCATTTCAAAATTATTTTTTATGTCTACTTCATATTCTTCTATCAATTTTATATTTGTGGTTATGGACATAACATAATCCACATACCATGATATGATGATGAAGTCCTTTTTGTCATGTTTGAAGTACAACATTGGTTTAAATATGCATGTGAAATAATTTTTCTTTAATAGAAAGTAATTGATTCTATGAACCATGCTATGGGTGCTTGTTTTAGTTTATAAATTTAGTTGTTTAACATGCAAAATTTATCTTCTATGCCTTTTACAATGTAGCCTTCAAGTTAATACACATAGACTTCTTTATTTATGAACCTATTTAGAAAGGATGAGTTCATGTCTATTTGATATAAGTTTAAATTATTATGAGTTGTAATTGAATGTATAAGTTTGATAGTTTTAAATCTTTCCACTAGTGCAAAAATATATTAATAGTCAACATGCTTCTTTTGTATAAATTCTCTTGCTATCAATCTTGTTTTGTATTTAATAATTTCTTCATTTTCATTAAAATTTATTTTGAATAACCATTTGCAATATATGATCTTCTTTCCTTTAGTCTTATCTAATAGTTTTCATGTATTTTTACTAATAATAACTTTATATTCTTCATCCATGACATTCTTCCATTCTTTGAACTTTAAAGCTCCTTTTATATTTGAGGCATCTTGGCTAAGTACTAAGTAGGTAATGTTGTTAATCACTTTTGAGCAAGTGTCTCTTCTTTAAAAATTTATCTAAAGCATTTGATTTTGTGTATGATTTCATAGAACTTAAGAGTTTGATTTGGTTTAAGAATCAGTTTTCATTTTTTTTTCATGCTAAAAATCTGAGGTTCCAAATTCATCTTTTAAAAATATTACATCTCCTAAAGAATACCATTTGTGTTCAATGGAATCATAACATTTGTAGTTACTAGTTTGAGAGTCATATCCAAAAGAGATGTATTTTTTCTCTAACATCAAAATTTCTCAAAAATATTATTGATGTTTTCACATAGTAGTGACAACCAAAATTTCTCATGTGTGAAATTTCAAAGGGCTTGTTATAGAAGATTTCATAGGATGTTTTATCTTTGATGCTACTATTCATAAATCTATTTGATATATATGAGAGGCTAGGAATATTACCATACTTTGGTAGCCAATTGATAATTTTACATGTTTAAGAAGAAACCTTATTATGTTTTATAGAGTTCTATTTTTTCTGATCATAACATTTGATTATGGACCATATCTACATGTGGTTTAGTGAATAATGCCCCTTTCCATGAATAATTATTCAAATAGTTTATTTATCAATTTTCTTATTTTTTTTGTTTTTATTTGTATGATGGTCATATTCATGGAATTTTTCATGAGATTAAAGAAGTTCTTAAATTTGCTAAATGTCTTATCTTTGGTTTTTAAATTGTAAGTCCATGTGAAATTGGAGTAGTCCTCTATCATCACAAAAAATTATTTTACACCTTTAATGGAAGCAGCAAACATGGATCCAACAAGATTCATATGTAAAGTTCACAAGGTTCCTTTATTCTATGTATTGAATTTATATCAGGTGAGCTTGTTTGCTTACTTTGGATACATATTTCACATTCCTTTTTTTGAATTTCTCTAATTTTAATACCAATATCTTTTTTTAGCTTTATCATTTTTTCAACCTTAATGTAAGAAGTGTTTCCAAGTCTATTGTGACAAATTTTAGCTTCTTTATTTTTTCCTAAGATTTTTTGACTTTTTGAAGCTTCTAAGAGGATGAGACTGTTAGTTTCTTTGAATTTAGTCTTTTAAGTAATAGTTTCAATGTATTCTTGCTGATTCTTTGTAAGATCAATAATTTTTTCCTTGAGGAAAAAATGATCACAGTCTAGGTAGTAAATTTTGTTGTTGAAGGCTTTTATATTAGAAATTTCTTATTCTTCTACTCTTTAAGCAATTCACTAATCATTTCTAAAATTTACATTGATGCATTTTCCTACCATTTGTCCAATTGATATAATAGAGTTTGATAAGTTTGGAATAAATAATACATTAGATATGGAAATAACATTATTATTGGGGAGTTTTGTAATAGAATCTCTTATTGCTTCTATGTTGACGTAGTTGTCATCTCCTAGTTTAATGTTGTCAAACTTATGAAGTTTATAATTAAGAAAGTATTTTTTGTGAGGAATCATATGGTTTGAGCATTTACTAACCATAATCCAAGAATATTTGTTAATACTGTTTACTGAATTAAAGCTTGTATGTTTACATTATTCTTCATTATCTTCAATGGATGTGCTTTTTTCTTTGGTTTCTCTCTTCCCATTCTACTTTATAATGCTTCAAAGCTCATCCTTGTCTAATAATCTTTAATGGAGTGTTTGCTTATTTTTCAAAATTTACAATATGAAATGGATGAGTCATTGTATGTTCTCTAATTGTAATTCCACTTTCCTCTTGCTTTTCCTGTTCATCTTTTTGGTTGAAATATTTTAGTCTTATTTTGTCTCTTGGAATTTTTTTTGTTATCTTGGAAGTTTCAATTTCTGAAATTATTTTGATTTTATCTTTCTCTATTCCTAAACCTACCTTCTCTCTATCTTTAGTTAGATAAATAAGGTTGTCCATATGCATTGTGGTTTCTTCTAACCTTCATGGTTTGTAGAATTCTAATCTATGCTACCAATTCATCAATGTTGAATATATTTAGGTTCTTTGAAAGTATCATGTTTTTAATTGTGTGTTCATATCTTGGATTTTCTAAGAAGACTTTGATAAAATTTTGTACTTTCTTCCTTAAGCAATAGCCATAATCATATTTATTAATTTTTCTAATATTTATGTATATTCAAGTAAATAAGTTTTCAATGTCTTCATTAAGAAATATCTCAAGTCAAAATCTTGTTTGTATAGTATTTTTTCATTTATCTATGTGAAAATTTTGTTGAATTTTATTGTGCTCATGGAAATTATGTTACCTTAAGATCTTTTACATGTTTTTAAGTTATGTGGTTTTGTGCTTAAGCTTGGTCTTAAATTTTTGTGGGTTGTTATGCTTACCTTAGCTACTGGGCCTTAGCCTATAGTCTCCACCACCACATTTCACATGAAGAAATGGATGGATGTTCTAGATAAGAGGGAGTTCATGCAGGGGATAGCTAAGGATATAATTGATCAATTGCATCATGTTGCTCCCGATATGGGTAAGTACTTAGTTTATCTTACAGTTTATATTTTTTTCTTTATGGTTATATTGTTCTAGTTATTTGGTTGTTTGTTATTCTTTAGTTATTTGGTTAATTATTATTTTTGCTTATGTTTTATTTTATGTTATTTTTAATACCTAAGCTTAGATGGTATCCCATCTATCTTATTGAGATTAATGCCTTAGCCAACCTATCATCAGATGTAGAGAGTATACCATGTAAGTTATATGGAATTGCCACTGATTCTACATTTTCAAGTACCAAAAAATTTGTGGAAAATTCAACATTCCAATGAGTTCCTATGGGAATGCATTGTAGTGTTGGAGAAAGGAAACAAGAGACTGGTTAAGGTAAATAGAGAACTCAAGGATTGTAAGGAATTCATTGAAGCCCAAGTGGCTAACAAGAGTTCTTTGTAAACCAAAGAGATCAAATTAACTTGCTAGTGCACAATACTAGTGCACTAGCAAGTTCTTGGAATGCCATCCATGCCAAGGTTACCCTTGCCAAGGAGGTTGTTGAAGAAAATCTGAAAATTGACTTGCTAGTGCACAATACTAGGGAGTGGAGAGACTATTGTGCTTGGATTATCAAGTGGGACAAAGCATAGAAGGACCAAAAGAAGAAGTATAAGGCTGAGCATGAATTTTACCTTAACTGGTTAAAGGAGTAGTCTATGAAATAGTGCAAGTTAGAGCTATTCATGAGGGGGATTTATGTGAAAGATATCTTCAAACTATTTGAAGGCATCCTAACTGTGGCTGGATTCCCATCTTCTCAGGTCACTACCACCTCTAGAGAGGCGACTACTAGGACATTCTCACAGGAGCCACCCACATGTACAGACATTGATGATAGTAACACATTGACAGGCATAAATCTTGGAGAGGTGGATTGGGCCCACATGACCAAGGAATAGATCCTCCATCGTCTAGAGTTTGGTCTTTAGAATATCCCACCAAAATATGTTGTTCTCAAGCCCTTTTAGGTTTTTTTATTTTATTTTGTTGGCACATTTTGGTTATTTAATATAGTAGGCTTTATGAAATATATTCCATCCTTATTTTCATGAATTTTATATGCTATTTTTTGAGGGTGAGAAGTAAGGGACATTTATCGTTTTACAAATATGAACACCAAAAGTGTTGTAGAATTAGGAAGGTTGTACCACGTACATGAGCCCTTAGGTACCTTAGGGCTTGGATAACTAGATAGTGACATGATAAATCCCCTAGAACCTAGTTAAATGTTCCTATTTGTTCAAGTGGATCCATGTTTTGAAGGGCTTGATGACTATGTGGGCAATCTAATTAAATTTAACTTGCTATACAATGTTAGCAGTGACATGTGTTTCCTCAGTGGTGTTTCATTAGCCCCTCTTTGTTGATGTTTGGAGCATTGACATGAGAGATGTTGAGAAAGAATACAAAACACCAATATGAGCCCATCATCAATTTTCCCTCTCTACACTTGATCCTGTAGTATCAAACCATGAAAAAGAGTGCTTGTGATAATGGGATAAGGTTATGATGAGATGATAACACTTACAAGTAATGTTTGGTGATGAGGTTTAATAATGAGTTCCATAGGTTGACATCATGGCTATAATGAATAAAGTCTTCATGCTTCATGCTTTGATCTGTTGGTCACTCAGTAATGTTTTTAAGAAACCAACACCCAACTCTAAGGTCTCTCTAGTCATTAAGCTTGTTGGTAGTTTGCTTCCCTATTTTTCTTACAGTGGAACCTTCATTTGGTTTCATTGACAAGGCTAGGTTTGATTTGGTTTTCTTGTCAAATGAGATGTGTTACATTTGAAGGACTTGATGGTTTTCCTAGTGAGTGAGATGTATTACACTCAATGGACTTGATGTTTCTCCCATTGAATAAGATGTTTTACATTCAATAAACTTGTAGGTGGAACATGATAAAGGAGATGCCAAATGATCATAATGCATGAGTGCCAAACATAAGTTAGCATTGCTGGTTAGGATGAGGCTAGTTATAAGTAGGTTATGAGGTTGGGCCCAAGGAATGGTAACGGAAGTGAAGTAAAACAAGCACTCTTGGCATAGTAGGATAGACTTACCAAATCTTGCTCATTGAGGTCACATTAATGAATTTTTGTCATAATGAGTTGCATGTTTGCAATGACACCAGGCTTCATCTTGCATGCACAACTCCAAGAGAGCGACAAAACAAAATAAAGAGAGCATGTTGTCATAGTACAATGCATAGGGTTACATGAAAGAATCAGCAAACCAGGCTATTGAAGGTCACAATCATTACAACCAAAAGGGATCTACATCTTTTATATGTTACAAAGTTCTTCTATCAATTTATCGTGCAAAGAGAGGTAAAGAAAGGAATATTGGCTTTCTTGTTATTGATCACTGGATTGTGGATGTCTATGTTGGTACCTACCAAGAAAATGTGTTAAATGTAATATGGTTTTAGATAGGAATGATTGACTAGATTGGCCAATTCATTCCCATCAATGTCTACTATCCTAAAGGCTCCATTACTATAGGCCTTGGTGATCAAGAAATGTCTTTTCTAGTTGGCTAAGAACTTGTTCGCATGCTCACAGATGACCTTGAGAACCAAGTCCCCATTCTTGATCTTTTTCTTTCTTAGGTTATTACAGTGTTGTTACTTTTACCTCTTTGTTGCTACTCAATGTAAGCAAGTGTTCATACTCATTACTCCTCCACAAAGTCTAGGTCCATGGTATGTAGCTCCTTATTCTATTCATCATTGATCAAGTTTGATAAGGCTAATCAAAGTGATGGGACCTATAATTCAAGAGGTAAAAAATAGCTTTAGAACCATAAACCAAGCTATATGGAGTTACACAGGTTATAGTTCAATAGGTTGTTCGGTGATTGTAAAGTGCATGGACAAGCCACTCATTCCACTTACATCTACCATTGTTCAGCATATTGTTAAGCAAGTTTACAATGAATTTGTTGCTAGCTTCAAATTTTCCATTAGCTTGGAGGTAGTATGATGATGAAAAGGAATGCTTAATGCCTAGGTCATGACAAAAAGTTTTCATTTCTTGGCTACTATACTATTTTCCATTATCTGTGACTATGGTCATAGGTATGCCAAAATGGACTACTATGTTTTCCATTATAAATCTATAGACTTGTTGAGACATTTTCTTCCTTAGGGAAATAGCTTCAACCCACTTTGCGAAGTATTCAGTTATAGTGATGATGAAATTATGCCTTATGGAAGACTTAGGCATTATAGATCTAATGATATCCAACCTCCACTATTGAAATGGCCAAGTTATCTAAGTAGCATGTAACTCAGTTGGTGGCACATGTATTAGGTTACTATGTTGTTGACAAGCGTTACAGGTTTTGATATTCTATAAGTAGTCATTTTTCATATAGGACCAGTAATAGCCTAGTTGCCTAATATTAGTGGCCTAGTTCTAGGTCCTATATGTCCTCCACATGTAGCTTCATAAACTTGCTCAAGGACTATGCCATCTTCGATTTTGCCCAAACACACTAAAAATATGTCATCATAAGACATTGACATAATTTGTTATTGTGTACAATGACATATTGTTTTGACTACTTATGTATGACATCCTTTTGGGAAGTAGTTAGGCCCTATGGATACTTATCATGCATAAGGTAAAACTTGATATCATTGTACCATTCCTTTGGAGGGGTCGTACTAAAAAAGGCTAAAAAGCTATTCTTAGTATTCTACATGATGGAAATAGCATAGTCCATGGTTAAGGAAGAAAATTTGCTAAACACATCATGCAGCACACTAAGAGCTAAGGTTGCAATGGCATCAGCTAGCATATTCTTAGTTCAGGGTACATGTTGGATGTCAATGTCTATGAATTTATTTTATCAATTTCTTCCCTATGTCATAGTAATATTGAAAATGTTAGGCTTTACATGCATAAAACTTGGTTACTTGGTTAACCATAAGTTGTGAATCACCTTTGATCATTAAGTTTTGATTCCTAGGTCATGAGCTACCATCATTTCTCTAATCAAACCCTCATACTTTACTATGTTGTTGGTACATGGGAATTCAAAAAAATAAGTGAAGGATTAGATCTCACTAGAATAAAATGTTATGAAAGTAGCAACATTAGCCCCATGGGATGTCAAAGCTTCATCACAGTTCATGATACCTCATAGCCCTCAGGTACATTACCATTAATGTTAACATGTTCATCAGGAAATTTGAAGTCTTTGGTTTAATGATCTTCTACTAGTGAAGTAATAAGTTGTGTCTATAGCTTGACCTTTTGTTGATGCTTGAGAAATGCAATGAAGATCAAGATTAGTTGTTATGACTCTCCAACAGGCTATACAACTATTGTTGTAGATGTTGATCATTATGGCTCTAAGTATGTTGTCTTTGCAAAAGATGTTGACCTAGCTCCTAAAGAGGTAGTGTCACCACTTCTTCAATGAGAAGACCAAGACAAGACAGTACTTCTCCACTTCGGTGTATTAGATCTCATGTGAAACTAATGTATGAATTAGGTAAGATACAAGTAAATCTACTTCATCATCTCATTTCTGATAGATTAGAGAGGCAATAGATGTATCAAAGATAGCAAGGTAGATGTAAAAATGTTTATCCTCTTGTAGAGGATAGAGCATCGATAGTTATGCCAAGTCTTGCTTAAGGTTTTTAAAGGCTTCTTACCATTGATTCATCCACTCCTAGTGAATTCCTTTCTTAAGTAAGTGTTACATAAGTTATAACTTATCCATAAGCCTAGAAATAAACCTATGGATAAATTTTAATCTACCTTGTAATCCCTGAAGCTCCTTCAGGTTAGTTGGTGATACCAAGTTGGATATGACTTGAACATTATCAAGATCAACATGTATTCCTACTTTGGATACTACAAATCCAGGAATCTTATTGGTTCTAACACCAAAGACACATTTCTTGGGATTAAGCCTAAGCTCCTACTTGAGGCGTCTTTTAAGCACAAGGTCAAGGTTGCATGCATGGTCATCATCCATTTTGGACTTAACGACTATATCATCTACGTAACCATTGAGGAATCCTAGAATATAATCACTAAATATGTATGTCATAGATCTTTGGTAGGTGACTCTTGCATTCTTTAGGCCAAAGGGCATCATGTCATAACAAACGGTATTCCAAGGGGTCATGAAGGTTGTACTAAGTTGATGTTCTAGGTTAATTCTAACTTGGTTGTATCCTAAGAACCCATCCATGAAGGATAGTAGGGCATTTCCAACCAAAGTATCAATAAGTTGGTCAATACTAGGCAAAGGGAAATCATCTTTGATGGTTGGCTTATTTAGGTCTTGAAAATCTTTGCAAATACATATGCTCCCATTCTTTATAGGGACTATCACTATGTTGGATACCCATTCTATGTAGTAAACAACTCTAATGAAACTAGCTTGATATAATTTTGTGATTTCATCATGAATTATCAAGGCTAAATCTAGTCTAATCTTACGAACTTTTTGCTTCACTAGTCTACTACTAGAATTGAGTATGATGTTATGCTGCACTAGGCATGGGTCAAGACCTAGCATATCTTTATATGACCAAGAAAAGGCCTTAATGTTGTCTTGAAGGACCTTGGTGATGTCTAGAGCCTTTTGAGGTTTTAGTGAGGAACTTAATTTTAATGTTTTCTCCTCACCACTATGTGTCGTGATAGGAACCTCAGCCAAAGAGTCTTCCATATTGTCGCCATTTTCTAAGTCAAGGATCTTAACTAGGTTTTCAAACCACTCTAGAGGTTTCTCTATTGAGGCTATGTGGTCTATATGACTCTCAAGCTTAAGATCTAGGTAATTAAGGTTGATACATCATTCAACATCACCATGAGGTCCACTTAGGTTCAATGGTAAATTGATTTTCTTCCAGGTGTTCATACTCCAATCTTGCATATCAACCATAATCACATTAAGTGACACTTGGTTAAAAATAAGTAAATAATGTCAAAATGATATAAAATATCTTACCAACTATGAAAACACATGCTATTTCATGGTCAAACATGGTGCAAACAAGGTCAAAAAAGGCTATAAGAAGTAGATGAAGATAGATAAGATGAAAAAAAGGCTACATATGGTCAAATAAAGGCTAAATAATGCGAACACTTAGTGGAATAGGACCAAGTGATGCTCCAATAAATATTGATGATGGGTAATAAGGTCAAAAAAAGTTCAAGCACAATGAAACAAGGCTAAATCAATCAAGGTAGGAAACATACGGTGAAATATGGTCAACTACGGCTACAATTTTGCTAGTTTTAGTCCTTAGCAAGTCATGTTGCCAAGGTTTAGGCCTTAGTGGACCATATGATGGTTACATGGTGTTAGATGATGGTCAAGGGATGGTTAAACCCCATCGCCTAACACCAGTTAGAGGCCAAACAAGGTCAATGGAGGTCACAAGATAGGGAATAAGCTAGATATGGTGAAACTAAAGCTCAATAGAAGTTGAATAAGATCAACTAACGACAATAAAGGTTAACAATATGTAAGAAGGACCAACTAAGTTGAAACACCATAAAATAAGATCAAATTAGTTAACATGGGAAACATGGGGCAAAAGAAGATCAACATTGGTCAAACAATGTTAGATTTTGCTAGGTTTAGACCTTAGCAGGCCATGGTAGAGGTCTACAAGGCTATGAAGTGAGTTTGGACACATGATGAGGTTGTTTTAGGTCAGTTTGGAAGTAAAATTGACATCTTCTAATGTGACTACATTGGGCTCTACTAGTGACTACACTAGCTAGTGTAGTCACATCAAGCCCTAGCATAGCTGACATAAGTAAGTGATTTCACAAGTTAATCATAGCTAATTTTAGATTCTTGATGATTTGTATGGACATAATTATATATTGGGATTGAAGATTAATGAATTTTAACTTTGTTTTTACCCTCTGAAAGCTAGAAATGAAGCCAAAACTAGTGACTGCATTAGAACTATGTTAGCCAATGTAGTCAAGGTTACTCCTAGCATAGTTGCATGAGGAAAATGGGTTTCTAGGGTTTTAGAGGTTCTACTAATGTTCTATCAGCTTCTTGGGATAGCATAGGGATTTGGACGGTCTAAATTAGTCACTTCGAAGGCATAATAGGTTTCAAAAGGTGGAGTTTGATTACCATCACCTCATGACTATGTTAGCTAGTGTAGTTGAAGGTTGGTTCAATGTAGATGGATTAAGATCTAGGTTTTCCAGGTCAAGAAAGGACAAACTACACCTAGCTTTAGGGTTTTAGGATTCTAGGCTTCCAACATCAAGTTTTTGGTTGTTCTAAGTGCTACTGTGATGGTCAAAAAATCTTTGGGCATGGACTACACTAGCTAGTATATTCACAAGCCTACCTCAACATTGTCACATGGACTCTACTTTTTTAGTGGTCAAAACAAGGAGAAATTGCTACTTAGCAATGTCAAACAGGGTTTTAAATGTCTTAAGTTAACTTTTTGGTCATTTGGAATGTCAAAACACTAGTCTCATCAATTTCCAACCATGACTACATTGACCAATGTAGTCATGATGATTCCCAATGTAGTTAGGAGTGAATTTTGGCTTTTGGTGGGTTTCTATGGTTAATCAACATGGTTCTTGGATTCCTAGGATCACTAGTGTTTCTAGCTAGAGTTTTGGCTTAAGATGGTTGATTCTATAGGTTGTTCAAACTTTGAAATGATCATTCTCCATTATGATTACCTTAGCCAGTGTAGTTAAGCCTAGCCTCAGCATAGATGGAATGAATCTAGAGTTTTTAGGATCAAAATAAGGTGAATTTGCAATTTGGTAAGGCTAGACAAGGTTTTGGATTTTCAAATTAGGTTTTGGGTTGTTTTGGTATGTCAACTACTCATCAAGACTTCTTGGGATTATAACTACACTAGCTAGTGTAGTCCCAAGCCTCCTCAACATAGTCACAAAATGAAAATGGATTTTGGTATAATTCTATGATTGATTGAATTGGTTTTTGAGTTCTAAGGTCATTAGTGTTTGAAACTAGGGTTTTAGGCCTCAATCTATTAGTTTTGATGGTTAATTTAATGTCATAATGGTCAAACACCATTGTACTACACTAGCTAGTGTAGTCATAGTGTAGATGTGATGCATATGATTAGTTCTACCTACTTTTAGCTAATGTTGCAAGGTCTAGAAGTCTCTGGGATCTCCTATAGGGTTTTTGAGGTTGCTTTGGTGTTTTTGGAAGTCAATTTGACAAGTTGAAATCCGATTTTGATGTCTTGGGAGTGTGACTACATTGGGACTCCATTAGGCAATTGTTGATAACTATTTGAAACTACTAACATTTGGGGCCTCCAGTCCCGTGGATTTGGGGTCATGGAAAATGAAGGTGTTCTTTAAACAAGGTTTAGGTGCTTGTTGTCTCTAGCAATACCAAAGTCTAAATACCTTCAAATAGACTCAGTGATTATGAAAAAAACTAAATGTGGCTATGTCTTTGGTATTGTGAATGTTAAAATGGTTGGGTTGTGTATGAAATTGTAATTAGCTATTGATGAGACGCAGTTTTCACTAGGCCGGGATATCGCGGCCGACGCGATATCGCGTCTTCTCCTGTGATATCGCGTACGCGATATCGCATCGT
>MNCI01002312.1:454104-517651 GCA_015680685.1 Gnetum montanum
AGAACTTCCAAAAAAATTTGACAATTTTAAGATTGCAATATTAAGACAACAAATTTTAAAAATATAGAAGCTATTTTAGTCATTTCAAGGTATCAAAGATTTTCTAGATTTTCCTAAACTCAAATAGGCAATTTCTATAAGACATTACTATTAAATTACTCAAGATGCTTTTCTAATAAAGCATAACTCTTATTTGGCAAATCTTAATAGAAATCTAATGTTACACAAAAAATAGAGCTATAAAGGCAACTTAGAAAAATCCAAAAATCAAATGGTAAGCACGATACTATCTAAACCATTAGCTAAGCAACTAAGATAAAATAGAAAGAAAAGAACTCATAGGATTAAAACAAAGCAATTGAATTGATGAATTAGCAAGCCATCTTACAATCTTCAATATCTTTTTTCTTGATCTTCCACCAATTCCCCTCATTCTACCCATCAAGCTCTTTCTATAATAGCTTAGGGTAGTTACAAACATTATGAAAAATTAAGGTGGATTACAAAAATTATGAGGGTTCGTTATAACCACCATAGAGTTAAATGCTATAGTCAACAAGTGTTTGGTAGCTACAACCACCATGGAGATTAAAAAGCTATAGTTGATAAGTATCTTATTTAGTGGTTAGAAACCATCATGGTAGTTAGTTATAACTACCATAGATATTTAAAAAATTACAATTGAGACTTGTCCATTTTTCTTACAAAATAGTTATATATATATATTATTTTCAATTTTAAAAACAAAGAACGGGTCATAGCTCCAATCATTCACAATTTCTCTATTGCCATTATATCTTTCTTCATTGCAGCCTTAGAATCTTCAGAATTATGAATATCCACATACGTTTCCCAAGTGGCTCTTCCATCGGCACTGCATACAATTTGCACATCACTCTTGCTAATATCGTTGTCTTCAAAGAAATCTACGATATCCTCAATAGTGGCAGAGAAGGGCTGTCCCCTGAGCTTCAGGACTCTAGTCTGCTTGGCCTTGTCCTTGCCTGCATCGTGAGATCTGCTTTGGAAGAAGTATAGTTGCCACCATCGTTATGTCTCAAGTCTGCATGTTCGTTGGCTATGGCCTGATAGTAGTCCTGCTTCTTGGCACGGAAAACTTCAATGTAACGATTGCCCATGTTGTAGTGATCTTTCCTAAGAGCATACTCAACCTAAACAGAGCGCCAAATACGCAGAATTCCTCTCCGGTAAAACGATCATTCTTGTAAACAAGGAAAACATCAATAACGTCAAGCCCGCTGAAGAAGTCACAGACATTATTTTCAATGCAGTTGAAAATAATATTTCCATAGCGTAATGCCATCCCGGCAGGACCATGGCATTGAGGACTGCCACTTGAAACGTTTTTAAATGAGTACATCTGAACTCTGAAGTTATCTTTTATTTCTTGTCCAATGCTGCAGTCCTCAGCAGTTATCATCTGCACTTCTATTCACAAACCAGAATCAGGTTGACGAGAATGCTAGCATCCACCATTATTTCGGCCACGATGCGAGCAACATGGTCATGAATCTTGTACATCTTTCCACTGGTTTTTGTGCAGGTGTGAAGCAGCTTCAACGCCACGCATTTCTTGCTGATGAGAACGACGCCATCCTTAACCACAATGTTGACAGTTGCATCTATATTGTCGATAGCTTCCAAAGCGTACTCCACTTGGTACTGCGAGTTAGTTGCAGATCGCATCCAAACGGAATGCCAAGCTTTGGCTAACTATATTCTAATCTTGCGGAGCATCCACTTCTTGGTGATGATGCCGAAGTGAAGTTCACGGATAACACAATTGCCGTAGTGAAGTTCACGGGTAACACAATTAAAACTTATGCATGGAATCACCGTAGCTACCCAACTTTGATTAAGCTCTTTGAAATCATCATCCTCGTTATTTGAAATGCGTCACTTGATCAATACTGCAGTTTGCGGCAACTTCTGAGATCAAGAACAGGACGTCATTCGGTTATGCGTATATCCCTCCCTTATAGTCGTACGAGCAAACCTCTTAGTAACCTTCATCAAATCTTGCAGAACCTCCATCGACAAAGCCTCCATCTCCGTTATTTTCAAGAAGATTATTAATATCAACATCTATCACATTTCCTACATATGTTGAATCATTTGAACCTTCTTGAAGTTTTGAACTGTGAATTTCCTCTTTTTCAGCTTCTTCTATTAGCTTCTTTACAAGCTTAATACTGTGAACTATTAAGATCAATATGACAATCCTTATTTTGATGAGGTGCCCATCTTTTGAGCTCTCTACTTAACCCTCCAGTTCTTAAATTTTGGAATAAAATTATGAACCTAGTTTTTCTTAACAATGACCATCACTGCTCCATGAAATGGTAGAAATGTGCCAACACTAGCATAGTCACAAGCCTCCTCAATGTAGTCACACAATGAAAATGGAATTCGGCTTGTTTCTACCTCATAGTTTGTCAATGCAAGGTTACGAGAGGTCCTAGAGGAGTGTGGAGGTCAAAATATGGGAATTTAGAGTTTTTTATTTATTTTTGGAAATCCACCTTGACCCAACTATGCTAGGACTATGCTGGCTAGCGTAGTTAGCGTCACCCCTGGCATGATTTGCAGTGTGCGATGGAATTTGACTTATTTTGGTTCAGTTGTTTGCTATTTCAAGGCTATCGGAGGTTCTATGGTGAAGTTTATGGTAAATTGTGTCAATTTAAGGCTATTTATGGTCATTTCTTCCTCAACTACTAGTGACTATGCTAGCCAATGTAGTTGAGGCCTTCCTTAATGTAGTTTAAATAAGAAAATGATTTTTGATGGTTTTTGATAGGTTTTAGGCAATTCTGGAGCTACTAGAGATCTTGGTTAGGGTTTGGTGTATGGAGTTGTCATTTCAAATTCAATTGGGATTTTGGTTGATGTTTGAAAACATCTTCCTACTAGTGACTACATTGGCCAGTGTAGTCAAGCTATTGGTCAACATAGTTCCCACAAATGACATGTTTTGGCATGAGTTTGCCTGGTTTCCATCAATGTCAACACCTAGTTTTTGTTTTTGGCATAAGGTTTCATGGCATGGGTCGGTAGTTGGGAGGTTGGTTTAGGTAGTAATTGGGTTTTGCAATTCACTTCAATGCTTCTAGGTACTTGAAACCTAGCGTAATCACCCTAGAAAATTGAAAATCCAAGTGTATTAGGATTTCCGTTGGCTTTCTTCCTAGGCATCTAGTAGGATCCATCTTGAATTTGAAAATTTTTATGCATTAGTTTCCCACTCACCCAACATAGTCCTACTTACCAATTGTGATCATTGAGTTCAATGGGACTTGGGTGAGTGTTTTGGAAAACCAGGGTTTTCCAAGAGGATGCATAAGTATGGAAGTGATTTTCAAGAAACAACTTTACACAAATCATTCTCTTCCTACCACTTTCAAGCTCCAATGCCTTGGATCAGATCTCTACACCTACTTCAGCACCTCCCACTTTCATCCCTGGTGTAGTTGAGGTTTTCACTCTAAGAGGCCAACATAGTTGCTTTAGAAGGCTTCAAATAACTACTCCTACATTGATTACAACCATGTCAAGGAGATGGGCTTCCATCACTAAGAACCCTACTTTGGAAGACATTGATACTACTACCCATGGCCTCTCCAATCTACCACAACCCATGATAGCTAAAAACTCTAACACCATGATACCTAGGTATACATATTCTAGCCTTTTCTTAGAAAATTTCACTACAATCCTAGGCATTTTTTGTCATGATGGTTTGTGTGTTTGTTGTTTTTGAATTTTTTAAAAATCCTATGTTATATCTAGGCTATTTCTATGGGTTTCTTATGTTTCTTAGGTCATGGGATTGGTACATGTTGAATTAAAAAATTATTTCTACTAATTCTGGGCATTTTTCTATGGTTTTGGGCAAAAAAGCAATACCATTTTTGTATTTTTTTTTCCTATCTAAATGGTTTATATTTTTTGATTTTTGTATCTATATAGTTGTAGTACTATGTTTAATGGTCAAGTGAAATTTTGAATTACCTAATTTTGACCTACAGTTTATTCTCTATGAATTTTTCTATAAGACTGTGCAGAGTGGGTTTTCAGTTTTAACTATTTTTATATGGTAATTTGGTAATTTTTCATGTTAGATTAGTTAATGATTTTTTTGTTTTAAGGTTGTGGGTTTTTAACTCTCTATTTAAGGATTCCAACAACTATAGAATCATGGAATTTGGATGTGTAGTTAATTTTTGGCGATTTTTTTTCCTAAACTCATGTGAAATGGGCTTTTATTATTACGGTTTGATTTATGTCACTTTAGTAGCGTTTTTTACATAAAAGGCTTGGAATTTTTATGATTTCTAGTTTTGGGTTTCTAAATTTTTGTTTCAGAATTCTAGAAACTATGGAATCATTGAATTTGGTTATGTAGTTGATTTTTAATGAATTTTTTGGTGAACTAGTGTCTAAGTGTTATTTTTTGGTTATGGTTTACTCTTGTGAAGATAGGTAGCATTGGCACTTTGGAAAATTTTTCCAGTCAATGTCTCAAGATCTTGAGGAAGCTTTGAGGCTTTTGGGAGGATTTGCAAGTGGTTTCAGCTAAGTGAAAATTCCTTTTGATATTTTTTATTAGTTTTCTACTATGGCCATTTTCCATAGTTTGGTGTTGTTGTGAAGTTTTCTATGGAGTGTTATGGTTTTGGTTGGAGTTTCAAATTTTTCCTAGGCTTGGAACTTCAACATAGATACCAAATTTTGTTGAATGTTTTATGCCCACACAACTTCCAGCCTTAGGAAAAAAAGTTTTAGCTCTAATATATCATTTTTTATCAAGTGTGAACTACCTTGTATAGTTACAGTTTTGCCCATGAAAACTGCAAACCTTCCTATCTATACAAGTAATGCTAGTATCGATATTGGTGTTTAATGGTTTACAAAGTGTTCTACATGTTATGTTTTTAGTTCTAAATAGTAATTTTTAATTTTTATGAAAATTTTAACTATTTTTCCTAGAATTTTTACTATGGCTACTTTCACCATTAACTAGGATGTTTAGAAAAATTTTGCAAAATTCAAGTTGGTGTTTTGACTATAGTAGTAGGTACAAGCTAGTTTTCATGCTTTTGATGTTTTTCCATAAAAATTTTACACTTTTATGCATATCTTAGCATGGAAACTACCATCAATTATTGGTAGGTCACTTGGTTGTACATAGTTTTGTCTTGGTTTGGTTGTTTGTTTACATGAAAAATGTTGATATTAGGGTTGTAGTTGTTTTGGCTATTTAAATTTTGGTTATATTTGGTTATGGCTATTTAGGGTTGTGATGGTTATTATTGTTTTGTGTAGGACCTTCCTCCAACCCATCTTGGTGGTGATAGAGCTGATAGGGTTGCTATGCTGCTTCCACACCTCGAGGCCTAACACCCCACCTACTCACATGACTTTAGAGTCTGGCTCATTATGGTTCTAGCTAGGAACATAAGAATTCTTGGCCCTTTTGCTGCAAAAATTTAGTGTGATGATATGGTCACACTTATTAGCCCACATAGCTATTGTCATTGTTGAGACCTTGTTGCCCTGATCTTCTAACTTCATCGTCAAGTTCATAGAAGACAATCCTAAGATATGCATGAAGAACAAGGTTCTTGATAGCACTCGTACAATAGGGACTTGTGAGCTATCCAAGATTTGGAACATGCTAGAGTTCAACTTGTATAATGCTAACAACACTTCGCTAATTGAACACCAGACCCACACACTATTTTAGAATCCTTCCAATACTGTCTACCATGTGGAAGGATGATGAAGTGTTCAATTGATACGTCGACTGGGCCGCATTAATGGAGCCTTCTTGATCCAGCCATGTTGACATGATCCTATTGACATATCCATCAATGCATTAATGCGACCCTGTTAATGTAGAGTCTGTCTCTTGCTATAAATATGCATGCACCCATAGCATTTATGGCATCTTTTTGGTAGTTGTAGTGAAGCCGTTGTAGTTTTTTTACGTGTAAGTTAGAATATTTCCCAAGTGCCCGCAGCAAGTGTGAGAAAGTTGTATGACTCTTTATTCAAGTGCTATGTACCTAAGCCCATTAGCATGAGTGAAAATAAAGATGAGATTTTTGAACATTCCTTGCAGCATTTGGATTTAATTACTTAAGCATTAAAACACTTTAATATTTTGACATTTTAAGCATTCCAAAGTGCTTTATTATTATTGCTTTATGGTTATTATCCTTTCCATATTCTATGAGAACCATAGGCATGACCATCTCAAACATATATCAAACACTTGGTAACCTAGTGATGCTTAACATCTAGTAACCCAGTAGTGGTTAGGATATGCTCAAGATATGCATGGAAGATGGGATTGATTACTTATGCTAGGAAGAATTAAACAATAGAGTAGAAAAATTACAAATTACCCAAATTTCCATTTCCTACATTAAAAGAATTAGACCTTTAAAGATAAAAAGAAAACTGATAAAAATCATTTGCCTCAATCTCACTCAACCATCACTCTAGAATATCACAGGTGAGATTGGGAAGACAACGACCATTCTAACTAAGGTTTTGCTAGCTAGATTTCAGTGTACGTAAGTGCTTGTAGTCTCCAAAATTTGACCAAGTTGTGAGTGAATGCTCGTGATTCATATGGTTGGACGTAGGGGTACCTCACTACTCATCATTGGTGCTATTATCAAGGACTGTTAGTCTTACATGCGCTATCTAGTCTTAGCAAGATCATCATTCACTTCATTGGAACGGACCTAGGATAGTGAAATCTACGCACGCTAGGTGCCTTAAGTAAAAGAATAAGGAACACTAGTTTAGTTGTTATTTAACATCAAAAATGTATTCTTCTCATAGGTGATATGGATCCAACCCACTAGTGCGGTAGGAATGTCGGGTGGTATATGCACATCCAGATGAGTATATCCCCAACTTCACCTTTATCCTACATCAAGATGAGCATCTATGATGGCGGGACATGGAGGGCAACATCATATTACCTTTTTATCGATCAGTTCTTGGAATGCTACTTCAAAATCTTGCCAAACTTGGCATTTAGGACTATGGTGTGGAATACATAATGAAGGATCATGACTACCAAGACTATCATCCAAATGAGGCATAATGTGCACAAGACTGGCAACAAGTGGAATGCCATGAACACATAAAGAGGAAATAGTTCAGTAATCCTTTTTTCTTACAGGACTTTCATGATGATGAGAAACTTTGTTTTTACGATTCCCATTCAGTAGAACCTCCTCTGATGCATAAGATCATTTAGTCCATCATTCAAAGTAAACAATCAAGCGATCAGGATCCCTAGGATGATGAGGGATTGCACAAAAAAGATCATGACAAAGGGAAAGATGGACATGAAGATCGGGGTCATCATCAGAGCAGAGGAGGAGATTGAAATTAGGGTAGTGGTAGTTCTCCTCCTTATTTTCCATCTTCTCATTCGACCTTATCTTCACCAAGTTTTGACTTCGATCACAATCATAGTTGGAAGGATTGGGGTGATGGTGATCGAAAAGACCGATGGGATTGCAAGGACCAATGGGCACAACATGAGGAAAAGCATGACCAATCACATGAGTCTCACCATCAAGAAAGGAGATGTAGTTGAAATCATCACAGATGCAATGGCCATCAACAAGAATATGACTCGGATGAACCACTGGTGGCTACTTGAAGCATGCTTAACATAGTCGAGGCAATTTAAATACCCAGTAGGCACTTGAAAGATAGTCAGATCAAGTGCATTAACATGAACAATATCCCCAAATTTAAAGGAGGATATAATTGTGATCCATAGACTCACTTGTAAGCATTTCATGATGCTTGCACCCTACAAACTGTAGATAATGATTGGTAGAAACTCAAGCTATTCCCCCAAACACTCATCAAGGAAGCGGAAAGATAGTACTAGTCATTGGAACCAAAATTAATCAGAAGATGGAATATGATGCTAGAAATTTTCAATGATAAATACCAAACTTACTCTAGAGTGGCTAATTTGAGATGAAAAATCTAGGGATGGAAGCAAGGTAGCCATGAACCATTGGATGCAACCATGGGTAGATATTACTCATTATTACATTGATGCCCTCGTCATGGCTACTCTTAGTGGGAACAACTTCGTCATATCATAGATGGACTCTACTTTGAAATAAGAAAGACCCTTGGCCTTTACACTCAAGGATGACTATCTAAGTTAATGGCCCATCAATTATAGCACCTCATTGCGTACATGGCCAAAGAGGAAGGGGAACTAAGGAAAAAAGAAAGGGTAGAAGAATATAATTAGGACCCTTCCATCCAAAATAAGGAAGTCCAATTTTGTGAAGAGGAGGAAGAATCACCACTAGATGCAACAATGAACCAAAAAACCTTGCCCATACAAGAATTTGCTTTAAAATTTTGGCCAAGTTTGAGAAGATGTGGGATTCTTTGGATGAAAGGTTCCAAACTATCCTAAAAATCACAGAGGAATCCAAAGAGTGAAGTAATGATCATGATCAGTAGAGGAGAAGAGGAGCTGAACATGCCTACCATAAAGGTAAGTGTAAAGTTGCTGCAGTAGAATGGGTTGCAGACTTTGACATAGAGGAAGATGATGGGTCTAACATATGCCAGTATGAACATCTTAAGGGGTGTTGCTTGGTGGTGTCACATTTACAAGAGTTTGGGATGTATGCATGAATCCTTATTTGAAAAAAAGGAAAATACCTTGCAGATTACCTTATCCCCAAGGCAATCCTAGGTAGTTCCACCAACAATGGGGATATTATCCAAGTGGAGCACAGTCGCAACCGTACAAGTATTACCAACAATGGCAACATCCACAATCATGGGGGATGCCACCTCCAAGGTAGCAGTACCCTTACTGGCAACCAAATCCTTATGGGTACTACATCCAAGAGCCAATCTCCTTACGGGACTCTTCTAGTCACACACCATTTCAAAATATTATTATCCCTTGGAATACTTTTGAACATAGTCTCCATCGCCTAGGGGGAAAGAACCCACATCTATACTATCCTCTGTCACCTTCTCCTACCAAATTTACTCATCAGCCCTCCACTCAACTACCTCCTGTTCCACCTATGTAGGGAGAAATACCATCATAGCCATAGCAACATAATTCCACGAGGGTTATCAACTTACAACTGGCTTCTCAGCCAAGTGGACTAGAATCAAAACTGTAGAAACACCCTTTCTTCCAGTCCAATATCCCAAACATACCTTCACATTCACCGATGGCTAGTGCCTTTGAACCTCTAATTGCCTCCACCATTCAACCCTTTGAGCAACCTTCAAGCCAACACCCCCCAAAGTACAAACTTTCATGCTAACACACACTGTGATGCACTGGATAAAGGTAGGTCATCTTCCTCGGAAATTGATTGATCTTGGAAGTCCCCTCATATACTTTCAAGTGGCAAGAAACGAGCCATGCAAAGCTCTCTTAGATTCAAGGTTAGGCATCTATTTGATTTCACATGATATGTATAATACTTGGAACTTACCCTTGATGAAGAAAAGCAATATTTGGCTTGAGTTGGAAAACCATTCCATAATTATTCCCTTGGGATTGGTAGAAGATATCGTGACCACTGTTTGTGGGTGGTCCTATTTTGTTGACTTCCTTGTTATTCAATTTGATCATTGTAAGGGGAATTTCATAATCATAATGGGAAGAGCCTGGCTCAACATAGTGGATGCACTATTGTAACTCTAAGATTTCAAAAAAAAATCCTTTTGGAAAGATTGAGAAGAAGTGCATCCCATGCATTGCGTATAGTGAATCTGGGTGCAACTATGTGTAGAAACTTTGGTCCACTAAGTGGACATCTATTCAAGCATGTAGTCAGTGTGTTGAAGAATCATAGATTCAATGATGTCTGTATGTAGTAGCCACGAATCAAGAAAGCACCCAATGGCTTACCGTTGACTCTAATAGCAACACTCTATGCACAAAACCATCTAAGGGCCTTGTATGTGCTTACATGAAAAGCATGGATGAATTGGAAAAGGTCCATAAAAAATTCTCCACTATTGATGACAGTGATGATTGGGGAAATCTACAAATCCTTAAAAGCTTTAGAAAAGAACACCTGGAACTAAAAACCTTACCAACCAATTTGGAATATGCATGCCTGCAGAATGGCAAGCTAGTAATCATCAATCCCACTCTTGCTCTTGAACAAAAGAAGAGGTTGCTAAAGATGGTGAACAAATGGATGGATACTTTTACATGGTCATATCCTAAACTAATCAGAGTTGACCCTAGGGTATGCCAACATTGGATCTATATCAACCCCTCTGTGAATCCATGACGACAGCTGCAAAGATGAATGAACCCCAAATCGAAGTAGGTCGTCAAGGATGAAATTGAACAATTGTTGAAAGAAGGGTTCATCTATTTCATTGTGAATAGTGAATGGGTCAGCCCACTCATTATAGTACCAAAGAAGAATGACAAATGGGGAGTCTGTATATATTTTGAACTACTAAATATGGCAACCTTCAAGGATCACTTCCCAGTTCTGTTTGTGGATCAAGTGTTGGATACTATTGCAAGGCATTGTTACTATAGCCTTTTGGACAGTTATAGTGATTATAACCAAATCCAAATCGGACCCAAAAACCAGGCCAAGACAACATTTACAAGTCCCTAAGGAACTTTTGCATATAAGAATATGTCCTTTGGCCTATGCAATGTGCCTACAACATTCCAATGCCTCGTCCTTAGCATCTTTCATCAAAAAATTGGCAATGAGATAGAAGTTTTTATGGATGACTTATCTACCTATGGAGCAACATTTGAATAAGCCTTGGACTACCTTGAGAAATTTTTAAAAAGATGTGTGAAAAAAAATTTAGAGCTCAACTGGCAAAAGAGTCACTTGATGGTCCAAGAGGGCATTGTTTTGGGGCATCAAATTTCACAAGCAGGGATTGGTGTAGACCCTAAAAAAATTAGGATCATCCAAGGAATCACCAGTCAACCAAGCACTATAAAAGAGGTTTGGTCATTCCTTGGACAGACTGGTTATTATTGATGCTTCGTCAAGAATTTCTTAAAGATCACCAATTCGTTGGTGGAACTAACAAAGAAGGATGCTTTGTTTGTCTAGAGTAGGGAATGCGAGTCTGCATTCTAAACACTAAAATAGAAACTCATAGAGACTCCAATTCTATGGGCACCTGACTAGTCTAGATCATTTCACATCATGATGGATGCATCTAATTATGCATTGGGAACCATGCTGACATAGTTGGATGACCAACGACGTCCATGTTACATCCACTATGCCAACCAAAGCATTGTGGATGCTCAACTCAATTACACCACCATTGAAAAGGAATTGATAGCGGTGGTGTTTGCCTTGGAAAAGATCAGACAGTATGTGCTCAGATACAAGGTGTTTGTACATACAAACCACTGTTCCATCCGGTTCCTTATGAACAAACCAATGGTAAGTCCCCGTATCATATGGTGGCTCAAGATCCTTCAGGAATTCAATCTTACTATGGTGGAAAAAAAGGGAACTAAGAATGTGGTTGCTAACCAATTATGTTGGTTACAATGGGACAACATAGAGGAGGAGGAGCCACTCTCTGACCAATTTCCAGATGAACTCCTCTTTGCTTGAGTAATTGCCAAGGAAAGGCCCACAATATCAACTTGGTTTAGTGACATCCTTACTTATCTCTCAACACAAGAATTGCCAAAGGAGTGGGATCATCAGAAGAAACAACAGTTTCTTCGTAAGGCCAAGCATTTCATGGAAATCCACAGACACCTTTACAAGGTGTGTGTAGATGGCTTGGTTTGATGGTATGTGCCTGATGAGGATAAACTACACATCCTTCAAGATGCTCATGAGGGCCCTTGTGGGGGTCACTTTATTGGACAATGCATGGCCGTTAAAAACTTGCTTGTAGGATATTACTAGCCTACACTCTTCAGAGATGCTCAATGATTTGTCTACTCCTGTGAATGATGTTAGAGAGATGGTGGAATGATAGGACGAATGGAGGGACCTCAATAGTGGATCCAGCCACTAGAACCTTTTGATAATTGGGGCATCAACATGATGGGTTCCATCACACCCATGTCCAACTGAAAGGAATATATATTCATTGAAGTAGACTACTGTACCAAGTGAGTAGAGGTAGTAACTGTCACCAACTGTTCCTCAACCACAGCCACACGGTTTGTCCTACAGCAAATCATGAATAGGTTTGGGGTGCCACATGCACTCATTTTAGATAATGGAACTCACTTTATAGGCAATACTTTTTGTAAACTCATGCAGCACTTGGAGGTCAAACATAAATTTACAACACCCTATCATCCCCAAGCCAACGAGCAAGTCGAAGTCACAAATAGGGAGATTACAAAGATCCTAACTAGGACCATTAGCAAATATAGAAGGGATTTGAGCATGAAACTTAACGATGCTCTTTGGGTCTATCACTCAATGTGGAAACTTCCTATCTGCTATTCTCCTTATGAGTTAGTGTACGGGAAACTACCAAAACTTCCAATTCAAGTAGAACTTCGGACACTATCTACCACCAGTGACTTGGGTCTTGACTTATCACTAGCACAATGAGAATGACTCATCAACTTGAATGTGCTAGATAAGAACCAACTAGTAGCCCAATCATCAAATGTAATACAAAAGGCCTATAATAAAAAACGTCATGATCTGAGGATTCAAAAGGTGAAATTTCAATGTGGAGATAAGGTACTCTACTAGAACCCCACACATATACTGCAACATACTAAGTTTCAAACACTGTGGGAGGGACCTTATATCGTTTCTAAAACCTTTTCATCTACGGCCCTACTTATCCAAAAACCTAAGAATCCAAAAAAAAACATAGTTAGCCAATATGAAACAGTTAAAACCCTTCCACAAACTCCACCAAACCAGTGTCACTACCCTTTCATCACAAAGTCAACCTCATTCCATTTTCTAGGTCTGCTCCTCATAGCTCAGTTGTGGGGGAGATCATCATCCGTGCTAATAACCTCTACTGGCTCCTCAGTTGTTTTTGAAAGTTTTTTTTACAACATTCTTCATATGTTTGACCATTCTTACTTTTTCCTTTATTTATTTCTATATGTATATATGTACTTATCTTTTAGTTGTTTTCTACCTCTCATTAATAAGCTATCTTATTTTCAAAAGACATACTAGTATAGTTGTTCCTCTTTGTGATGGTGCATATTATAGTCTGCCTATTATATCTAGTTCCTGCCTTAGCATTTCTATTCCAAGAAGTCACGTTATAATTTCATTTCATTTAATAGGCAGTAAGTCCATGTCATCCACCCATCCAACCACTCCATTGTTTTCCTTATTTTGGAAACATGCAATCCCTTTTCCATTAAAACAAATTTTAATTAATTGGTGACTTGTGTAGTTTGTAGACTTGAGGAGGACCCAATGGTTTGAATAGGGTGTGACTTCAAGGGGAATTCAACATTCTTCATACTTTTCTATTCCCTTATCTGCAAGAGTGTCCTCATGGACTACTTACCACTCCAATATCCTCCCATACCACTACATGGGTTTTTTCATGGTGTGGTTCCCATAAAAAAACATGGGAATTCAAAACACACCCCGTAGACCACCTCTAATGGGCTATAAGCACTAGTTATGGGACTTGTTTTGTTCCCTCTAACTTAGCCCCTTTTTCACTTCCTATCTCTCACTCATGTTGGAGTGGTGTTTGTTTGTGGAGCATTCTTATGCCTTAAAGGAATGGACTAGTCTTAGAATGTTGATGCGATATCACTAAGCATGGTTGGTTTTGGATCTGAACTAAGGATGGCTCCTACCAAGTCACTTAATCACACACTTCACAAGGGATTTCATATGACCAAACTTAGGAATTCCATTTCACTCCCTCTTCTCTCCATCATTTGCTTCCCATTACCTACCTCATTGCTAGTTTTATGTGTTGATCATTTTTTGTGCCTTGCTTGAACTCATAAATTCTTCGGCTGGTTCTCATGGTGTGAGGATTAACTTGTGGTAACCATTAGCTAACTATAGGGCCCACTGACTCCTATATTGATGATGTGCAAGTGCAACTAAGGCTAATGCCTGCTATGGGGAGAACCCACTTGCATATCCTTTGGTACCGATTGTTAATCTCCTTCCCCTTTGGTATAATTCGTTAATCATCTCCACTCTATCCATCACATGGCTCTTCACCCACAAAGTTCCATCTTATGATATTCTCCTACCTTCAACTATTCTTTTGATGACAATCTTCCTTCCTCTTTCTATTGGATAGTTCTCTAGTCTCTAATTTCTTACATCGCCCCAACTTTGTGTTCCAATCTAAAGATTTGGGTCCTTACTTCATCGGTCAATGCAAGTCAACTAAGCTGAATAACTACATCAACTAGGCCCCCTATACGCATCCCCCTGCATTTACGTAGCCTCATTTATGTGGCCCTATCGATGCATGTCAAAAATACTATATATACCCATGTTTTGCCTTAAAATTACTTTTCCTTGAAATTGAAAAATGATTTACTAAAAAAAACATGGAAGGTGAGCTCTACCCTTTCCCTGCCTAATTAGGAAGTTGTGAAAATGGGTAGAGATAACACGTTATGCTAAAGATACACTTCATCATGCCCTAGTTGCCTCATGGTGCAAAATGATGAAAGACAAGACTCTTGCCCAATGCAAATAAGGGAAGAGTAGCAACCACCTCCACCATTGGCACAAACAACAAGGTCGAGCTCATAAACAATCATAGGACACATAAGCAAGATTTTTCAATCGCTCTTGAGCCAGCAAGAGCAATTAGTAGGAACTAGTGGTGGAGAAGACCCTTTGATGTACCACCCTGCAATGAGCCATCTTGAACAAGTGGCTCGATCTGTAAGTTTTCTAGAGAGAACAAGGTCGATGTTTTCTACCACATGAACACAAGCCTGCAAGAATAGACCTTAGTGTCTGAGAAGTAATGGTGTCCACCCAACAACTATTTTCTAAAATTTTAGAAAATGCCACTACTTTTTCTATGTGCTTGGAGGATAGAGAGGGGGTGACTTTCCTAGTAATGCAACACCAAGGATAAGAGGTTGCAGTAGAAGTGGTTGCTAAAACAATCACTATGACTCTTAATGCACCTACGACACTTGAACTAGATGTACATGAACTTGGAGATGTACAGATGTCCACAGGAACTCAACGTAGTAGAATCAATGTAGCCCAATATGAAGAATTGTTGGACCAACTGGTGGGAACCGAGCAACCACTTCTGGATATTTTTGATCTTCTAGACAACATCACTACCACTCAGTCAAAGTTACTCTCAACCAAGGATAAGTGCCTCATCTTGGAGGGGCAACTTGAAGTAGCCCAAGTAGATTATCAATGCTTTGCTATGGAATTTGCCCAACTGAGGGCCCAACTTGCAAATATAGCTCTCCTCAACTGTGAACTTACTAGGGATGAAGCTTTTCAACAGCTTGAAACCAAACTTTAGACATTTGAGAATGAGTGAGAGTTGAAAATCTTTGACAAGTCCTTAATAGATGCTCAATCTTACCATCTAAATAAGGACTTAATAGAGGTTCACCAAGAGAATGTTAGGCTAACTACATAAGTTCCTTGCCTGTGCAATGTTGGTGTTGAAAATCAACACATGAAAGATTTTATTCATCAACAATAGGAGGAGCTAGCTAGGGTAAACATTGATGTAAGGAGATTGACAGTTGAAAATCATAATCTGTCCATGGAGGAAGTTCAAGCCTTGCGATAGAAATCAGCTATTGAAATCACCACTTAGAAAAATGAGGCCCTTAAGTTTGAATGAGTAAAAAATCATTATAGGGACCAAGTGGGATTGCAAAAGGAAGTCAATAAAAAATAGATTCAAGTTGAAAAGGTTACAGTGAACCAAGCACTCCAACATCTCAGGGAAGGAGGCAAGGTTTGGAAACCCATCTTCGATGGATTGAACGCCTACAACCAAGCTAAAATCCATCTCAAAGAGCTACAGATTGAAGAGATGATAGAATACATGGAATTAGCCAATCTCCATTATGCAAACTTGGCTATGCTGATAGCTGGAAGGCTGTGGTCAAATGTGGAGAAACATGTGGCCACCTCGTATTCTTTATAAGAGGGCGAGTTCCAAGCACATAACAAGATAATGAAAAAGCTAGAAATAGTCAATGTGGAACTCGAAGTTTTTCATACCCATTTTAAAGGATAATGCGTAGTTGTAGAGAACTTGGCTCAATGAATAAATGAATACTAGCAGTTGCAAACATCGGTCTGAGCATTCGATATTGAATGAAAATAGTTTGCTACCTAGTTTGTCAATTTGAAGGAACTCTTCCCTACACTTCCATGCCCTTGGGATGTTCCCATTCTAGCACACATAGGTGAAGCTACCTGGATGATGAATGATCCCAAAAGAAAAGAGAAGATGATAAGGACATTTCTGGAGGATTTTTGATTACCTCTAAAAGTTGCAGCGACTACATGAAAACCATCATCAATGCCTCAACTACCATGTGCACCAGAAGCTAGCAAAGGCCCATCAAAACCACCACCACTAAGAACTATGTGACCTTCTCCAGCAACTTCAACATTTCAATAGGGTTGAGAATCTATGGTTGTTAGGGTGTTTAATTCCATTGTCTATGAACATTGCAATTTTGTAATTTGGTTTGCCATACACTAGGACACTTAATATGTTAATAGAGTTAGTGTGTGTGTAAATGTGTTTTGTTGTGTGTACCATCAATAACTTCATGCCTTCCAAATTGTAATAAACTTGAGGATGAGTTTTCACTTAGTTGTGGGGTATGATGAAGTGTTTAGTTGATACATCGACTAGGTTGGGTTAACGAAGCCTCATCAACGCAGCCACGTTGATGCATCACCGTCCACGTATCCGTCCATGCATTAACGTGACCTTGTTAATGCAGAGCCTGTCTCTCGCTATAAATATATGTGCACCTGCAACATTTATGGCATCTTTTTGGTAGTTGTAGCAAAGCCCTTGCAGTTTGTTTTCATGTAGGTTAGAATATTTCCCAAGTGCTCACAGTATGTGTGAGAAAGGTGTACAACTCTTTATTCGAGTGCTAATGTACCTGAGCCCATTGGCGTGGGTGACAATAAAGATGAGCTTTTTGAACATTCTTTGTAGCATTTGGATTTAATTATTTAAGCATTAAAACACTTTAATATTTTAACATTTTAAGCATTCCAAAGCCCGTTATTATTATCACTTTATGGTTATTGTCCTTTTCATATTCTATGAGAACCATAGGCATGACCATCTCAAACATATATCAAAAACTTGGTAACCCAGTGACACTTAACGTTTGGTAACCTAGGAGTGGTTAGGATATGCTCAGGATGTGCATGAAATATGGGATCAGTTGCTTATGCTAGAAAGAATTAAGCAATAGAGCAGAACAATTACAAATTACCCAACTTTCCATTTCCTACATTAAAAGAATTAGACATTTAAAGATAAAAAAACTGATAAAAATCATTTGGCTCAATCTCACTCAACCATTGCTTTAGAATATCACAAGTGAGATTGGGAAGACAATGACAATTCTTATTAAGGTTTTGTTGGCTAGAATTTAGTGTACGTAAGTGCTTGCAGTCTGTAGAATTCGACCGAGTCACTCGTGAATGCCCGTGATTCATATGGTTGGGCATAGGGGTACCTCACTGCCCATCAAAGGGTAAGCATGGTTTTAAGTTTTTGTTTTTGGCTACTGTAATTATTGGTTTTACTAGGATATTTGGTTTTAACATTTTTCTTGCTTGAATTTGTGTACTTATAGGTACAAGGTGGATGACAAGGGGTTCATCAAGCAGGACTAGCTTCTATTCTTAGTCCAAATAGCATTGGAGGTTTTTTCCAAAAACCCCATAGTAAGGCTTGCAGTGGTGGAGCAACTAAGAGGTGACTTGGGCAGGTACACCACATGTTACTCCAAAGCCTACCAATGTTTTGTAGCCAATGGGACAATGCATGGCTGGTGGGATAAGTCATATCTCATCCATATACCCATTGAAGGCCCCCTACAATCCTCTTTCAGCAAGAAAGGTAAGACTTATATTTTTGTTTATATTTCTATTTTCATGTCAACATTTTCATGGCTATACAATTGTAGGTTACTTAGGCTTTAAGTGTCTAAATAGTTTTAATGGCTATGTTTGACTATAAATTTGGTTTCAATTCAGTTATACTTTGTTATATTTTTTGTTTTATCTACCTATGCCTATGCTAATAAACCCTTTGTTATATTGTAGGTGTTAGCACCTCCTCCATCGTTGCACTTGTTATTTCAAGATTCTTTGAGGAGACTTTGATTCTCAAGTATGGAAAGGTGGATTTGGTGTAGCAATGGTTGGCTAGCAAGGTACCTAGGCCTATCCAAGAAAACATTGCTAATTCAAGTTTGCGTGATCCATTTTCCCCTAGCACCATTGTGTCTACCCTTGAGATGATGAACAGCATTTACTCTTTGATCAAGGAGTGAAGAAGTTCATCATCCAAGTTCATGGTATTCTTGTTACCTTAACCATCAATGAATCCACTTTTAGTGATCTCTTTGGTATTCCTCGTGAAGGCCTAAAGTTTGTCACTAAGGTGGGTAAAGATGTGGAGCACCAAGAGGAGGTGGAGGAGCGGCTAGGCACTCGATGTGATCATAACGGGTTGTCTTGTAGCCAATTCAAGGCTAAGGAGGCATATCCCTTATTCCACTCCTAGGGGTTCCCCAAGTTGTTGTCATAGGGAAAAATCATGAGAATTGAACATGTGTGAACCATGAAGAATGTTATTTTGGAGGATGCTCAATTCAACTAGATTGGTCACTTAGTTTCTAGGCTTCATGGTGAAATCCTCAAACTCCATGACAACCTCACAACAAAATGCCACATGCATTATGCATTCTTCTCAACATATTTGAGGAGGTTCATGGAGTTCCTATTGGTGAGGAAGGATGGAAAATGGGTAAGCCAATATCCATTCTAACTCTTCAAGCCATGTGTTAAACATGTTTATCCCACTATGTAGACTCAGAACCAGCCACAGGATGTTGGGTAGTCATCGTCTATTACCGCTAAGGCACTTAGTGGTAGGTGTTGTGTTTCCCTTGATAGCATGGGGATTCAGCCCTAGGTTATGCATGGAGATGTAGATCAGGCTAGGACATTATGAGCTGAAGCTGAGGATTTAGCTAGAGCCAAATTGAAGAGGCCCATGGTCAAATAGGAAGCACAAGTCATTAAGTAACCCTCCAAGAGTAGGTTTGTGGTGAGACTGGGCTCAATAAGCAATGTGGTCACAAGTATGATTTAACTTATCTCAGTTGTTTCACATTGTTGTATTTTATGTTATAGGGCTATATTGTTATTATAAGGCAAGATATACTAAGTTATGCCATGTTTTGCTCTTATTGTTGTTGTGGACAAACAACAAAAGTTAGCAGACCAAGTAACAATAATAGATGTGGAGCAAAGACACCTAGAGGAGGAGATCCTAGAACACCATGAGGATGAAGGATTATCTAATTCCCATTGGATGACTTTGAGACCATATTCAATTTCTCACAGCTCAGTTTACCACCTGTCATCATTTGAGAGGATGCTCCAAGTACGTATGCGTTTGTTTCATGTGTTTAAGTTATGTTGCTTTGTGCTTAAGCTTGGTCTTAATTGTTTATGGGTTGTTATGCTTACCTTAGATACTAAGCCATAGCCTACAACCTCCACCTCCACATTTGCATGAAGAAATGAGTGAACATTCTAAACAAGAGGGAGTTCACGTAGGGGATAGCAAAGGATATGATTGATCAATTGCATTAGGTTGCTCCCGATATGGGTAAGTACTTAGTTCATCTTGCACTTTATATTTTTTGCTTTATTGTTGTATTGTTTTAGTTATTTTGTTGTTTGTTATTCTTTGGCTATTTGGTTACTTATTGTTTTTGCTTATGTTTTAGTTTATGTTATTTTTAATACCTATGCTTAGATGAGATCCCAACCATCCCATTGAGATCAATGCCTTACCTAGCCTATCATCAAATGTAGAGAGTGTACCACATACGTTATATGAAAGTGCCACTGATTGTGCATTTTCATGTACCAAAAACTTCATGGGAAATTAAACATTCCAATGAGTTCCTATGGAAATGTGTTGTAGTGTTGGAGAAAGAAAACAAGAGACTAGTTGAGGTAAACAAAGATCTCAAGGATCATAAGGAATTCGTGAAAGCCCAAGTGGCTAATAGGAATTCCTTGTGAACCAAGGAGATCGAATGGGCACAGTACTAGAATGCCATCCATAGCAAGGTTACCCTTGCTTGGTAGGTTGCTGAATAGAAGCTGCAAATTAACTTGCACATGCGCAATACTAAGGAGTAGAGAGACTGTTGTGCTTGGATTCTTGAGTGGGATAGAGCATAGAAGGACCGCAAGAAGAAGTATAAGGCTGAGCATGAAGCTTACCTTAAGTGCTTAAAGGAGGAGTCCATCAATCAACGCAAGTTAGAGCTATTTGTGAGGGGGATTTAGGCAGAAGATGTCTTTGAACTATTTGAAGGCATCCTAACCATGGTTGGATCCCCATCTCCTAAGATGTCCATCACTACCACTTTTGGAGAGGTGACTACTAGGACATTTTCATGAGAGCCACCCACATGTACAAACATTGATGACAACACCCTAACAAGTAGAAATCTTGGGGAGGTGGATTGGGCCCACATGACTGAGGAACAGATCCTCCATCATTTAGAGGTTGGTCTTTGAAATCTCTCACTAAAAGATGTTGCTTCTAGGCCCTTTGAAGTTTGCTTATTTAATTTTGTTAGCACATTTTGGTCATTTAATAAAGTAGGCTTTATGAGATATATTCCATCCTTCTTTTTATGAATGCTACACGCTATTTTTTTGTGGGTGAGAAGCAAGGGACCTTTCTTGCTTTACAAAGACGAACATCAAAAGTGCTGCAGAATTAGGAGGGTTGCACCACTTACGTGAGCCCTTAAAGGCCTTAGGGCTTGGATAACTGGATAGCGATAGACCAGCTTAAACGTTCCTATTGTCCAAGTGGATCCATCGTTGAAGGGCTTGATGACGGTGTGGGCAGTCTATTTAAATTTAACCTACTAGCCAGTGTTAGCGGTGACATTTTAACATTGTCTGAAAATTATGGCGGGAAATGAATACTCCCGTCAACGCTTTGCATTCTCAGGCGTACGTTTCTATTGGATGCGAGCCATGCACAAGGTCACTGTTGCCGGGCAACCTGAATTAGAAGGAGCAAATTGCATTACTTCATCAAACTTGAAAGTGGGCCGCTCCAGTCATGGAAAGTGTCTGTGAGATGGCAAGAAACAGACGGACAGTCCTGCACAAGCTGGCGCATCATATTTTCAACATGAACCACCATGGCGCTTCTAACGGATTTATAATGCTCTAGTCTGTAAACGTCTGTCCGTCTGCGGTGGAAGTCAGTCTGGAATCTGCAAAGATCTGAGATCAATTCCCAGAGCATCTCTGCTCTGAAGAATTGGGTCTTCTCTATCATTGGTTTTCAGCAACTCTACGTGGGCTGCTTCTGTGTTGACGAATGTGACCACTACACCTGCCTCTGCAATCTTTCGCACCAGCTGAAGCATCGGATTCATATAGCCCTGCAATGGAAACACAAACGCTACCACATGCCCGAAGTCTACAATTCAGTGACAATCCAGATTATGCCTACTTGAAGAATTTATTTCGTGAATTGTTTATTCGACAAAGTTTTGAATACGATTATGTTTTTGACTGGACCATCTTAAAGTACCAACAAGCACAGAGTTCTAGATCAGCGCCAAAACTTTTGTCGGTACAGCAAGATCCGGGTAGTAGAGCACTGCAATCATCTGCTACATTTGGTGCAGCTACCGGCACTGTTCATGAGCAAATTGAAGCTGCCGAATTGCCAGAAAGGCTCAGTGCGATGAGCTTTGTTAGATGTCCAATATCAGGCACAATAATCCTCTCCAAGCCTTCCAGTTCCTTCATGACGAAAATCTCCGCAATGACTGGGATATTCTGTTGAATGGTGGAATGGTGCAGGAAATGGCACACATTGCAAACAAGCAAGAATAATAAAAAAGACTGCGTATCACTGTTGCGCATGAACAACCAGAATTGAAATCAGGGGAACATGCTAATCCTGCAAGAAAGCAGCACGGATGCATCGGGCTCATACATGATCTACGCATTGGTGGATATCGTGGCCATGAATGTCGTATTCAGCGGTGGAGATCCCAACTACGTGGCTGTCCTTCCATCAGGATTTGCCATTTACCGGATGGCACGTGCTCACAACGTCCAGATTCTGATAAATTCTCGTCTATGACTTGCTCAGCCGGTGGTGTGGTGCTACTGTTGGAGGATCTCTTCTCACAGTAGCATTTCAGATTTTAGTTGATTCAGCTTCCACAGTGAAGCTTTCTCTTGGCTCCGTTGCAACTGTTAACAGTCAAAATCCACTACCAGTGCTCAAGAGCTTGGCTTCATGCAAACACAGAAGCAGTGTAGATTATGGAACTGCACAAATTATATCATTGAAGAGAAATTCTCAGATTCTAGAGGCAGAGCAACTGCAGATTGAAAGAGTTCTGTGAAGCGAAAGAAAGAAAGAAACAATGGCAGGAACAGAGGCGGACGCCGTGGATTTCGAGCCAGAAGAGGACGATCTCATGGACGACGACACGGCAATGGATGAAGCTAATGCTAACACCGATGCAGCAGCTCCGGCTTCTGCTCTAACCCTGAACGCAACAATCGCTTCTCCGGTTGCGATTTCGAGTCACTTGATTCAGACGGCGGCCCTGGCCCTCAGATATGTATTGAAGGATGGATAACTTTGGTAACTGAAGTTCATGAGGAAGCACAAGGTGGTATAACAAATCTGAATGGAGCTGAGCTGTTAACGCAGACCATATCTGTTGACTGGGCCTTCAGTAATGACCCTTTTAGGCGCAATACGGTCAAGAGGAGGTCACCACGCCGTGGTCATCGATCTAGGAGTCCAGCGAGGAGAAGATACTAGATGTCTTTGGCTATATCTCTACTTAGAGGCTTGCTGTAAGTGTTTATGTATGATTTTCATACAACTTTTTCCTGTAAGTTTTACATTTTTGTGGTGAGTCACCGTTTAAAAGTAAAGTATTAAGAAGCATCGTATGGCAATCCACACCTCTTAACATGTTTTTCTTATGTATTATTAATATGTACCTAACATTGACATTTGAACAAAGCTTTAAAATGTTATCGATAAAAGAAGAAGACAAAATTATGTGATAGTTATTCAAAAGGACACTTTGGCAACTATAGTTTGTATTTCTATGGTAGTTATGATTAACTACCATGGTGGTTGTAACAAATTCTCATTAATTTCTATGGTGGTTATAACTAACTCCCATAGTGGTTATAACACACTTTAANAGTGTGTTATAACCACTATGGGAGTTAGTTATAACCACCANATCTCTCATGATGATTATAATTACTACGAAGCTATTATAAAAAGAGCTTCAAGGGTAGAATAGAAAGGAAAGGGGGAACTTGGAAGAAGACATATTAAAGATTACTTGTAAGAATGGCTTGTTGATTGCATCATCAATTCAAGTGCTTTATTTAAATCCTATGAGTTCTTTTCTTCTCATTTTGTCTTAGTTGCGTAGTTAATGATTTAGATAGTTTTGTGTTTGGTATTTAATTTTGAAATTTTCTTATTACTATTATAGCTCTATTTTTGCACAATTCTAGACTTTTGTTTGGTTGCCATATAAGAGCTTATGTTGTCTTTCGTAAAACATCTTGAGTAATTTAATAGTAATGTCTTTAATAGTAATGTCTGAGTCTATAGAGTCTAGAAAATATTTAATATATTGAGTTGACTTGAAATAGCTTCAACTTTTAAAGTCTTTTCCTTGATGTCTCAATTTTGAAATTCATATATCTTTTCTTATAGTTCTAATATTTGCAATTCATGACTACTATTTAATTAGACAAATAATTGCTTGTATTTTTTTCATTTACAAATCATTTTGGTAGTTTAATAAGTGTGTCTTTAATGAAATTGCTTCTTGAGCTTAGAGGATTTGGACAATTTGCAACACTTTAGATTGAATTGAAATAGCTTTATTTTGAAGTGTTTTATCATGTTCAATTTATTTTGCTTAAATATTTGAGATTTCACACAAATATGATTTTCTTTCTTTTTCTCTTTTAAATTTCATTGAATCTCACTCTATTTCTATTTTTCTTATGGATCTTCCTCTATGAGGAAAACTAGAAGTAGATTTATGTAGAATTGTGCTTAAGTATTTTAGTAAAATTTTATTTGTTTCAAGAAATGTACTATAGCTACTATATAGACTAAGTGACTTAACAAAATAGGAATCTTTAATGACTCACAATATTCAACAAGGTTAACTGAATTTCTATTATAATGGCTAGTTTCAGTTTCATACACAAGCCTAAGCATTTTAATATTCATAATATCAAGCACACATTTACAGTTAGTTCACTCTATTACCACTAAGTTTATTTGGAGGTATTTAGGCATTGGTGTTTCAAGGGACTAATAAACACCTAAACTCAAGTTTGAAGGAACACCTTCATTTCCTATGATCCCAATCACAAGAGTGAAGGAACATGTTCGCAGTCCCAAATGGTCCCAACATATTTATTTTAGTTTAATTTTTTAAAGTTATAGTTTAGTTTCATACTTTGTTGATTTTTGGTTAACTTGTGTTTTGTTGTGGTATAGGGACCAAGTAACACTGACAACCCTAGCAGAGAAGGTGGAAGTGCTCCTAAACCCCATCCAATAGCCCCTTAGTACAATCTATTGGTCATTGCTCTATGGTTATTTCATTCATTTTAGTTATTGACATTATTTATGTTGTGATGTATTGGCTAGTGTTAGCCATCGATGTGTTGAGAGACAGTTTATTGTTTAGATTTCCATGGTTACTATGTTGTAGACATTAGATATTATTTTTAAATTTTAACTTAGTTTATATGTTCTAAAAGTTTAGTGTTTCATATATGTTTAATGCTCTACATTTTTGTTTATGTCATAGGCTATGTTGGTTAACTTGTAATATGAGAATAATGTAAACTAGGTTGTAATGGTTATAAGAGGTTTACTAGTTTTAGGCCATGGTGGGCCACACATGATGTTTTGCCAATTTTAGGGCATGGAAAGCCATATGTTTTTGCTAGTTTTAGGCCATGGTGGGCCCTACATTTGAAAAGAAAACCTTTTTATTAGTTTTTATGTTTTTAAAATTTTTATAAATATTTTCAAGTTTTAAATTTTTTGTCATATTTTTTATGGTTTATGTTTTGCGATAAAAAGCCATAAAATAAAAATTATAAATAAGAGAAAATTTTAGGCTACGTGCAAAGTAAAGATTAAAACAAAGTGAAACAAGGGCAAACAAATGATGCATACAAAATGTAAACTAGTTTATGGAAGGTTATAGGAAAAATAGGCAATATGGTTACAAGTGCAAGGATAAGCGAATCAAGGGGATGCATTAATTATGCAAGTGTTTCCTAATCTTTGACAGATTTGAAAAATATGTATGAACTACTTTGCATGATTTTGTATTCCTCATTTCCTTCACTCACAACATTGAAGGGGAGCTATTTCCATGATGAGTCCATTGTTGTTGGTCTTGACCTCTTTTGCTTTCTCAGGCTTCTTGACTTTGTGGTTGACAGTAGGAATTTCTTCCTAAAACTTTACTTTGGCCTCATGTTCAATGTCAACATTGTTAACTACCAAGGGAACCACACTATTATCATGGATGATGATGATTTCACCTTCCTCATAAGGTAGGTCGATCTATTGATGGATCAATGAGGAAATTGCTTGTAATTGAGCTAGCCAAGGCCTTCCCAAGATAAGGTTGAACCCTAGTGTTTCATCCACCATCAAGAAATTGGCTGTTGTGGGGAATTTCTTCCTTGCCAGAAAGTCTAAAGAAATTGAGCCTTTTATGGATACCCAAGATCTATTGAAGGACTTAAGAGTGTTTATTGTGGTATATTGCATTTGCTATATTAGTCCTAGATGTTCCAAAATGGTGTAGGGTATTATGTTTGTTGTAGCTCCATCATCAACATGCACACTATGCACCTTGTACTATCCTATTATAATGATTATGAATAGGGGAGCCTTAGTTATCTCACCATCTTGGGGGTTGGTTTTGACTTCAGTATCATGAAACACCAACACCTTTGACCTTGTTTCTTCCTTTGTGAAGGTAGTACCATCACTGCATGGATGGACTCTTCACTAGCAAGGATATCATCATTAAAAAGAATAGAGTCCAACATCTTAACTAATGCTTCACAATGTATAGTTGAAGTCATCAAAGGTCATAGAAGCTAAAAGAGGTGTTCTTTTATTTTAGTAATTGTTTGACCTATTTCATTACATTGAGGAATTCCTTGTCATTGGTTATGGGATTTTTGTTCTTAGGGTTCTTAGCTTCCTCCATGCATCCCAAGAGGTAAACTTCATGGTTCAGTTGTTGCTTGGCTTCTTTTCCCTTTCCTTGTGGCTTGGGATCCTCCCATGGTTGGTTAGTTGATATAACCTAAGCATCAGAACTCATTAGAATAGATGAGATGGGAGTAGGACTCTACAAGCCTACTTTCTTCCATGCCATGGCCTATTTTTTGTTGTTGTTCTTTAGCTTTGATATGAGCTTCTTATGTTGTTTTCTTAGGGAGTTTGTTGTTGTTGTTTGTTGGTTATGAAGAATTTGTTGCTTTGGCTACTATGGAAGGATGCTTATTAGTTGTAGGGGCACATTTGGTTTTGGCTTCAGTGGGAGGGGACATCCTAATCACAAAAGGATCCCTGGGAGGCATAGCTGATGTTATCCTTATAAAAAAAGGGGACCTTAAGCTAGTAGAAGTTGAAGGGATCCTATCATTGTGAGGGAATATTCAAATCAGAAACAACTCCCTCGTAGGTTTAGCATTGTTTATTACATTGAATGTCGTGATAGTGTATAGACTATTATTGGCATTCAATGGGTCTTTGTATACTTTCATGGGTTGATGTTGTAGTTTAACTAGGTTCAAGGAATTAAGCAATAATTCATCCTTATCTATCATCTTCTATAGGTCATCCTTAAGTGCTAGGAAAATGTTAGTGTCATGACTTGGTAGTTGATGAAAGGGACAAAAGCCATCAAGTTTGAAGTATTTAGATACTGGGGGATCATCCTTGGTTGTAAGAATAGGATTTTTATCTATCTCACGTAACTTATCATGCCTTTAATAAACATTTTCGATCATTTGTTTGTACTAAATTCTCCCACTCTTTAACAATTGATTAAGGAGTTCTAATGGTTTTAACAATAACTAAGTATACTTTGACTAAGCTTTTAATTCAAATTTTGGCCTTCTACAGGTTGATGTAGAGCTCTCAAATGCGGAAGGTTGATTATTATGTTAAATAGGAACCTTGGGTTGATTGGTGTTTGGCCCTTGTGTAGTTATTTTGTTGTTGTCTCTAGGCACTATGGCCATGGTTGTGTTGTTTTTCCTCCCCTTCTTCCTATCCTTCCATGAATGTTGGTTTTTAAATGCCACATAGGCAGGGTCATGGCTAGCCTTGGCTGCATCCTCTATGTTCTTCATCTAGGAAAAGGCTTGGCTTAGTGACTATGGATCAAGGTAATATAGCTTCAACTTAATAAATTTATTAAATACCCCTTTGAAGATAGCAAGAATGTGGATCTCAGCTATCGATTCTGGAATCTCATTAAGAAGAGCATTTCATAATTGTATAAAATTTATTACTAGCTCAAGGGGTCCCTACTTAACCTTCATTACTTGGTTAAGAGTCATATTGGGTTTCAAGTTATACATGAAATAGTTTATGAACTGTGAAATCAAGTCTTTAAGAGAGGATATGGATCCTTTGGGTAAAGCATGATACCAATCCAAGGATTTTCCCATTAGGAACATAGGAAATATCTGCATGATGATATGCAGCTAGGCTTGCAGTAACATGCACTTAGAACAGAAGGTTATGAGGTGGGAATTTTAGTCACCTTCATCATTGTACTTGGTGAATTAGGAAATGTGAATGCTTAATGGAAGAGTTATTAGTGGGAAAACAAGACTAGTGGATTAATTTTGGTAGAAATCCATTATCTTAACTATCTAGCTTGTAGAAGATTTAAGCTTCTGTAACTCTTTCATCAAGTCTTTGATCATTTGAAATGCTTGATTCATTCCTTAGGACATTCCTATAGGCTATGATGTTTGCACGAATGGTTGGGGGACTATTTGAGAGGCCTATGACCTCATGATGGGCTATGGTATTTAAGGGAGAGGCTGGGTTATGATGGTCATAGATAAGCTAAACAAGGAGAAGGATATTTGTGCTAGAACTTGAGGCACAAAGAGGACAAATGATGTTTGTCTCCTAGGTCATCTATTATTCTACTATGGGATCCACTAGTATAGAAAAGGTGTGTGTCGTGGTGAGAACCACTAGTGAGGAGTGTGCAAACAAAGGCTACATGGAAAAAGGCATGGACTCAAAGAGGGAGGCCATTTGAGGCATGAATTGTGCCTAATGGGCCACTATAATAGAAGCTAGTTTATGAGTCATGATTTTTTTAGCTTTGATATTAGATATTCTATATTGGAGCATCAATATTAGATACATGATATTGAGTCCCAAGAAATGATGTCAGATATCCAATATTGCCTCTTTTGTGCTAGCCTATAAATACAACACTTGGATGCATGGTTGAGAGAGTTTTTAGTTTTAGATTTCAATTAAATTTTTCATAGATTGTTGATTTCTAGTTCTATTATTTCCTAGTGCATGCCCATAGTGTGATGTTTGTAATTATATGACATCCTTATTTGAGTGTGATGTACTTGGACATGTTACATGATTAGAAATAAAGATTGAAATTACTTTTGTCATTGCAACAGCCACTTAGATTTATTATTGATTTTAATAATTTAATTTTTTAATTTTTTTCTATTTTCCTTAGTTAATGTTTCCATTTATTACTCTTTGCAATTCCTATCATTAAGCAGAATGAGTACGACTAATCACAAGCATTTAAGTGTAACTACTTGGTAACCCAGTAGTGTATCATTTGGTGAGCCTAATGATGTATGTTTGGTATTCTTAGTGGTAGATACATGAAGTCCAAGGCATGTGCGAATAATTAAGAATGGATACTCATCACACATAGGTGAGTTTAAACTTTACTTTCCATTGTTACTTAGCTTAATTAATTAATTTCTTTGTTATCATTAGGAGCAGCATAGGGTTAGACAACATCATCATATGCCTCACCATGGACTAAATCATACATGATAAAGCTACTACTAGTTCAAGTGGGAAGACAATGAACTACAATCAAAGCATAATGATTTAGATGCAAAACTAGTCTGATCAATGGAATTCGACTAGATCGTGCTTGAATGCTTGTGATTCATATGGTTGGGCATAAGGGTACCTCACCACTCATCATTGGCATTGTTTCTAGGGATGGTGTTAGTTATCTACACTAGTTATATTATACACGATCACTATAAATACATTAATGATATATCTTTTAAAAAATAATAAATCACACACACCATAAACCAATAATAATGTCTCTTTCTCAAGAAATAAATAATGCACTATATAACAAAAACATTCATAGAGAACTAACGAGATATATGTTGAAGAAAATTTGGGTGAACAACCTTATGTAGCAGTTTCATATGTTCATGAAGACCATGATGACACTCAAGGACTACATTCATCTAAGGTAGACAAGCCTAGAGGAGATGAAGTAACTCTTGGACCAAGGGAGGCCTCAAGGCCATGACCTCCTCAAAGACTAAAAAAGATGTATCAAGGGATCCTGGGAAACACTATAGAAGCCATGGAAATCCTTCTAGTTCCTCATCTTCCTCTTCCTCTTCAACATCTAGTTTTAACAAAGATGAATTTAGGTATATTAACCAAGCTCATCATTGGCATCAAAATAAAAATGAAAATAAAAATTGAACCCCTGTGAGAAATCAAAAATGTCAAAATGAACATAGAAAAAATCATCATAATCAAATGGATAGAAATAGAAATTTTCATCACAACATGTTTGATGATGAAGAACCCTTGTTGGCCACTACAAGCCTAATTTAGATCATAGGGGTAGTTAAGATATCTCATAGGCATCACAAAGAGGGTTACTTACCCAAGCTTAATATGAATAATATTCCTGAATTTGTAGGAGGCTATGATTTAGATCCACAATATCATCTCTAAGCCTTCCATGATGCTTGTGCTTTCTACAACATTGAAAGTGGATGGGAAAAGCTTAATATTTTTCCTAGGATACTAATCGATCAAGCCAAAGTATGGTATAGATCATTAAAACCAAATTCAATCCAACGGTGGTCCACAATGTTAGAACTCTTCAATAAGAAATAACAAACCTATGCGAGGGTGTCCAACCTAAGGAGATAGATCCAACAATGGAAGCAAGAACAACATGAATCCTTGGACATGACCTTAGATAGATATTATTCCCTACTAAATAGATTCCCAAGCCATGGTTTCTTTGAGAAAAGATAACTTTTCCACATCATAGATGGGATTCATAATGAAAAAAGGGAGATCCTTGGGATGTATGCCCCAAGTTAATTATGTGAGCTATGAATCCATCAAATCTAAGAGCTAATCAAGCATGTGGCCAAAGAATAAGGGGAGATATGCAAATGGGAGAATGTCAAGAAATATCACTAGGACCCAACTCCTCAAAAGAAGTAGGTTCACATTTGTGGTAAGGAGAAAGAAACTGTTCTTGATAAGGTGATTTCACACTGGCTCTTACCAATACAAACGTCTATCACTGAACTTAGACCAAAGTTTAATAGGATGTCAAAATAGGTGTATGACAACATTGCAACTTTGGTAAAAACTATAGAGAAGAAGGTCATGCAAAATGAGCTAGGTGATCACAATAAACAAAGGAGAAAAAACTAGGAAATAGCTAGGAACACTTTTCAGCAAACAAGAAAAATGGTAGAAGAAAGTGAGACTATAGAATGAACCATAGATGAAGACAATGGATGTGACATCTACATATATGACCATTTGAAGGGCCACTACTTGATCTTGTTGCATCTACATGAGTATTGGTTAGATGCATTGAATCTAAAGTTTGTACAAAAGCACATGTCCAAGAGATTTTCTTTTCCACATTGTAATGATAGCCAGTTCCACAACCAATCATACTATCCTAGGGGGACTTATTACCAGCCTCAACACTATCATCAAACATAGTGGAAAAACCAATAGTCATGGGGAAGGCCACCACCAAACTAGCCCTACCCTCCCTATCATCCAAAACTATATGGATATTATGTTTAACACCCCATTTCTCCAACCAGTTCTATGTCTTATACTTCAAATTGCCACTATGACTCTCCTGAGTACCATCAACCCATGACATCTCTTGAGGGATCACCACCTTAAACCTCTTACCATCCATCTTGCCCTCAATATTCTCATACTCTATCTCATCACATGCCACTGCCAATGACATAGGAAGGTTTTTCACCACAATATCAATAAATGAATGCCAATTGGGCTACAAATGTGCATAAACATGTTGATACTAGTAGGTTCCCATCACAAACATAGAAATGTCCTTTCTTTAGGATAGTCCATAGGCAAAATCACAACACTCATGGACCTACCACATCATCTAAACTAGCACAATGCCAATTTAGTGCAACACCTTCTTTTCCACAACCAATGTCCTCTGACCCTACATAAGGGCCGCCATCCATTGTTACTGCAACATCCAACTATAGCAATGAATCTAGAAGTGTGGGGAGGCAAACAAATCCATGCATATCATATCATAATCAAGGGTGTAATCATGGGCCAAAGATCCATGATGTTAGCACACCCCATACCTTGACCCACCATACATTTAACAACTAAGTGTGTGAACAACAATTTTTCTACACAACTACTATGGCTCAAAAATGAAAGGTTACTAATGTTTTAACTATGCATGGATCTTGCTCATCCACTTATTAATTCTTGCCATGGTCAAATGCTTAGTTGCGGGGGAAGCCCCCCATTATAACCTTTAGAATTAATAGATGTTTTTCATCTTTTTGTTTTACATTTTTTTATCATTTTCTCATTTCTTGATATAATTTTTCCTATAATTTTTGGCTTTTTCTATCTTTTGTTTTCATTTCCTTTTTTATAATCTCACTTTTGAATAAAATGATCATGTAGCCCATTAAGATGAGGTTTTCTCTATGTTGTCGAGTCATGAGGGATTGATTATTTAGACAATGAGCCACATCATCCATCCACTCATTCCAATAATAAGAGGCTATTTCTTTGGGCATAATGATATTCTTATTCATCATTAAAACTAACAATAAATTCATAATCATTATGCCTGGACAAAAAAGTGAAGAACTAAGGGGGAATATGAAGGATGTGACATCATGGAGATTTGTGATTTTTATTTGGCTACTTCTATATGTTCTATCATGTTGATTTGGTTGTAATTATATCCTTGTAGATATAATGAAAAATGGGAGTAAGAGTAACCTAAAAGGGCATTGAATAAAATTATGACGGTCCCACTAGAAAGACATGTATCCATGCCTGAAGGTTGGTAACTTCTCATACTTCTACTTTCATCAAAAAAGAAAAAAGAAAAAAAAACAAAGTGCCATTAATAAACTCCTCCCTTGGACAAAATGCCAAGTGATGCTACTCCTTACAACTATGGTAGTCTTATGGTTGTTAGCCGAAGTGATGAAATAATGTGATGTCATTGAAATGTGGTTTGGACTTGGTTTGAATCTTGGAAAGATAGGCTAATGATTACTTAACCATTAATAACATACAAGGATTCATTGTACTTATGGTATGACACCTTATGTCCTGATTTTTTCAATCCTTTCTACAGTCTATCTCATTTCATTGTTCTTGTGATCCTACATCGTGGTTTTGTGTAACATAGAGTTATTTTCTCAAATTGGTGATTTTAACATGTGTGTTTTGTTTCACAAGTATGTGTTGCATTCAAACCCTTTAGTGCCTACAGATATTTTTAGGTGTGGCTAGAAAAGGATATTATAGGTTGAAGCCTACTTTGGGGAGGATCCACTTGTGTAACTTGTGACTTGTATTTGTGTGTAGAACCACATCATTCTTAACCTTCCAAGTGCTTAATTGTTAAATTTCATGCTTTCCTTATCATGAAAATTGATACATTCCACATCATTGGTATAATACCCCTTTTCTTGTGTCTTCCTAAGCTTTTAACATTAACAACACCATCTTCTAAAACTTCCAATGCCTACAACTAATTTCCTACTTACCCTAGAATTATGGACCTAACCGTAAACCTTCCAACCAATCACAAAGATTTATTTTCCATGCTCAATGTCCTCATTAGATGTAAATCCATGGACCCTAATATCAACTACCCAATATTAGGTCAAGATGTTGGATACCCAATATTGGATCTCACATAACCTATATATATGACCCTCACAGTGCCCAAATTGCACTCTCTTCATTTGCAACTAGTAGAGTTTTTCAAATTTTCTCTCATGAATTAGAGCTTTATGCAATCAACTTCTACTTATGATATTTAGCTTTCTAATGCTCCAATTATTGTACCATTTGAACCTATTTAACCTAGTAGTGTTCAAGTCAGTCATGGTGAGAGGGAGGGAGGGTGGTGGATGGCAGGGTGTAGGTTGCTTGCATGGAAAACTTATGCTAGTTTTCTAAAATTTGCTATTCCATGGAAGACTTACACCAGTTTTCTAGAATTTTCTATCACATGGAAGATATTATAAGGGTAAGAGTGTTAAAAAATTTAAGTATTATAATGAGAAAAATGAATCATATTAATGTCAGAAACTGTAATATTTTCATTCAAGGGACCATAACCTTCATAATACACCATACATAAGCAAAAAGAAACCAATCACGAAGAGTCATAAATAAGATAAACACTTTTTGGGAATTTTTTTAAATTTTTTTTGAACTCTACAATCATATGAACTAAAGAACTTAATGGAACTAAGATCATGACTAAGGTATAAATCTATTAATGATAAATAACAACACCTTAGTAACATTCGATCCTTGATTAATTGTAGATGGCCCCAAAAAGAGAAGCTCAAGTAGGACCTTTGCAAGGAGTAGCCAAACACCCAAGGGGTGGTAGAGGCCAACAAGGTAAGCATGCTAAGCATGAGGAACAGGAGGCCTAATCATTCAATATCCATTAAGAGGCTCCTATCATAGGATAGTTGGTCCAAGAAGAGGCTACAGAATAGTAAGCTCCCATGTAGGGACAAGGCCTCACATTATCCCTAGAATTCCTTGAGGTCATCTAAGAAAAATTTATGTTGATCATGCTCATTGTGGAAATGAACTTTGGCCCATTTATGATTCTTTCTCTAGAGGTAGTTCAGACATAACTTCAAGTATCACATTTATGACCCATCCTTTCAAACAGGGGCAAATGGTACCTTGGTGAAACCTACTAATTCTAGCATAATAAAGAAGATGGTACCAATGACAACATTTGTAAAGTCAATGTTTCATTCTCAGTCAAATTAATCACTAAAGCTCTTAATATGCCAAATGAGGGGGCAAAGTTAGCCCATCTATCCATGAGATCTGAACCTAACATTAGAAAACTATGGCTGAGGTGAGCATATGACAAGGATGACAAAACATATAATGAATTGACTCTAGAAGAGAGGACCTATTTCAAGATAGGCATATATCATCTCTTCCTAACCAAAGGGCTCAATAGGATTTCAACATATGTAGCCAGGGGAAGTTTCATACTAATGGGCAAGTATATGTCCAACCTCCCCCAATTATATTGCATAGAAATTTAGAGGTGATTTGAAAAAAGAAAGGTAGGGAAGACAACAATTCCATTTTCTTGCCTCATTATGAAGCTTTATAAATGTGACAATATCCTAGGGGTACAAAAATGACATTTCCATGAGGGCTTAGAATGCTTCCTTCACTAAATTGCTTAAATTGGTAGCACCAAGGAAAGACCTTGATGAGGAACAAGAACCAAAGAAAAAAGTGGAGCCTAAAAAATAAGTAGAAAAAGAGCTTGAATAGCATTACGAGCCATAAGTTCCATTACTACCACCACAAGACTATAGGCCTATAATGAGCCACTTGTAGAAAATTGATGAAACACTTAGCTTGGGGAGTAGAGAAGAATCAAGCCTCTTTAGAGACATCAATGATGCCATGCAGCCCATTCTTCTTGTAAGGGGACAAAGTTCACTACAATCAAGAGAGAATTCCACTAGTTGCAATAAATTTCTAGTAATGCCACATCCTTCCAAGTAATTATTGAAATAGGAGAAGGTGCCACAATAGTGGTCATCCAACATCAGGATGTGGTAGGTGCAATAAAAGTAATAATGGATTACATCAAGGAATCATTCAATGTGCCTATTGTGCCCTTAGTGGATTTGAGTGGGACCAGAGATGCGTAGATGCTTACTAGGACTTTGATGACTCTTGTAGCCCATGAGAATGTATTAGATAGATTACTCTAGGTAGGATAAGTAATGACCATCTTGTTTACATTCCTAGTGATGTCACTACAGTACAGTTAGACCTCATTACTACCAAGGGGAAGCTTGTCATGGATAAGACTAGGGCAGACGATGCAGAAGTAGAAGTGAAATAGTTGTAATAGGAATTGCCCACCTTTAGAGTTGAAGGATGGGATCATACCTAGTTTGTTGCACCTGATCAGCTAGATTAATTTAAAATAGAGAAACTGGATAAATTGATCAAAGAGAACAAAGCTATAGAGTAAGAAAAGGAAAAGGTGGTCTAGAATGGCTTCACTTCTAAAGCATAATCCTATGCTCAAAAAATGGTACTAACCACCACTCAAGAAGAAAATAATAAAATTACTGTAGAGAACATAAGGTTAACCATCATCAGAAGCCAAAAGAACATTCTTGAAGAAAGTTTCTACTAGTTAAGAAAAAACTGGTGAGGATCAACTAGGACATTAGTGAATTAACCAAATAGAACTACACCCTCTCAATGAAGGAGGTCTATGCTGAAACACCACCACATCTAGACTATGGCTCCCAAGTTTTACAAAATTTTGTATAAAAATGGAAGCATAGTCAGCCTCTTGTGGAGAGCATAGTTAGCCTCTCGTGGAGAGTGTAGTTAGCAATAGGCTAGTTGTTGCAAATTTTTGCTAATTGTCAAGACTATGCTTGATCCCAATTAAGAGCATAGTCAACCTCTCATGGAGAGTGTAGTCAGTAGGAAGTCCAGTTTTGCAAATTTTTTATAAGTGTTGACACTATGCACTCCCCTAGATGGGAGTGTAGTTAGCCTCTTGTAAAGAGCATAGTCAGCCTTTGGTGGAGAGTGTAGTCAACCTTTTTTGGAGAGTGCAATTAATGGAAAGGCCAATTTTGAAATTATTTTTGAGTGTTGATACTGTGCTCTTTCCCAGATGGGAGCATAGTCAGCCTCTCATGGAGAGCGTAGTTAGCCTCTTGTGGAGAGCATTGTCGGTAGAAGGCTAGTTTTCACAAATTTTTGCTAAGTGTTGACACTACATGCTTCCATAGATGGGAGTGTAGTCATTCTCTCATAGAGAGTGTAGTTAGTAGAGGGCTAGTTTTGCAAATTTTCTAGGTGTTGAGACTATGCTTTCCCCTAGATGGAAGTGTAGTCAGCCTCTAGTAGAGAGTGTAGTCAATAGGAAGCAAGTTTTCATAAGTTTTGGCAAGTCCTAAGACTGTGCTCACCCCTAGTTGGGAGAGTAGTTAGCCTCCCATGGAGAGCATAGTTTTCAAAAATTCATTTTCTTACAAGATTTCACCAGCATTAAGACTACTCTCTCCCCCAACCCAAAGTGTAGTCAGCTTGTCGTAGAGAGTGTAGTAAACCAGAATAGTCTCTAGTGGCCTCCACAACATAGAAATAATGCTCAGATTAGCTCTAGAACATAGTGAACTCACCTTTGACAAGCACAATAACAATGCTTAGCTCAGCTCCAAAATGTAGTGAACTTACCTTTCGTAAGTGTAGTTGACAAAATGCTTCTTTCTGATATTCCTTTTTGCCCCAAATTTGTAACTACGCTCAACCCCATGTAAGAGCATAAAGAGCATAGTATCTAACTTTCATTTTTTAGGTACCTTGTGGTCTTCTTAGCCTACACATGCATTTGGCAGCACAATCATAGTCTCACAGCCTCGCAAAGTCTAGCAAAGCATAGCAAAGCACAATACCACTAGTCCCATTGGTAAACCACATGAATAGTGACTATGCTGAGTGTAGTTCCAACTATCCCCTCCACCATGTGGTTGCCATCCTGTGTTTTTAACTAATCCTAGATCTATAAATACCCATGTCCTCAATTTTTAGGGTTGGAAAATCAAAGGGTTAGAAAATATAAGAAGTGCTTGGGAGAAAACCAAAGGAATTTTTGCTAGCTAAGAAGAGGCAAAGTTGCAGACCATCAGAGATCCCCATAGTCCAATAGAACACTACAGCCAATGGCACACCATAGAAACCAACTCAACGGATGAAAATACCTTGGGGGAATGCCAGTCTTCATGGCCAGACATTTTAGAGACTATGACTACTGCACTTTTTGTACACCATGTACGTTCTAATCCTTTTTGGTGTTAACTATGCTCAACCCTAGTTGGGGGTAGTGTTCTACTTCACACTCTCTCTTCTTGCATTTTTTGCACTTTATTTGTATCTTTTTGCTATTTTACAATATAATCAATTTGGAACTATGCTTGGATGGTAGTTTTTATTCATTGACACCATGAACTCTATTGAAACTCTTGACTACACTTGCCCCCTTGGGTACCTCTTGACTACGCTCAACCCCACTAACACCATAAACACTATGAACATTACAAACACTATTTGTACCATTAGTACCATCTTGCATCAGCATCATAGCTAACCATGCTACATCCATCATTGCATTTGGTAAGTCCATGTTCAATCAACTAGACCATCCAAGGTGCCCCATATCTATCTCTAGTAGTCCCTCATGCAAATTTGGGTTTAGGCTATGCACCTATGGACCTTGGTGTTCTAGCCATTGATGTTTTCGATTATTATAGTTTTCTAGCACTAGAAGGAGGCCCAAACCTCTTTTTTAGACTTTGTTGTGATTTTCTTGCATGCTTTCTACATTGTAATTATCTATTAACCTATCGGTATAGATTGGACTTCATAGTTGGTCCCCCTAGGACCTTGCATAGCAATCCAAATCACACTTGTTTTCACTATTGCTAAGTTCTCATTCTCTGGAGTATAGTTGTCTCCAGTGTAGTTAGCATAGTCCACTCTTCAATGTGGAGAGCATAGTCAATGTAGTCTGCTTTCCAATGTGGAGAGTGTAGTTAGTGGTGTTAGCTAAGATAGAGTTAGTTTCAGCATAGTCTACTATGTTTTGTAGCCAACAACCCTTGTAGTTCCCCTTGCAACTTGATCTACAATCATGAATCTAGAACAACCTTCAACATCTGTGTCAAATGTGCTTGACATCTTGCCCATCCAATAAGAGATTAGGATTATGAGCCTTGTGATTGCAAGACCAAGGTAATTCCTTAGGTTATGTAGTAAAGATCTAGGATACACTGTGCTAACCAATTAGCACACAACTTTATATGCACAAAGATTGAAGAAGTGTTGTCTATAGATCACCCTAACACGAAGGCAAAATGGAACTACAAGCTAATCCATTAGGACTGATGAGAGTATATTTCTTCCTCATTTGACATCATCTTTTTCATGGAGCCTAATCATCAGCTGTTAACCCAACTCATCTAAGTCATAAGTGTGACATAGGTGAGTGCAATGTAGGAATAGATTATGAAGAAGTACTATAGGAGGAAGAGAATGAGTTTGAAGCTTGCACCAAGCATGAGGGGCCCTCCCACACTACCTTCCAATGAGAAATCCCTAGTTTGGCCCCTTTTTGGTTTAGTTCACCTATTTTCCCTAAGATGGTCATAGCACTAACATCACCTTCCCACTTCGTTAGGCCTAGGTTAATGCCTATAGTAGTAATGCATCAGACGCAATACACACATTATAATGTAGCAGCTTTCCTTAACTTGTCCTTCATGACATCATCGCAACCTATTCAACCATATCTAAGCATAGCAACCATATCAACTCAATAATATGTCCATGTAGGACCCTTCCATAGGTCCCAAATAACTCAAGCACCCTACATCTTGCCTATTGCATCAACACCTTTAGTGTTGATCCAACCCATGCATGCATTGCTTGCCCCAAGCACCATGCCCATATCATATCTAACACATTAAGCACATCGTGTAGTACCATAACTGGTGACCAGGTAATGGACCACACAATCAGCCCAAGAATAGATAGTGCAACCAAATCAGTTAGTTGGAGCATCTCAAAACTTAGACTAGGCATTCTAGTTGATCCAAAGCTTGATTGAAAAGGTGAAGCGACTCAAAGCTACCTCCTCCAAAATTTTCAAAGTGGTGGACTTCTACCAGGATGACCTTATAATTCCTACAGTTCCACCTCTAACTCTTCCAACTAGGGTCCCATTGCCTTAATTCACCAAATACAATGGTGAGGGAGATCCTAATGTGCATATGGTCACATTTAGGCTCAACTGCCTCCTGTTGCAAGCATGGCTACATGCTATCATGTGCATGTTCACCATGTCACTAACTGGAAAAGCATTAGATTGGTACTATGCACTACCCATAGGCTCTATCTCCTCTTTGGAGGACCTCTTGATCCAATTTTTAATGCACTTCAAATACAATTTGAAGCTAGAGGCAACCTTAGACGAACTAATGTAAGTCAAGTAGGGCAACCTAGATCCCATGCAGAAATTCATTCAAAACTAGAGTGCCTCACTAAATGAGATACAAGAGCTGATATCATAAGAACATCTCCTAGCCATTTTTAAGGGCATAGTTAATGAATTTATAAAGTTGAACCTATACTACCTAGGCCTGTAGTCCCTAAGCCAAGCCTTCATTCAAACAAAAAGCATAGAGGATGCGGCAGAAGCTACCAAGGACCCAACCTATGTGGCCTACAAAAATCAACATGCAAGGAGGGATAAAGATAAGGGAAAATAAAATGCAATGGTGGAAACTATAGCCAAATAAGCCAAAGCAACCAACTAAGGATAGAAGGCTAAATAGCCCAAAGCCTCGACTAATAACAAAGTTGCCAACTCTAGTGCTAACGCAACCAACCAACCAACATCCTCAGTGGCCATAGTATAAGTTATTCAAAGGCCCAACTTTGAGTGTAAGGATCACTCTAAGTATACCTTGTTGCCACTAAAGCCTTCAAAGCTACTAGACCAACTACTAAAAGTTGGACATATCCAATACAAACAAATGTCTAAGGATGCCTACATAAAACATGATAGATACTACAAACTTCTAAGAAATCCCACTTTGATAGCACTGAACAAGCCCCTAGTCCCAAGACATTTTAGGTTGGACCAATTTTTCCCTTACTACTAATTGCCTAACCATAGCTCATACTTTTTCCTAGCTTTTTAAGATGATATAAAAAGGATGATTGATAGAGGTGAGCTGATGCTTGACATTGCAATCCCAGTTACGTCTCAAAACTAGTCCATGAGGGTGTACAATGATCCTCTAAATGCTAATGATGCTAGCTATGTCATAAATTCCATTAGTGTTGATGATAGTTTAGAACCAATGCAACAACCATTTTTGGTAGTAGTGCCCTTTGGTAATGAAAGGGCCTGTAGGCCTCCATGGGTTCAAGGATTTTCTTCATTTTTAGAGCATCACCTTGGGCACCCACAATGCCCTTCATGGTTAGGGTCCGACAACATGTCACAACAATAACTATTTAACCATCCTTTGTCATTAGAGTTTGACAACATGCCAGCCCCTCACCTATCTAAAGCCTAGTAGTAGCCAAAACATTGGTCCCTTCTCATCCAAGGGTCATCCTCACTAGCAACATGGGTAGACCCCCTAGGTGGTAAATGAAATTATTAGGCAACATCAAGACCCAAGAGTGCTTGGTCCACCAAGACTAGCCCCTATATCTATGGTTCCCATGGCCAAAACAACTGAAGAGGCCATAACCAGCAAATCACAAGGGAGTACTGAGGCCCCTAGGCAAGCCAAGCAAATAAAGCCTAAGTATCCTCCACAAGAAATCTATCTCTTAGGCCACATGGAAGAAGTGAAGGCCAACAAAAACATGTCTAATGGTAAGGACTTCATGGAAACATTAGCCCAAGTCAAATAAGTGCTTGAATAGAAAAATACAACATTAAGCTTGTATGACTTGATCATGACCTCATTTTCTAACTATGAAGCACTAGTGTGGATGTTGATCTCCATCCCTGTTATAGAGACATTCATGCAGATGAGACCTCCATCCATGCAGTGATGTTGCCCCTTGCACCACAGGAATCGAGTTCCATGTTCCTAGAATTTTGTGATGAAGTGATCAAGGTCAATCCTAAGAGGGGTAAGGTCATAATAGCTCCAATTTTTATTACTATACATGTTGTGCAATGCAAGATTTGTAGAGTGCACATCAATGATAGAGCAACCATAAACATAATACCATACACCATTGTGGATAAGCTAGGCCTTGTAGACCAAATTAAGGTAATGAAAATCATGTGCTTGAAATTCTTCAATGGATCATGCATCATCATTAAGGGCATGGTTACTATATATTTTGTAGTAGGGGAGAAATTCCCCACCACTACCAAGTTCATTATTATAGAAGAGATGCTAGTCTTTAATCTAATATTGGGTAGACCTTGGTTAGCCCAGTTATGAGCCATCTCCTCTCTAATTCATCAAGAGATCGACCTTCCATTTGAAGATGGTGAAGTTATCATCCATGGTGATAATGTCACCTCATTAGCCATCAATAAGATAGACATGGACCAAGGGCTGGAGGTTGAGTTTCCTGATGATGCACTTGTGACAAAGAATGAAACTCATAAAGCAGATACAACTAAAATAGTGGTAGAAATTAATAACCTCTTAGAGGATGCCCTTTGGGAAAATTTTCCCTTTGACATAGCAAGCAAGAGTCAAGCGGATTACCAGATGGTGTAGGCTAGATCCTACACGGCTTCTAACCCACATTGGGTTAGGAAGCAACTGCACAACTAAGGTGCCTCATTAGTCTTAAAATGTGCTAGGTGCTTACTTTCTATTTGTTTCTATGCACCCTGTATTTTACTTTTTGCTTATGTTACATTTATTTTACATTAGATTAGCATGTAGCCTATTATTTGCAGTTAGCTTCATTACTTAGATTATGCATCGATTTGCTTAGTTTACACATTTACCTACTTTGTTTATGCATTCTTCTACTTTTTCTATGCATTTTATCATTTATTTTACACTTCCATAACTATTACTTTAATACATAAAAAACCTCAAAAATGCATAAAAATCATAAAAGCCAAAATTACAAAAAAGAGACATAGTAATAGGTGGCCTACTATGACCTTAAACTGGCAACATTGCGACCTGGTATGGCCTTAAACTGGCAATGTTGTGGCTCACTATGGTCTTAAAATAGCAACTTTGTTACCTGCCATGGCCTTAAACTAGCAATTTAAAGGCCCAGAATGGCCTTAAACTGTTGCTTTCAATTCCATTACTAAAAGCCCAAAATGGCCTAAAACTACCACTATAATTGTGGTCCATCATGGCCTTAAATTGGGCAATTCCATGGCTCTCTATGGCCTTAAACTAGAAACACATAGCTCTAAGTGGCCAAAAACTAGCATGGGATCCATCAAAGATTTAAATTAACAATAGACTTGCTATGGATTGCAATGGCCTAGTATCGCTATGGCCCGTAATGGCAGAAACTCACATAGTCATAGAAAATGCAATAAAATCATCATATAGGGATAAAATTTTTCACATTACACATAGAAAATAATCATCCATATAAAATTTAATGTGAATAGAAATACATAGAATGAATAGCATCACATAGAAAAATGCCTAGGGGGAGGTACATTTGGTCATACTTAACTAGTAGCACTAGGTGGGGACGAAGGTTTTGCTTCTTCTACTAGGTCACTGGGGCCTACAACTTTACTTGGTACTTAGCATGACCATTAACAAAGATGCATGATTGGTAAGAAAGCATGCATTATATGAACTAGCTCAAAACATAAAAAGCATAAGAAACTAATGTAATAGAAACTAACATGGGATGGCCCTGCATTGGTGAGTTCTAGAGGTAACTTTCCAAGGTTGACCTTTAAGCGATGGAGGATCTTAGCTTCAAAAAGTTGCATCTAGTCTTCTTGGTCAAATTTAATATCTACAAGTGTCTTACCTTTGTCCATGATGGTCCACATGGGTGGCTCCATGGAGAATGTAGTAGAAGAGGCCTCTCTAGAGGGGGTGATGATTTGTCTCATAGGAGAGTCACTCACAACCATATGCTACATGAACAAGTCATATGCCTACTTCCTATTGGTCACCTCAAGGAACATCTCAAGGAAACAACATTTGGTAGACTCTTCCTTGTACCATCATAGGTACACATAGCACTCTTGCTTGTACTAATGTTTGTGGTTCTTCTACAATTGTCTCCACCAATAAACCTTTATGATATAATTCTTCCAATCTTGATTCTTCTGAGCAAGAAAATCTATCTAGAGCTACTACTCTACCAACTCCTGCATGGCCTCATTATTTTCTCTAAGAGCTCTCTAGTACCTAGCATGCTCAAATTGATAAGTATGCTAGGTGCCATCTCCCCATGATCTAGCTACTATGAAGTCATATCTAGATTGAAGATCTTTGATCTTCTCATCTTTACTAGCCACCCTCTCCTATAGTTTGTGCATGTGTTTTCACAGGTACTCATTAGAATGCCTACAGACCCATAATGGCTTTGCACAAGGAAGCACACACTTCTTAGATGTCTCGTACATGTGATGAGGCACTGAATCAACTTTAGGAGGAAGGTTGAGCAAAGTGTCCATCCTTGCTAGCTTGCTTAGATGCTACTATAGCTTAAGACCTATAGGAAACAACTAATTAATCTCAGCTAAAAATTAAACATTTAAGCAATAAGCAAGATAGCATAAAGTAGAATAGCATTGCATGCATACCTAACTTAGGTATTCTTGTCGCAAGTGGGCCACCATGTCCTCAACAATGCCTACCATGAAGGCAAGTTTATCCAACATGTCTACCCATGGCTCCATGTGATAGGTATATGTAGGACCACTAGTGAAAACATTTGATACTCTAATATAGATGGAAATAAAAGTGAATTACCCAATAATCCCTCAAGTGTGAGTGTAAGGGGCTCACCTAGCTACGTACCATCAAATAAAGTGTCAAAATCATCCCTATTGGAATGGAGCAACCCCTCTTCTTCAAATGGTCAAAGGATTTCTACCATCTTGTGAAGCTCATCTCCATGAGCTACCTCCTCCTCAGCCTAGGTGAAGGCTTCCTTCGTTGTTGCTTTAGCTACTGCTCTTGCAACCCTCTCTTCTCTTTCTACAGTTAACACATGTATGTGTAAGGCATAGTATCATTAGCTAAATAAAATTATAGCATAAAAAAAACATAAAATAATATATACATAAATGTAACCAAAGAATCTAGCATCTATGCATACTAACTTGCAACATGCACATGCAAGCTTTGTAACTTGATGTGGATCTTTTTACTGTTTGTTTTCTTTATCTCAAGGTCAGCTTCCTCTTGAGGATGTAGGCTCTTGATCTTTGTCTTAGATGGCCCCATCATCTCTACTATGTGTAAATCCTTCTTGCTTACATCCCTGATGCGAATTGGAGGGTCCTTATCCATACTCTCACATGAATAATGTGAGTGTCCCATAGGAACCTTGGTTGTTAATGATAATGACTCATTGATCTTATTTGGAGGGTCTTGCATGCATGTGGTCAAAAAAATATGTTTGACACATGGTTGGGATAGTTGCTCATGGTCTTACACCATCCATCATCCATCATCTCAGACAACTAGAAGCTCTACAAACTTTCATAGGTATCTTGCAAAGAATGTGAAGTGGATGTGGGACCTCACCTGGAGGTTGAATCGAAGCTGAGAAATCTTTGCATGAAAACCAATGGCTATGTATGTGTCCTAATTAAACCTCATACCCTCTAGTAGCACCTCCTTCATTACTTGCACTTGTTCCACCCCTAGGATCTTTCCTTAGAAAAGTCACTTTGGAAAGACACAAATGTAGAGCAAAGGGTAGAGCTCTTGCACCTCAATCACCTACACATCTTTGATTGATATGCCTTTATGAGATCAAGTGGCCCCCAACTAGTCCTAGATTTCCTCTCTTTGGTTCACCTCCCTATTGGCCTTATCAATAATCATTGTGCCATTAGTAGGATTGCCAAAGAGATTAATGAAGAAGGCCTCACTAAGGTCCAACAATACCATGATGTCATGCACTCAAGTAACAAATCTCTTGACATCACTGCTAAAGGAGTTGATGATGGTGACCATTTCAACCACTAAGATACTTAGGCTAAGGGCCAAGAATAGGTCTATTAACCCAACATGTGTGAGCCAAGCTATCAGTGCATCTAGCACTCTATGGCATAGCCAATGTTGTGCACCTTCCATGTTCCCATATTTCATGATGAGGGTTGCCTCTGTGTGACCTGTGGTGACCACTATCACCTCGGATGAAGCAACCACCATTGCAATATGAAGTAAAATAAGGTTACCATTTCATCATGCAAATAAGGTAAATTTAAGGGCATACACATAAGCACATGATCTAAAAGGTATGAGATGGGGGAGGGGGTGGGGGGGGGGGGGGTTGGATGCTGTAGACACCTCCTCAGAGTTAATCTCAGTAGTATCCCACTCCTCATCTAACCAGCAATGGGTCCTTAATTACTTGTACATTTACATCCTACACCCAACCATATGAATCATAAGAGTTCAAGCATAATCTGATCAAATTCTATGGATGGAACTAGTTGTGGCATCTAGATCATTATGCCTTGATTTCAATTCACTGTCTTCTCACTTGGATTGGTGGTAGCTTTGTCATGTATGGTTTAGTCTAGAGTGAGGCATACGATTCTTGATGTTTTTTTGGCCTTTTTCTACTTCTAATGATAATAAAGAAATCAATTACTTAATTTAATGAACAACATAAAGGTAAAGTATAAACTAGCCTACCGAAAATGATTGTCCATTCCTAGCTTGTTGTACATATCTTGAACCCACATATCCACTCTACTATGCTACTAGAAAAACCAAGTGATAATGTTGCTGGGATTAACAAGTAAATATGCGTTTATGCTCAAAACTAGTTGTGCTCATTCTTCCAATTCATTAACATGCATGGAAATATAAATATTAACTAAGTACATGCAATATAAATTACATTAAAATTAAATTTAATCTAAGTCAAAGTTCTACAATGAATAAGAACCAATCTTGATCTTATTGCTATTCATGGATGTGTCCAAGTACATTTTCACTTGAATAAGATGTTGTACAACTAACTCAAATCCACAATGCAAGCACTCATTGACTATTCTCTAAGATTACAAAATAAAACTACAAGAGTTCAGCTACTCTATTGGCCAAAGAATTTCATGAACATGGCTATGATGGCATATTTATAGATTTTATTACTAGGATGCATCGATGGGGCCTCATCAATTCATGATATGATGTGTTGATAGGGCCTCATTGATTCATGATACGATGCATCAATGTGGCATTTTCAATGAGGCCTAGTTAGCGAGACCTTATTATCAAATCCTTGTTATCGAAGCCTTGTTGTCAAAGATTTGTTATCAGGACTAGGACATCAGAGCTAAGATATCAGAGCCAATTGATGACTCATCATAACCCCACAATTGAATAAAAACTTGTCCTCATGTTAATAGGATAGGAGCAAACCTTGTTTACAAAATTGAAAAGGTATGGAATTATTGACTGACACTAAAAACTGACTGATTTTGAGTGTTACATTACAAAATTTTATTCAAGTGGATGCATACAAAATGTTAGAGTGATAAAAAGATTGGAAAAAATTTTAAGATTACAAAATTTGCAAAGGTGTTCAAGAATCCACTATAGATGATTCTTCTTGTTGCTGCTAGCATTGGTAGACTTCCAACCTAGATTATTATGTTGATGCTTCTCTAGTTATGTACAACATTTTTGAAATATGGATTAAAATTTCTTCTCATCATCCCTTGGATCTAGTAAACATGTGATGCTTGAGTTGCTATCTTGTATGTGATATGATTTTTCCATGGGCATATCCTCCATTGTTCCTATCTTGGCTTTGTCTCCATGCCTAGAAAAAGACCTTCTTCCTTAGGCATTTCTTTTATCATCACTTGTAGTCACCAAAGAATCAACATTAGTTTTGGTAAATTTTCCTTAATAATTAAGCCTTTTTGAATCCCTTAGTTTTCATTTAATCACAAGGTGATGATAGCATACTATGCCCAAGGCTATGAGGTAACTAAAATCATCAAGTTGTTCACGTTATTTTGATCAATTACTATTAGTTACTATGATGTTAAAAAATAGGATGTTAGAAAAATTTCAAAATTTGAAAGTTGACATCCTTAGCCCCCATGATTAATAAGCATAACTCTAGAAGCACACGAGTTTTTAAATAATTGAAACCAAATGTTTGATTTAGAAGATGACCAAGAAATATTGAACTTGAAGGATATTTTAATAGAAAAGTAGGAAAAAGTAAAAAAGTAATTGAAAGTGATGAAAAGTAGTCCCAAAAGTATGCATAAATTCAAGAAAATTTTCATTAATGTTCTAGAAGATCTGAATGTTAGTTCAAAGCCATGATTAACGAAAGCTATGCAAGTGGGTCCTCCCCAAAGAAGGCTCCTACCATAATGCCCTTGCATAATGACTTCTATAGATGTCCGTGGATACCTAAGAAGTTAAATGTAGAGCATGGATTTGTTCCAAATAGCACACAACTGCTATGGTCGGATGTTGCACTATACTACATAAGACCAAAATGTTCATAATCATATGTAGTAGTGAGATGAATAATGGGATGATAAGAGATTGCAGAGATCAGGATGTAAGCTACTCGACCATGTCCACAATAGGTTCTTGTGAAAAATGTGATTAAAATGATCAATATACTGATCCATCCAAGTTCAAACCAAGTCCATACCATGAATAGTAACCTTGCATTGATGTGTTTCATCCTACCAACTACCATAAGTCCATAACAACATCAAAGAATGATCATCACTCCAAAAAGAGAAGAAAGGAGAAGAAGGAAGGAAGGGCCTTAGTTAGAGAGGTGCCTTTAGGCATGTATAACATGTCTTTCTAGCCCCATAACTACTACTTGTAGCCTATTATTATGTCTAAAGGATGTGCTTTGAATTTCCATTATTATTGTTTTCCTTTTTTCCTTTTNTGGTCATTCCATCTTTCTTTAAGGTATAATGATCATTGATTAATTTTAGTTTCATAAAATAAAACCAAATTGTTTCCATGAGAAAGAACTTTTATTCATAGAACTAGAGGGATGGATGAGGTGGTCTCATTACTTTACACAATTACTTACCCAATCATCTTAATATCATAGCACAAAAACCCAACACATAGCATTGAATATTTCATCATGACCTGGAAATATTATTAATTGAAATATTAAATACATTTATAAAACATAAATAAAATGACTCAAGAAAAGAGAAAAATATTAAGAAATGTAAAACATATCAAGAATAAAAAAGTTTTAGAAGAAATAAGAAAATGATAAAGAATTGTAAAAATAAAAAGGTGAAAAACACTTATTAGTTCTTGAACTAGGATGGAGCATCTCGCCCATGACTAATCTTATGCTTGCACATTCAAGAGATGGACTACATAATTCCTTAGTTATACACCACTGGCTTCCCATTTATCACCATTATTAAGTTAATTAATCATGTGGTAGCACATCTAACATTGGTGATGGTCTTGTTTGGATCATTTGGAGATATATCTTCATCTAGACTTGAAGGTATTTCTATTTTTGGAGGTCCAGATGTGTTTAGTTTTTCTTCTTAATTTTCTATTTTAATTCTTGGTTCTCCATGTTTAATATCCTCTTCTAGTGTATAATTAAAGTGTAAGATATCTATGTCTAAGTCCTTGGTTTGGTCCATTTTCTTAAGTCTAGCACTAATAAGTAGATTAGTTGCATTCATGCATCTTTGAACCAACTTTATATTTTCATTTTTAAGCCACTAGATGTCTTCTAGTTTAGTGGCTACTATGTAGGTTGGTTCTTTCTCACACACTTGTTCCTTAGCTTTGTTTGTGGGTTGTATTAATATTTTTAATTTTTGGTCCACAATTACACCCTTTACTATTAGTGATGCATGGATTCTTCTTTTGTCTCTCCAAAATTGTAGATTCATCATTTCTATCAGGTGTTGGAGTAATAATGGATGTTGGCCTTTGCATAGGATTAGAGGACATTGGTTGTGAAAGGAAGGGTGCTGCACTTGATTGGCATTGTGCTAGCTTGGATAAGTTAGTAGGCCCATGAGTCTTGCCCTTCTACCTAGGAGCTATCCTAAAGAAAGGATGTTTTCTATTTTTTGGTGGAAACCTACTAGCATTATCATTTCTATGTATGTTTATAGCACAAGTGTCATTCTCTCATTGATGTTGTGGTGCTAAACTTCCTGTGTTGTTGTTGGTGACATATGGTGAAGGGAAGTATGAGAATATTGAGGATATGATGAAGGATGAGAGGTGTGAGGTGGTGATACTTTAGAAGATGTCATGTTATAATGATATTCAAGAGTGGTAGTACTGATTTAAAGTAGAGGATGTAGAACTAGTTGGAGAAACAGGTAGTTGAACATAATACCTATATGGATTCGACTAGTAGTAAGGGTAGTGCTACTTTGATGATGGCCTCCCCCATGATTGTGGACTTTTCCACTACATTGGATGATAATGTTGAGGCTAGTAAGAAGTCCTACTAGGATGGTATAGTTGGTTGTAGGACTGTCTATAATTACCTTGTGAGAAAGGTAATTTTTTGGGCATTTTCTTTTGTACAAACTTGGGATTCAATGCATAAGCCCAATACTCATATAGATGTAACATGATTGGGCAATAGCCCTTTAAATGGTCATATAGGAAAATGTCACATTCGTCATCTTCTTCCATGGTTGAATCTATAGCCTCTTCTTCTATAGCCATTTTTCCTATTTTCCGATAAGTGTTCCTAGCTATTTCTTCATTATTTTTGTTCTGTTTATTATGATTACCTAAGTCATTTTGTATTACCTTATCCTCTACAGTTTCTACAAAATTTGTAGGTTTTTCATTTATCCACCCTGACATTTTACCTAGCCTTGCCTAGAGTTCATCAAGAGATTGTTGCAGTGGCAAGGTTTGTTCTAAAATCATCTCATCAAGAGTTGCATCATTTTCCTCATCATAGATATGGATCCTCTTGTTTTGAAGAGTTGGATCCTAGTGATATTTCTCAACATTCTCTTATTTACATAGCTCTTCTTCTTCTTTTTCCACAAGCTCAATTAGCCTTTGTATCTGATGGGCTTTTAGTTGGTATAATCAACCTTGAGCATACATCCCAAGGGTCTTCCTTGTTTCATTATGAAGCCCATCTATGATGTGAAAAATTTTCTCTTTTTGAGAGAAATCATGGCTAGGACATCTATGTAGTAGCAAATAGTATCTATCTAAGGCCACATCCAAGGGTTCATGATTTTCTTGCTTCCACCCTTGGATTTGTTTTCTTAGGTTGGATACTCTTGCATAAGTTTGGTATTTTTCATTAGAAATTTCTACCATTGTAGACCACTAGTGGATGGAACTTGGTTCCAATTATCTATACCAACATTCAACTTCATCTATTAATATCCTATGAAAGAGCTTAAGCTTTTTCCACTTATTTTTAATATTTTGCAGGGCATAGGCATCATGGAAGGCTTGTAAGTGATGTTGTGGATTAGAATCATAGCCTCCCATAAATTCAGGAATATTATTCATATCAAGCCTTGTTATGTGACTTTCCCTACGATGCTTGTGGGGTATCTTAACTACCTCTATGATCTACATCAAGCTCTTAGTGGCCAAAAATGGTTCACTATCATCAAACATGTTGTGATGAGAATTTCCATTTCTATTTGTTTAATTATGAAAATTTTGTCTATGTTCATTTTGATGTCTTTGATTTTGCACTTGGGTTCAATTTCTATTCTTATTTCAACCTCATAGTGGAGCTTGATCTCTATACTTACATTCATCTTCATAAAAACTAGACGTTGAAGAGGAAAAGGAAGATGAGAAACTAGGAGAGTCACCATGGCTTCTATAGTATTCCCCATGGTCCCTTGATTTATCATTTTTAGGTTTTGAGGAGGTCCTAGGCCTTGAGGCCTTCCCTGGTCTAGGACTTACTTCATCTTCTCTAGGGTTTTCTACCTTAGGTGAATGTAGTCCTTGATCATAGTTAGGGTGGTCATGAACATATGAAATCCCTACATGAGGTTGGTCACTCCAGTTTTCTTCAATATATATCTCATTGGTTCTCCAATGAATGTTCTCTTCATATGATGCATTATCACTTCCTCATGAGAGAGACATTATTTTTGGTGTATAATGTGTGTGACTTAGTATTTTCTCAAAGATAGTTTGTTAATGCATTTATAGTGATTGTGTAATATAGCTAATCTAGATAACTAGCACCATCCTTGGAAATGATACCAATGATGAGTAGCGAGGTACCCCTTACATTCAACCATATGAATCACAAGCATTCATGCATGATCTAGGTGAATTCCATGGATGGGACTAGTTGTGGCATCTAGATTGTATGCCTTGATCACAATTCACTATCTTCCCACTTGGACTAGTGGTAGCTTTGTCATGTATGGTTTAGTCTAGAGCGAGGCATATGATTCTTGATGTTGTTTCAACCTTGTGCTACTCCTAATGATAATAAAGAAATAAATTACTTAATCTAATGAACAACATAAGGGTAAAGTCTAAACTAGCCTACAAGTGATAAATGTCTATTCCTAGCTTGTTGTACACATCCTAAACCCATGTATCTACTACTAGGATTACCAAATGCTATGCTATTGGGCAAACCAAGTAATAACACTACAAGGATTACTAAGAAAATATGTGATTATGCTCAAAATTGGTCATGCTCATTCCACCAATTCATTAACATGCATGGAAAAATAAGTAATAACTAAGTACATGGAATATAAATTACATTAAAAGTAAATTTGATCTAAGTCAAAGTACTATAATGAATAAGAATCAATCTCAATCATAATGCCATTCTTGGAATGTGTCCATGTACATTGCCACTCGAATAAGATGCCATACAACTAACTTAGATCCACACTGCATGCACTCACTAACTATTCTCTAAGATTATGAAATAAAACTACAAGAATTTGGCTACTCTATTAACCAAAGAATTCCATAAACATGGCTGTGAGTGTGTATTTATAAATTTTATTGCTAGGCTACATCGATAGGGCCTCATTGCTGCATTATATGATGTGTCAATAGGGCTATGTTAATGGGCCCAATTATTAGGACCTTGTTATTAGAGCCTTGTTCTCATAGCCTTCTTATCTAGGCTAGGACATTGAAGCTAATCAAAAATTTGACTTTTTGCCAAATAACCTAGCCAATTGATGACTCATCACACTACTATAGCACTTATCCTTTGACATAGTAAATGGTTCCAAGTGGGTTTTGGAACAAAGTATGTAACCATTGCACAATAAAAAGAGTGGTGCTCTTGTTATAACAAGGAAGCCCCATCATGTGACATACTATGGATAACCACCAAATGTCCCTAAGATCTCTACCTAAGCCTTCTGTCCCATCAACGTTATTAGCGGGCTATCTAAGATGAACTTCATAATGCTCCAATTAGCCCTAAGTAGTAGTGTCTTAGTGATAGCACTCACAACCTCAACTACCAAGTGTGAACACATGATCATACTAAACTAATACAATAGGTACTCTAAGAGCTCATGGGATCCTAGTTAAAACCATACGGGTTGATGATCCACCCACATATTTGGTGCAAGAGTGTTGGGAACAAGTTTTCTCATGCAACCTAAGATGCCCATGAGCTCAACCATGATCAAAATGGATATCAACAATACCCTACAGTCATAGAGCAATAGGAGAAGCATTAGTATTCATACATTAATACAAATTTTGATATACATATTTTAAATTATTAACATAATCTAGCAGAAATGCCTAATTTTGATAATACATCCTAGGGTCCCATGAGTATAGGACATCAACTAACTCATTTGGCACACCTAGCACTCATTGGGGTACAACATACTTTGTAGGATTAACATTGCACATGAATGGTAAAATTTTTACTAACTCTAGACTACCCATGTGGTGATCATAGTCTAAAAAAATGAAAATTTGTCAAACACTTATGATAACTACCCTCTCAACCCTTAATGCATAGAGAGTGTAGTTTCAACCCATAGCCATGGAGAGTGTAGTCTCATACCATGTCACCCCCTTTGCATCTACTAGGCTCCACTATGGCCCTTCCTCTCCCTCACTGCTACTGCCTTAGGTGCAATACAAGGCATAGCTCCCAAAGCCCTAAAATTCCAATCATGGCTCTAGTAGCCCTACACCTGCAATCGAGAGCATAGTCTATAGGGATATCCCTACAATGAGAAGAAAATAGAAAAAAAAACTAACATAGGTCGCAGCCCCTGCCATAGTGTGTTATGGTGACCGTGGCCCTTGCAGCTGCACCATGATGTACAATGTGCAAAGCCCTAAGCCTTGCATCCCAAAACATAGGAAAACACACAAAAAAATACCAAAATGGTGCTCAATGATAGTTGTGGTCCCCTGTTGTTGTGCCACAACACACAATGGAAACCATAGCCTTCATGGCATGCAATGCACAAGGACCTAAGCCTTACATTGTGCATATAGAATGAAAAAAGGATGAGAATGAACAATGCAAAATGGTTGTTACAACCTCCTAGGGCCATGCCATACTACGTAGTAGTAGCCATGGCCCTTGCAGTTGCATTGCAGGGCATGATGCATAGTCCCTAACCTTGCATAGGGCTCTAACCCCATAAAAAGTAGCAAAAATGGAAAATGAAAAATACCCCCTCCATACCACCATGGCTTCCCTATTGTTGCACCATGCCACAAAAGGCAGCAACCACAATAGCCACTACCACAGTAAGGCATGTAATGTAGCACTTCCAACATGCCCCAAGATAAGATACAGAATGAACCAGAAACTGAAAGTAAAGGGGAATAGCATAGTCTGTGTACATGGCTAATGTGGATAGCCTCCTCTCTTCCACATGAACTTGTAATAGGTAGCTCAGTACTCTCTCTCCCTTAGCAACATTTTCTAGCCTTAGGTGAGTGTGTGTGCTTTAGCACATCATCTTCCATGGGCCTATGATCTCCATTAATAGGAAAGACAGAAGTAGCAGTAAGACTATGCTTCCAACATCATGGTGAAATGGAAAAAATAAAAAATTACAATAGTAAAACCATGCCTATATACTCTCTAAGGACCATTTAATGATCCACCAACCTAGGACTATGCTCACCATTGAATGCCCAATGAGGAGTGTAGTTGGGTGAGAGCATAGTTAACCATATTAATCTTGAAAAGCATGCATTTTTGTTTCCCTCCTAATGTGCAAGTTAATTTCACTCTTAGGTATGACTATCCCTCCTCTAAATGACATGTTTGATGCATTCTTAGTCCACTAAGACCTAAAACTAGCACAAATATGGCCTTTTGATGCCTAAAACTAGCATAAACACATTTAACTCCCACAGTAATTTACATGCATGATTAAGCCAATTTCATTCGATTGATTTTTTATTTGTGCATATTAACTTTGTCAAACAAGTGCCACTTGACATTTTTTTGGTTTAATTTTCAGGAATAGAACATCGCTATGCATGAGTAGATCCTCTTGCCTTTGCTCCTCATGGGGCCTTATGGTGACATTAAATAAAGCATTAACCCCTCATTACCTAGACCTCAAGCCTATAGCCTACAATGAATATAGAACATTCGTAGAGGTGCTACTAGACTAGCCTAACCATCTAGTCAAGCCTCTTGATCTAGAGGCAAGAGATGTCACAGAGGATCCCCTTCTCGAGATCCTTATGGCATCGCACAATAGTGAGGTGGGAATGCTAAAACTAAATTCCTCGCTAGAATCCTAGCATGCTCAAAAAATTTCTAAGGTTCCATTGCTTCACATAATTCTCTTAGACTTCATCAATGAAGGTTAGAATAATGAGCTAGGAACTATAGACCTTGACTCAATAGAGAAGGAGTGCATGCATACACTTGATTGCATTGAGTGATATCAAGAAAAGTGATGGAAAAATCATTATCATAACTAGCATAAATGCTTGATTAAGAAAGGGGACTTAGTCTTCAAGGCCATTAGTGAACCCACGAAAAAATTCTCAGCCAACTAGGAAGGATATTTTCTGGTTACTAAGGCCTATGATAATGGAGCATTCAAGCTTGCTAATCAAGATGGAAATGAGCTTCCAATCTAGTGAATCATTCACACTTGAATCCATACTATATTTAGCATAAAAAACTACACATTAATGAAGTAGGGTAAGAATTCATAGCATTTTTCTGCTATGATTTTAAACTAGCATAGCTTTTTTGCTACAATGTTAAGCTGGCAGAGCATTCATCTACTATGACATTAAACTAGTATAACATTCATCCATTACAATGTTAAACTGCCACATCTTGTTTGCTACAATGTTAAACTAGTGTAGTATTCATCTACTATGACATTAAACTAGCACAACATTCATCCACTAAGATGTTATACTAGCACAACTCATCCACCATGATGTTAAACTAGCATAGAGAAATCCACTAGGACTATAAACTAGCATAGCATGGTCTGTTAGGATCTTAAACCAAGGTCTACTAGGAATATAAACTAATAAATCCATGGTCTACCAAGATCTTAAACTGAGTTCATAGTAATAACATTTTTCCATCCTTCTGCAAGCAAGTGAGCAAGCATACTACAACTCTTCTTCCACACCAAGCGAGCAAGCACACTACAGTACCAAAATAGAGCACTTGTAACCTACATAACCTATATCACTCATGTGGCCTTTTGCATTTTATCATCTATAGTCTATTTGCATTTATGTATTATATGATTTTCTTATCTTCTTAGAGTTGTGTTTGTAGAACAAGTCCTTAGGTGTCCATGCAAAGATGCATCTCATCATAGCAACAAGTTGCCACATCACTTTGATGTGCATGATTAGACTAGCTAAAACTTTCAATAGTGCATATCCCGATTATCCTATTATAGCCTACTCACATCTACTCCTATATCCTAATACCCTTTCATTTCTAATGTAGCAAAGATTGCAAACCTTTTTAATGCTCACATGCTATGACCACATGGCACCCTCTTCACATCAAGCTTTAAAACTCAAGTTGGATGTAACATAAATTGTCCTATTGGGGGTCTTTGTTGGTTGCTCAAAGCCTAGGTAGATGTAACATAAGTCATTCTGGAGAGGAAACACCTATCAAACAAACATGATGTAGTTTTTCAAACAACAAACAAAACCCCATCTAGTGACATGCAACCCAATTGATGGGGCCCAAAGAAGGTTCATCCCACAAAAAGAAGGAGAAAAGTGGAAAAGCACATCCCTAAGCATCCCATAGTAAAGAAGTTTCATAGCTGACCCATCCTTGAACACATACCTTAACTCTCTCATAAGCACTCCAACAAGAGGTCAACATTTTCAAAGGCAAGCCACTTTGGTGCCATGATCACCATCAAATATGATGCCCTCACATCATAACATCTCACTTGGACCTCATCTTCCCTTTTATCGCTAGCAAATCATGCACACCTTTCACTCCTACTTCTCACCTACTATCTAATATACCACTATCCACAACACTCTTGGCCATGGTGCAATGACATTTGATAAAGTATCAAAGAGTGATGTTGATGCCAAATTTTCTATGGTGTTTTGCTATTTTTTATCGATGTCTCTTGGGCCACTCTTCTAGACATTAATAAAGAGGAGCTAATGAAACACCATCAAATCTAGACTATGGCTCCCCAATTTTGCAAAATTTTAGCTAAGTGTTGAGACTATGCTATTTCCTAGATGGAAGCATAGTCAGCCTCTTGTGGAGAGCATAGTTAGTAGAAGGCGAACTTTTGTAAATTTTTGCTAAGTGTTGAGACTATGCTGAACCTTTGGTGGAGAGCGTAGTCAGTAGGAAGGCCCCTTTTGTAAATATTTTCTAATTGTTGACACTATGCTATCCCCCAGATGGGGAGCATAGTTAGTCTCTCATAGAGAGCATAGTCAGCAAAGGGCCAATTTTGCAAATTTTTCTAAGTGTTGAGACTATGCTCTTCTCTAGATGGAAGTGTATTCAACCTCTAATGGAGAGCATAGTTAGTAAAAAGCTAGTTTTCATAAATTTTTGTTAAGTGTCAAGACTACGCTCAACCATAGTTGAGAGTGTAGTTAACAAGAAGGCTAGTTTTGCAAATTTTTTCTAAGTTTTGACACTATGCTCTTCCCTAGATGCGAGCATAGTTAGCCTCTGATGGAGAGCATAGTTAGCCTCTTGTGGAGAGTGTAGTCAATAGGAAGGCTAGTTTTGAAAATTTTTTCTAAGTGTTAACACTACACTCTTCCATAGATGGGAGCATAGTTAGCACTCGTGGAGAGCATAGTCATTAAAAGAACAATTTTTGCAAATATTTGCTAAGTGTTGACACTATTCTCTCTTCCAAATGTGAGTGTAGTCAGCCTCTTGTAGAGAGCATAGTCAGCAAAAGGCCATTTTTGCAAATTTTTCTAAGTGTTGAGACTAGCTCTTCCCTAGATGGGAGTGTAGCTAGCCTCTCATATAAGAAGCAAGTTTTACAAGTCTTAGCAAGTCTTAGGACTATGCTCACCACTAGTTGGGAGTATAGTCAACCTCCCGTGGAGAGCATAGTCTTCAAAAATCCATTTTGTCACAAGATTTCACTAGCATTGAGACTATGCTCTTCCCTAGCCCATAGTGTAATCAGCCTCTTGTAGAGAGTGTTGTTAGCTAGAATAGTCTCCAAAAACCACCACAACTCACAACAATGCTTAGCTCAGCTCTAGAACATAGTCAACTCACCTTTGGCAACTGTAGTCAACAAAATGCCTCTTTCTTATATCTACTTTTTCCCAAAAGTTGTAACTACACTTGGCCCCACATGAGAGCATGAAGAGCATAGTCATGTAGAGCATAGTTTCTACCTTTCATTTTTCAAGTACCCTACAGTCTTCTCAGCACACACATATGATTAGCAACATAGTCATAGTGTCATAGCCTCACAGAGTCTGGTAGAGCACACTAAAGCATAGCATCAATAGCTCCATCAGTATACCACATGAATAGTGACTACGTTGACTGTAGTCTCAACCATCCCCTCCACCACATGGCAACCATTCCACATTTTTCACCAATCCTAGACCTATAAGTACCCATGCCCTCAAATTTTTTAGGGTTTTTGAATTGAAGGGTTGGAAAATCTAAGGAGTGCTTGGGAAAAAACCAAAGACATTTTGGTGAGCTAAGAATAGGTGAAGTTACAAACCATCATAGAATCCCACAACCTAATAGAACATTGTAGCCAACAACACACCATGGCAACAAACTCGGCAAATGTAGTCACCTGAATGAAATGCTAGTCTTTATGGCCAGACACCTTAGAGACTATGATTATGCTACCCACTATACCTATTATAAACCATGTACCTTCTAACCTCTTTTGGTGTTAACTATTCTCAACCCTAGTTGGGGGTGGTGTTCTACTTTGCTCTCTCCCTCCTTGAATTTTCTACATTTTATTTGCATTTATTTGCTATTTTATCACATAGTCACATTGGAACTATGTCGGACAATGGTTTCTGTGCATTAACACTACCAACTTTACTGAAACTCTTAACTATAGTCACCCCCTTGGGCACCTCTTGACTATGCTCAATCCTACTAACACCATAAAGACTACAAACACTACAAGTACTATTTGCACCCTTAGCACTGTCTCACATTAGCATCATAGCTAACCATGCTGCACCCCCTATTGCATCTTGTAAGTCCCTATTCAATTGGCCAAACCATCCAAGACATCTTGTCTCCACCTCTAGAAGGCCCTCATGTGGATTTAGGGTTAAGTTATGTGCCCTTGGACCTCGATGTTCCATCTATCAACATTTTTTATCATTACATGTGTAATTCAACAAAATTCTACAATCAAAATAATCTTGTGGTAGAATGAGGCCAAAAAGCATGAAAAGTTGAATGAACACTTATGGGATCAAGTTGGTATGTATAAGAAAATAAACATAAAGGAAATCCATATGTCCAAAGCTTGCATCAGATCCATGTCAATGCAAAATTCTGATTGATAGCCCATCATGGATAGTTGTGCCTTGGTCCAGAAAGCAGAAGTGAAGAATAAAGACCTATAGATTGAGGATTTAAAGGAATACATTGCATTACCTAACCTTGGATATGCCAACCTTGCCATGTTAATAGTAAGTTAGCCATGAAATGAATTGGAGTAGTAGGTAGTGACCACCTATGCATTATATGAGAAAGAGCTTGTAGATAGAAAACTTGATTTACAAAAACATCATGTAGCAAACTCAGAATTGGAGGTGATTAAAGCTTGCTACCATGGATAAAGGGATGTTGCCTTAGACCTAGCTTAGAGATTAATAGATCATCATGAGTTAAAAGAAAAGGCCAAGGAATTTGAGGAGGAACAACGATAGTTTACGGCTTGGTATGTGAAGGTTAACAAAATGTTTCCACAACTACCATGTCATTAGGATGTACCAGTGCTAGCACACATTGGTTTAGTGGCTTGGATGATGCATGATCCAAGGATAGAAAAATAAAAGTTATAGGAACTACTCAACCATTACAAATTTTAGAAGTGTAGTGACAAAGGGAAGTGATTGATGGAGGAGCCATTGCCTTTGGAAACTACATGAGCTTCCCATTTTTGTGTCTTGTAATGTTGTGTCCAAATTTTTGTAAAACACAATTATGGCATGTAAAAGTCCATTTATTTTTTTTAATTGTTTGAGTTAGTTAATAATTCCATACCATCCCAATATTTTGTAAAGAACTTGTTCCTCAGTTTGTTTAACTCAAGGATGAGTTTTCATTTAGTTTTGGGGGTATGATGAGTTATGATTTTATAAGCTCCAATATTGGAGCCTTGATATTGGATACATAATATTAGGTCCATAGAAATGATGTTGGATATCCAATATCATCTCTTCCATGTTAGCCTATAAATACAACACTTGGATGCATGGTTGAGAGAGTTTTTAGTTTTATATTTTAGTTAGCTTTTCATAGATTGTTGATTTTCAATTTTGTTATTTTCTAGTGCATGTTCACGGTGTGATGTTTGTAATTCTATGACATCCTTATTCAAGTGTGATGTACTTGAACATGTTATATGACTAGAAATAAAGATTGTGATTACTTTGATCATTGTAGCATCCACTTAGATTTATTATTGCTTTTAATCATTCAATTATTTAATTGTTTCCTATTTTCCTTAGTTAATATTCCCATTTATTACTCTTTACGATTCTTGTCATTAAGTGGAAAGAGTATGACTAATCATGAGCATTTAAGTGTAACTACTTGATAACCCAATAGTGTCATTGTAGCGACCGAAAACATTGGTGGCTAGAAAACACCAAAAGGTTGTCGGTCATGACAGTCTTAACCCCAGATCCATGCGAGGGTTGTGCTAGATAAAATGGAAATAGGGCACCCTAAATAGTCTAGCTTATCAGACAGGGACTTAATCGGTGTTACTATAACCTTTTGCAAATTTTTAATTTGAAAGCAGTGCTTATAGGATAAAATGAAATTTGTTGAATGCAGGAAGGTGATAACAATGTAAAATGTAGTGATAAAGATAAAAACAAAGAAAAAGTTATAGAATGCACCACTTCAAATTTATGACTTTACTTTTCCAGGTGGATACAATTGGTTGTACAACACTAGGAAGCATACAGATCCCAAGAGTAACTAGGACATTCAAAGCAAGCCAACAATGTTCTTGAATGCAAACTCCAAATCCAACAATGCCCAGATGTCACAAAGCCAACTTGTTAACCAAATGCCAACTAAAAACAAGGGGGTTTGTTTTGCTAGCTGCTAACAAAATTTGTTAACTGCTCAAGTTTTCTGATTATGCGCAAAGGTGCTCAAAATTTGCTAACCCTTTGATCATTGCTCATCGGGGTATTTATAGGACCAAGAGCATGCAGAAGATGTGATTTGGATGCCATGTGTCTTGGGCCAGTGTTTACGTGTCTATGCTACATGGAAATGCAAGACTGATTGACGAGTCTACCATGCTGTAATTGCGTTATCAGAACTTGGAGATATGTGCCAATGGTTGAAACAGGTGTAGTGCATTGATGGCGTTATCGGTCCAATGATGTCTAATCCCCATTTTTGGAATGTGTTGGCACATTTAGCCATTGCATGGAATAGTTGGAATATTTTTTTTTTCAGGATAGCACAAATGAAGAAGTTTAGTATGGTGAGTTAACAGAAAACAAGCTAATATGTGAAGTGTTTTGTTGTTAAGTTGTATGGAAGCAAAATCAGAAGATTAAGGATCAGATTCTTTGCTATTAAAGGATACACTCCCTGTTAAAGTTGACAATGTATTATCGGATTATTTAAATTGGATTAACTAAGGGTCAGGTTTAAAAATTAGATTGGCTATCGTAATGCCCTGCATACGAAGGAGGCAAGAAAAACGCAACTCAGGAAATCAGGGAAAATAATGGCCAACGCTGCATGCCAAAATGAACCAATCTTCAAACCTGCATAATGTAAACAAATTTAACACAAGAATTAGATCTGAAGGCAAGTGCACATCAGAAAACAAAGGACTAGCGTATGCAAGCAAGAAGGGGCGACTAAAACGGCATCTGCACATTCATTTGCAGAAAGGAAAAATGAGCAGTTTGCCTCATAAACAAAATTTTACTCAGCTCAACACCAGAAGAAAGGAAAAAAATGCGTGTAATCTTGGGTATATTTTAAATCAAAAAAATATATCAAAAGCTAAAAGCCCTATTCCTGCAGTATTGCTGATTGGCCAACAGGTTCAATGCTTCAACTGACGGAAATTCGGAACAGTCGCTGTACAGAGACCCAAAACCCTTAGCATCAAAGACCATTCCAGAACACCATTGTTGCTACAGATTTTGTGCATTGGCTGCGGGCATCAAAACAATCTGGCCTTTGAACTGCCTTTTGCCCACCGAGTTGAGTGCAAGCTACCGTGGCAGGAGGATAACCGAACGTGCAGAACCGTGACATCAAAATTGTTGGTATTTCCAGAGGACGGTTGCAGATCTAGGCAGAACACATGGTGGCATTTCCAAGTCCGGCGGCAGGGCATTCTCCAATGGAGGCAGTTGCTGAAACATCTTCGGACAAGAATTTGGTTGCAAGATCTATGGCTTCACCTTCGGGCTCGTATTTTCGGTATTCTGAGTTTTTGAATCGCATAAAGTTAATCACCACTACTTTAAAAAGGGGGGAAGATTAAATTAGATTTTCCTAACATCATTATAACTTAGGGATATTTCATTTAGGAATTTGAAAATAAAATAAGCTAAATTAACCAAATATTTTACTAAGCAAGACTTACAAGTAATTGCCCAATAAAATTGCATTAGATTACATTAGAAATATTATAAATTACATCTCTACTTATGAGTCTCATGTGTCAAATCCTGCAATAAAATACTTTGTTATGAAATATTCATGAAATACCTTATGAAAGGGAACATATGGCTATTTATATTTGTAACTAAATTCTAGCATTTTTTATCTCCTTGGTGGTTGTAACCATCCAAAATTATTGTTGTAACTTACCTAACTAGTTGGATAAAAATATCCTAGCTTGTTGGGCAAGTAAATTTTTAATTGGATAGTTCAATTACTTAGGAGTAAAGTTAGCTAGGATATTTAATAAGTAATCTCTCATTGGCAAACCAAGTTACTTGGGAGATAAGTTAGGTGAGATATTTTCAAAATGTAACTTCCCTACCTACCTTTGAGCCCTATAAAAAGGCTTCAGGGGTCAAGAGGTGAGGAGAGGGGAAGCATCAAGGAAGTCTCACATCACACTTGGAAGATTTGT
>MNCI01002315.1:0-135659 GCA_015680685.1 Gnetum montanum
GTTAAAGAGTCAATTAGAGATTTTAACATCAAGTTTCAACAAATTCGTGGACTCTTTCAAAGACAATATAGACCATCAGAAGAAATGCTTAAGGAAACTTATCTTAAGGCTGTTAACCCCAACATTTCAATTTGGTTAAGGAGAACTCCAAACTTAACTACACTGAATGACTACTTTAGTGAAGCTATACAGTTAGAGAAATAGTTAAACTTGAATCTTGAAGAAAATATTGCAATACCAAAAAGAGAAGAAAGAGTTATGATTCCTATGCAAGATTTAGCTCAATTTAAAGCTTTACCAGGTCCATCTCATGTTAAGATAGAGCAAAAACATGAAAGAGTAGAATCTGGAAAAGGTGAATTAATGAGAGATATGTCTAACAAAATAGTGAAGCTTGAAAAAGCATTGGCAAGAGTTAATATCAAGGGAGAAAGGAAAAATGGAAAGCATAAACATCAAGACACTAAGTTAGTAGAAGATGAGGATGAAAGTGACCTTATTATGTCAAACTTTCTTGATATTGAATCTGATAATGAGTTATCTAGTGTTCATTATGCAAGTAAATCTTCTAGCAATGGATCTAGTGATACTTCTTCTCTATCAAGTTTTGAAGAAGATATGTCTTTGGATGAAGAATGTAATAATAATGAGGAAAATGGATATAGTCTCCGATCAAAGGAAAGACTAACTACTTCTAGATCCCCAAATGTTATTACTGATCCATCTACTAAGAGAAAAGCTTTTGAGCCAAATAGAAGAGATAAGAATAAAGGTAAAGACAATCAAGTAGAGCAAAGCACTCCAAATCGGTCTTTCAATAAATGGATAAAGAGATCAAGCTTTATTGGTGATGGAGAATATGATTTGATTGAAGAACTTAAACATGTCAAGGCCAATATTAGCCTTTATCAATTGCTTCAAATTGGAGATCAACAAAGAAAGGCCTTAGAGTTTATTAAAGGTAAAAGGAGAGTTAGAGAATCAGAGTTAAGTTATGTGTCTAATAATGATGAGAAGTTAAAGACCTTGTATGATAAGGAAGCTCCTCCTTTCCTTTTGATAATGAAATTAAAGGATAAATACTTACATAATATTTTGGTTGATTCCGGAGCTACGTCTACTATAATGCCATTGTCTATATGTAAGAAACTTGGTTTGATTCCTAAAAAATCAAATAGAAAGATTGTTCAAGTGGATAAAAGTAGAGTGAAGATTGTGGGTCAATTACCAAATGTCCTATTGGAAATTGCTTCTGAACCCCGCATCAGAAGTAAAGTAACTATTCAAGTGGCAGATATACCAGATTCACATAGTCTCTTATTAAGTAGAAGTTGGAGCAAGAATTTCTCAGGTTACATATCAACAGATTATTCTCACATGTGGTTACCTTAGAAGGGAGAACCAAATGAAATATATATCTACAGTGAGCCTATGATGATAGATAATATTACTTCAAATGGAAAAAGTAAGATGGTTGAAAAAGGAGGTGTTGAAAATAGAATTTGTACACTCCAAGAAAGTTATAATCCTGAAAAAGAACAATCAAAGCAAGAGGATAAATGGGAGCTATACTTTGATGGTTCATGTAATTCAAAGGGTGTAGGAGTTGGAATAGTTATATTCAAGAATGGTTCATCCAAAATTCTCAAAGCAATTCATCTTTCTTTCCCTTGCACTAACAACAAGGCTGAGTTTGAAGCTTTATGTATCGGTATGAGAATAGCTATAGACAAAAAGATCAAAGTGATCACTATAAAATGAGACTCAAGATTAGTTTGCAAACAAGTAAAGGGTAACTGTGTCGTAAAGAGTTCATTCTTAAGACCTTATAAGCAACTTGCTTGCACAATGTTAGATCAATTTCAACATTGCCAAATAGAGCATATAAATAGAGTAGAGAATCTGATAGCCGATGATTTGACAAAGGCAGCTTCAACGTTGGATATGCAATTATTAGAGAGTTACAAAGATGTCATGGATGTCATGATTGAAGAAGAACATTAGCCATCTGTACCAGATAATATAAGACATTTACAAGTATTTGAAGACGATGATCAAGTACTAAGATTTATGAAGAATAAACAAGAATTTGAGGGTCAAGTGACACCTGAAACATCATCAAATTCCAAAGCTAATTTCATTCCAAAAAGGATGATTGATTTGGAACATGAATTCAAGAAAAATTTACTTACTGGGAAGGATTTAAAAGACTCAGATAGTCAAGCTTTCGAGGTAGTGAATTTTGGATTAGACAAGATGCCAAAGATGTTGAATGTTACAAAGGAAAGAGATTCAAATTTCAAGCAAAACTTGTTAACATGTCTAAGAGATAATTTGGACAATTTTTCTTGGTCCTATGATGATCTTAAAGCTTTTAGGCGAGATGTGATGACACATAAAATTCCTTTAATAGAAAGTTGCAAAATAGTCAAGCAAAAATAAAGGAAATTTAATCCATCATTTGAACCAGCTATGGAAGCCGAAATCAAGAAGTTGTTGCAAGTACAAATCATATATCCAGTACGATATTCTACTGGCTTGCTAACCTTGTTCCAGTAAGAAAGAAAAATGGTGATATAAGGCTTTGTGTAGACTTTAGAAATCTAAATGATGCCTCAAAGAAAGATAAGTATCCACTTTCAAGAATTGATGAGATGCTGATTAAAGTCTCAGGTTGTCAAGTATACTCTTTCTTAGATGGTTTCTCAGGTTATAATCAAATCATGGTAGATAAGAATGATAGATAAAAAACATCATTTATCACCAAATGGGGAACTTTTGCCTACTAAAGAATGCCATTTGGATTGTCAAATGCTGGAGCTACTTTTCAAAAAGCAATGGATTTAGCATTCAAGGATTTGTTAGGCAAATTCATGGTGGTTTATTTGGATGATATTACAATATTCTCAAAGAAAAAAGAAGATCATATTAATCATCTCCAGCAAGTTTTTGATAGATGTCATGAGTTTGGTATTCACTAAATCCTAAGAAGTATACTTTTGAGGTTAAATCTGGAAGCATATTAGGCCATGTGATATGTCAAGAAGGAATTGCCATAGACAATTCCTGAATCCAAGTAGTCCAGAATATTGAACATCCCACAAGTAAGAAATCTCTTAGATCTTTCTTTGGAAAGATTAATTTTGTGAAAAAGTTCATCCCCGGGTTTACTGAAATTACCAAACCTTTGATGCATATGCTAAAAAAGGATGTCCAAGTAGAGAAACCACCAGAATCAGAGAGAGCTTTATCAGAAATCAAAAAGGCTATACAAGAGGCTCCGTATTTGGTAAAGCCTAGGCTTAAAGAAGATTTTTGGTTATACTCATTTGCTTCAAATGATTCTATCGCTGCCGTTCTAACACAAAAGGATAATGAAGGTCAAGATGAACCAATTGGATTTTTTGGGTATCAGTTGAAAGGTTCAGAGTTAAATTATTTAGACTTAGAGAAACAAGCTTTCGCAGTCATCAAAGCACTTCAGCATTTTAAATATTATTTGGAAAGTTCATTAGTTCACATTATGCTAATTGAACCAGCAGTCAAACGATTCCTATCCCAAAATGAGATTGGATTGAAAAAAGGAAAATGACTTATAAAGTTGCAAAATTTTAGATTTTCATTGGAAATATGCAAGACAATTAAGGGAATGGGANTGGTATGTTATATTGAAAGGATTTTCGGGGATTTTTATTGGAATGTGTTCATAATGATCAAATTAGTTTCATTTTGGAACAATTTCATGATCATTTGAATCTATTTTATAAATCCCCTAAGTCAACTATGCAACATATACTTTGATATGGATATTACTGGCCTTCCATGTATCAAGACATTAGTTCAAAGATTCAAAAATGCTATAAATGTCAAATTCATGGGCCCAAGATTAAAAGGGCTAGAGCCCCTTTAAAGCTAGTAGTTGCAGAAAGACCATTTCAGTAATGGGGTTTGGATTTTATTGGTACAATTACTCCTTCAAGAGCTAGACACAAGTTTATTCTCACAGCTACTGATTATTTCACTAAATGGTCTGAAGCAAAGGCTCTAAGAGGAAGTTTGGCATCAGATGTGATTAAGTTTCTAGAAGATCAAATTCTAAGTGTGTTTTGATGGCTTGGTTTGATGGTGTGTTCCTAATTTAGATTGACTATGAGTTCTCCAAGATGCTCATGAGGGTCCTTGTGGGGGTCATTACGCTGGGAGACGAACAGCCATCAAGATCTTGCTTACAGGATATTATTGGCCTACATTGTTTTGGGATGCCCATTAATTCATCCAATCTTGTGAGTGCTGCCAACGTGATGGGGGAATGACTACTAGAATGGAGGGTTTGCAACAATGGATCCAACCGTTAGAACCCTTCGAGATTTGGGGAATTGATTTTATGGGGCTAGTTACACCAATGTCTAATGGAAACACCTATATCATTGTTGTTGCTGATTACCTAACTAAATGGGCAGAAGCAGTTGCTGTTAAGGATTGTACATCATCTACAACTGCACAATTTATTCAACAGCAAATCATAAATAGGTTTGGTGTGCCTCGTGCACTTATTTTAGACAATGGTACCCACATCACAGGTGCAACTTTTCAGAAATTAATGCAACACTTAGGGGTTGAGCATAAATTGACTACCCCATACCACCCCCAAGCGAACAGTCAAGTAGAAGTCACCAATAGGGAGATTATGAAGATATTGACAAGAATTGTTAGCAAGTTTAGGTAAGATTGGAGCATTAAACTGAACGATGCTCTTTGGGCATACCGCTCTACATGGAAACTCCCTATAGGCTACTCTCCCTATGAGTTAGAGTACAGTAAATTACCAATGCTTCCCATTCAAACTAAGCTCCATATACTATCCATGGCATGTGACCTCAACCTTGAGCTTGATCTAGCACAGAAAAAATGGTTAGTAACCCTTAACTTGCTAGATGAAAATTGATTAGTTGCCCTCTCATCTAATGAGTTGTACAAGGCATTCAATAAACAACGTCATGACCTGAGGATTAGGAAAGTTAAATATCAATCGAGAGATAAGGTTCTCTACTGGAATCCCACACATGTGCCACAATGTACTAAATTTCAAACACTATGGGAAGGACCTTATATATCTATGCAATTTTTCCTTCAGGGGCCATGACAATATACAAAGCTAAGAGCCCAGACAAGAAACTGTTGGTCAACATACAACAAACCAAACCTTTCCATGAGCTTAGGACAACCAGTACACATGCTACCTTTGTTGATGGACAACCTTGCTCACTATTTCAGATCTCTTCCTTCCAACTTAGTTGTGAGGGAGATGGCCACCTATGCTAACCGTTTTAGGCCCTTAGTTCTTTTAGAATTTTTGTTTTACACAGTTTTCCAACTTTTCTTATTTTTGTTTTACACCATCGTTCATGTTTTTACTATTTCTTTGTTTGCTTGATTTACTTTTATTCATCATCTAATAAGTGCTCATGATGGTGGATTGAATTATATCATATTGATTACTAATGTTTGGTTTTTACCTTTGAATTATGATGTTGATATTAAGGTATGGTTCTTTTGGTAAAATAGGCAATGAGTCCACGCCGTCCACTCATCCATACAACTCTATGGTCTCCTTTGGCTTGGAACTGTACAGTCCCCATTTTTCTAAGTAAATTTATTAATGAATTGGTGGCTGGGTACTTTTCAAACCAAGGAAAGTCTCAAAGGATGAAAAGGGTGTGACTTCAAGGGGATTTGATGCATTTGTGCTGGCCATTCTCTTGGGTGCGTGGATGCTTTTTGTTGGGTTTTCTACCATTCTGACATTGTTCAAAAATTAGGAAGTTGAGTGAATAAAAATAAGTCTTTGCATGGTGTGGTTCTCACAAAAAAAAAAAAAAAAGAACAGAAAAAAAAAAGAAACAAAGAGAGTGAGAATTCAAAGCACACCCCTTAGACATAATAAAGCAATATGGGCTAGAAGCACTAGTTATGGAACTAAAAAGATATGTTACCCATGCCAGAAGGTTCCCTCTAACTAAGGCCCTTTCTCACTTCCTACTTCTCCATCTTGCTCTCTTTGGAATGGTGGTAACTTTTTGTGGAAGCATTCTTATTACTTTAGGTGGATGAATTGGTCAAGTGTATTGATGCGAGGTCACTGGATGTGGTTTGTTTGAGTTTGGATTTGGGATGAGTTCTACTCATTCACATTAACCATAAAGTACACAAGGGGCTTTACACAACTTTGTTCTTGGGATTCCATTGCATTCTCTCCTCTCCATCTTTCTTTCCATTTTCCACCTCATTACCGATTTTATCATTTGTCCATTCTAGGTTGATGCATTATTTTTCTTTGGTGAATTCCTGTGGGTAAGTTTTTAACTCTTGCTTCCAAACGACATTCCTAGAGCCTACAGACTCTTTGGTTTGTGGGTTTGTTAGGGCATAAAAGGCATGAGCCTACTTTGGGGAGGACCCACTGACATTTCTTTTTGGTGCAATTGTTAACTTATTTCCCTTAAACATTTTCTACAATTAATCATTTCTTGTTTCATCCCCATCCATGACATCCATTTTATTGGCGTTGCTGTTGATATTTTTCATCTTTTTTGTTCCTCATGTTTTTCCATCTTATAGCTACCGAAGGTTCGCTCTTAGTCGTGGGGGCCCTGGCACAAATTTTTTAATTTTTTTCATTTTATTAATTGCCTAACCCCTACACCTTGGGTAATTGCCAGTGATAAATCTCTGAACCAATTTTTTCCATAACCAAAACTTAGCTAATGCGCTTCATATCGAGGCAAGGTATCAACTGCATTGTGGATTATCTATCCTTGCTCATTTGTAACTATGTTGTGTATGCAGATGGCGATCATACAAAAAATAGAATGGGCTTGGAGGAAGCACTCAAGATGGACCAGAATTGAAGCATTTACGAAAGGAGTAAGTTTGGTGGCATGGCTATGGATAAACAACGGAAGGCGCAATCTTGGCATTGGTGGCAACACGCTCCAACTTCTTTCTCTTCTCTTTTTTCTCTTCAAGCTATCAAATAAAGGATTGGATGTCATTTATGTACGAGTGTTCACCATAATGGTCATGAACACTAATGTTGTAATATGCTTATTGATCCGTTTACTAGGCACATTGAGTTTGTCATCCCATTCCACCATCAGTTGTCAATTAGTCAATAATCCCATACCTTCCTAATATTTTATAAGGAACTGAAGGATGAGTTTTCATTCAGTCATGGTGGTATGATGAAGTGGTTACTCTAATTATAGAGCGATCATTATTGGGGCGGTTACTCTAATAATTAGAGCGGTTATTATTGGTGTGATTACTCTAATTATTAGAGTAGTTATTATTGGAGTAGTTACTCTAATAATTAGAGTGGTTATTATTGGAGTAGTTACTTTAATTATTAGAGCAGTTGCTCCCAAGCCTATAACTATAGTGCCTAGGCACACAATTGAAAGAAGTCTTTTCGTAGTCAAGTAGCGAAACTCTTGTAGTCTATTTGAAAGTTAGAGTATTTTCCAAGTGCTCGCAGCAGGAGGTCAAAGTGTGGATGGATCTTTATTCGAGCATTGCGTACCTAAGCACACCTTGTGTACGACAATAAAGATGAGCTCTTTGATTCATCCTTGCAGCACTTGAGATTTGTTTTCTTACACATTTCTTTTATTTTATTTTATTATGCATTTATTTTATTTTATGCACTTTACATTTCTGTTATTAGCATAGTAGTTCATTTTGATCAATTTAGAAAATTGTTAAATTACACTCAGTATGATCACTTCGAGCATGCGTGTAACACTTGGTAACCTAGTAATGATTAGTGTTTGGTAATCCCAGTAGTGTTACACTGGTTCAGGATGTGTACGGCAAGTGAGAACGGATACTAGTGTTAGGATTAGTTAAAGTCTAGTTAATCAGTAGTTAAGTTAAATTAGTTACTTAGTTATCTCTCTCTCCTCCCTTACTAGCATAGGACATGAAAACATAAAAGCTATAAAAATCATATGCCTCAAGCTTACTTAACCATACAATCGTGACATATAGGTAAGCTTGAGAAGATAACGATCAACCCATCTGTCCTTGTTCCACAAGGGCGCATAAGCACTTAGTCCTTGGATTTCAACCAGATCGTGCATGAAATGCTCGTATTCGTATGGTTGAGCGTATGGGTACCTTGCCACTCATTAGGTATCATGTGACCAAACACATGACATGATCTTATCAACCCATTGAGGAGCAAGTAAAGAGAGATGCTAACATGGAAGTCAAACATGTCCAAAATAAGGGAAAGAAAGTCAAGTCTTCTATTGTTCTAGAAGTTCTTGATGGTGATGCATTCATTGTTGAGAAACTCCACCAAAATCATGAAGTTCGTTCACAGATACCTATCATTTGATTGGAGGAACTTGTCAAATATCAAATGCATTTCAACCTAGTAGAAACACCTAAGAGGAAAGCTACTAATTCAAAGTATAAGCAAGACTCAAGGCCAAGAGTTTATGCCAGCTCCTACAGGGAAGAATACCGAAATCATGAAAGGAGGATAAGCTAGCACTATTCTCCTATTGCCTCATCCTCATCATGATGATTGTCAGTGGACTATGATAGGAGGAGGCTTAGGCACCAAGACCATGACAAGGAGGAGAGAAGGACTCATGATTACGATGGCTATCACTCAAGTATTCATATGAGGAAGATGACCGGTTTGAATAAAGAAGATGCAAAGATTAAAGAGAGGATCAATAAATGTATGAGCATAGAAGGGGGTATTGCTACAACAGGGCACAAGAACACAATCATGATGGTGAGCCCCTAATGACAACCTATAGCATTATTAACATTCAGGAAGTTGTTTACATTTCAACCAAGCATGTGAGGGATAGTCGTATCAAATGGCTTGATATGAATAACATGCCAAGATTTGAGGGTGGTTATATCATTGATCCACAACACCACCTCCAAGCATTTCATGATGCTTGCGCACTACAAAACATTGAAAGTGATTGGCAAAAGTTGAAATTGTTCCCACAAACACTTGTGAAAAAGGTAGAGAGTTGGTACAGATCATTCAAACTTGAATTAATTAGAAGATGGAGTACCATGCTAAAGATCTTTAATGATAAATATCAAACCTCCTCATGGGTGACCAATTTAAGGAAACAAATCTAAAGATGGAAGAAAGGGACTCATGAAATCCTTGAAGCAATAATGGGTAGGTACTATTCACTCTTGCATAGATGCCCAAGCCATGGATTCTTACAATGGGAATAGCTAAGGCACATTGTAGATGGGTTATGAAAGAATACTAGAGAGATCCTTGGGCTTTATGCCCAAAGTTGATTATTTGAGATGACTGCCCATCAAATTCAAAGACTGATTGACGAAGTGGCGAAGTAAGAAGGTGAGCTATGGAAAGAGAATCGGTTGAAGAATATAATAGAGACCCATCCATCAAGAAAAGAGATGCATGAGTTTGTGACACTCAAGAGGAAGAAACCTTGGAATAGGCAATTCAAAAGAAGACTCTACCATTTCAGAAAATAATAATTAATATTGCAAAAAAGGTAGAGAAAATGTGGGACTTAGTAGATGAAAAATTTGCAACAACATTGAAGATTATGGAGGAGAGAACAAAGCAAGCCTTTGAAAAAGGCAAGAACAAGAAAAAGAAGAAAGATTTTAGATGAAAGGGTAAAGTGGCTTTAGTGGTTGAGTGCTCAAAGACAAGCTCCATGGATGAGAAAGTATGTGCTATGTGCCAGTATGAACATCCCAAAGGATGTTGTCCAATAATGATACATTTACATGAAATGGGGGCATATTCACTTAATCCCAAATTTGTTAAGAAATAAATGCCTAGAAGGTTACCTTATCCTCAAGGTAATAACAGGTAGACCTTCCAACCAACATACTATCCCAGTAGAGCTTTTCCCAAACCATAAGAGTAGTACTATCAGTAGTGGCAACAACCTCAATCGTGGGCCATGCCACCACCTCAACAAAAATATCCATATAAGCAACCAAATCCATATGGATATTTTGTACAATGTTTAATCTGTCTTGGTAATGCTGCTATCCAAACTCCACAATAATACCCAATTGAGTACAACAAATCAACATTGCCAAGAACAGATCCAAAATCGTACATGCATTCATCAATAGCTGGTTCAAACTAACACCTAAATCCGTTACCATCAGTGCTGCCTCCTATCATGCAGGAAGAATTGCCATCATAATTGTAATAAAAAAGTGTAACAAGGGCGGTTAGTATGCAAGTGAAGATGATCACATACGAATCATAATCCAAGAAATGATAGTTCTTTTGAATGAGTTCTGAGAAGATTCGATAGATGGCGAACACATCTACTTCCATTCCATTTACATCCAATTCTCCTCAACACAATAGGCTTCCATCTTCATCAAATTCAAATGTCACAATTGTCATGCTTAAAAAATCACCCATTGAATAAAGGCAGGCGTCCTTTGACAAAAATGAACTGATCCAGGAGGTCCCTTAGTTTGCCTCCAGATAGCAAGGCAGAAACCATGTAAAGCTCTACTTGATTCTAGGTTAGGAGCAAACCTGATCTCACAAGACATGTATTAGTCTTGGAATCTACTGCCGCTAAAGAAGAATAACATCTGGTTAGAGCTTGTAGACCAGTCAATCACAGTTCCACTATGATAAGTGGATGATATGATTAGAACCATTAGTGGTTGGTCTTACCCTGTAGATTTTCTAGTCATTCACGTGGGAAAAAATAATGGAGAATTTCCAATTATCATAGGAAGATCTTGGCTTAGAATTGTTGATGCTAAGCTTGGAATTCATGACTTATCCTTGGAGATTTCCAAGGAAGACAAAGTTAGTATTATATAAAGATGAAGATTTTTATGTATTGTATACAATGATAATGGGTGTAATTACATGCAAAGAATATGGGCTAATAGATGAGAGGATATCAAGGCATGCAATAGATGTGTAGAAGAAATATGTGTGCAAAAATGTCTATATGTGGGAGCCACACAACAAGAAGGCACCTAGTGGCTGCTCACAAATGAAGAGATTGAATCTAATAAATACATGAAACCAACAGAATAAATTGTTGGTGCCTATGTTGAAGAGATAGATAAGTTAGAACAATTAAGGGAAAGGCACTCCTACCCATGAACAAATCAAGAGGAAGAGATAAACTAGGGACACTTGGATATTCTAGATGCCATGGAACTAGAATCATTGGAACTAAAGGCCCTACCGGCCACATTGGAATATGCATTTTTAAATAACAAGAAGTAGGTAATAATCAACGTCACTTTAATAGAAGAACAAAAAAGGAAGTTGCTAGAAGTGATAAATAGATGGTCCACAACCTTTGCATGGTCTTATGATGAGATCACAGGAATTTATCTACAAATTTATCAACGTTAGATATATATTGACCTTGTAGTCAAACCACGATGCCAACCCCAAAGATGGCTCAATCCTAAACTAAAAGAAGCAGTTAAGCAAGAGTTGGAGAATTTGCTAAAGGCAAGATTCATCTATCTTATTGCAGATAGTGAATGGATGAGTCCCTTAGTGATTGTTTCAAAGAAGGGGAGCAAATGGCACATTTGCATTGACTTTTGAATGTTGAATGGTACTACATTCAAGGATCACTTCCCTCTACCATTTATTGATTAAGTGCTAGATACCATTGCAGGACATGAATACTATAGTTTTTTGGATGGATATAGTGGATACAATAAGACTTGGATTGCACTTGAAGATTAGGAGAAAATGACATTCACCAGTCCATGGGGAATGTTTCCCTACAAGCAAATGCCTTTCAATATTTGCAATGTGCCAGCCACCTTCTAGAGACTTGTTCTCAACATCTTCTAAAAGCAAACTGAAAATGGTGTAGAAGTATTTATAGATGATTTTTTGACATATGATGTAGATTTCAAGAAAGCACAAGACCTGTTGCAGCAGGTATTGAAAAGATGTGTTGAAACCAATCTCAAGCTCAATTGGTAGAAAAGCCATCTCATGGTGGAAGACGGTATAGTGTTAGGACATAAAATCTTCCAGAGTTTATCGAGGTAGATCTTGAGAAGATTAGAGTCATATAGAATATCGGTCATAGGCCACAAATAGTAAAGGATCTAAGATCATTCTTGGGCCACATGAGCTATTATAGAAGGTTTATAGAAATTTTTTTAAAAATAGGAAAATTGCTCATGGAATGCACTAAGAAGGATGCACCCTTTGAATGGACAGAGTCATGCGAAAGGCATTTGAGGCCCTAAATGAGAAACTAGTTAAAACACCAATCCTTCAAGCTCTAGATTGGTCCAGGCCTTTTCACATCATGACCAATGCTTCAAAATATGTGCTTGGTGTAGTACTCACATAACTAGATGACGAGAAGAGACCTTATTACATATATTGTGCCAGCAGAAGCATCACCGGAGCATAATTGAACTACACCACAATAGAAAAGGAGTTGATGGTTGTGGTGTATGCGCTTGAGAAGTTCAAACATTACATGCTTGGGTATCAGGTTTATGTCCATACTAATCATAGTGCCATTCAATTTCTCATGAACAAATCGACAATTAGTCCTAGAGTGATAAGATGGCTTGTTATCCTACAAGAATTAGACATTACAATGATTGATAAAAAGGAAACATAAAATGTGGTAGCCAATCATCTATCAAGACGAAAATGTGATTTCAAAGATCAAGTATAACATTTATTACACAAATTCCTCAATGAAGATCTGTTTACCAAAATAGTACAGGTTGTAAGTGCAACAGGGAATCCATGGACCATAGAATATTTGACTTATCTATCAACATAAGCGCTTCATATTGAATGGACTAAGAAAAAATGAGAAAATTTCCTTCACAAAGTAAAACGATATATGGAAATTAATTGTAATCTATACAAGATATGAGTAGATGGCCTTGTCAAATGGTGTGTGTCAAAATGTGACCAATGGAAAGTCTTACAAGATGCCCATGAAGGCCCATGTCATGGCCACTATGCAGGGTGTAGAACAACACTCAAGATGATGATGGTAGGATAATTTTGGCCTACCTTATTTAGAGATGTCCATACTTTTGCATAATCATGTGCACAATGCCAAAGATATGGAGGAATTACAACCAGATATGAAGGGTCACAACATTGGATACAACCACTTGAACCCTTTAACCTATGGGGAATTGATTTTATGGGGTCCATATAACCAATGTCGAATGGAAGAGCATATATAATTGTGATTGTGGATTACTACATGAAGTGGGTAAAGGTAGTAGTAGCAAAAGATTGTACAACAAATATAACTGCCAAATTTTTTTCCAACATGTGGTGAATAGATTTGGAGTACCATGAATGCTCATATTAGACAATGGAACTCACTTTAGGTGCTACATTTAAAAAGATCATGCAACAACTTGGGGTAAACCATAAACTAACAACACCATGTCATCCCCAAGAAAATGGTCAAGTCAATGTTACTAACTAGGAAATTACTAGGATACTCACTAGGACGGTTAGTAGGTTTAGAAAGGACTAGAGCACTAAACTAAATGATGCTCTATGGACCTATAGGACATCCTAGAAACTACCTATAGGGTACTCACCATAGGAGTTAGTTTATGACAAGTTGCCAATGCTCCCAATCTAGGTAGAGCTCCACATTCTAGCTACTACTAGTGAACTTGACCTTGATCTAAGCTTAACCCAAAAAGAATGTCTCATGAATTTGAATTTTTTAGATGAGAATAGGCTCATTGCACTCATGAGTAATGAAGTCCACAAACATTACTCCAAACTTAGGCATGACACATGGATAAGGCAAGTAATTATACAACTAGAGGATAAGGTCCTTTACTATAATCCTAATCATCTACCCCAAAAGCCAAATTCTAAACACTTTGGGAGGGACCATACATTGTTCAAGCTACTTATCCATTTGATGCCTTATATATCTGCCATCCATCCTATCCACATAAGCTCATTCTTGTCAATATCCAAAAAGTCAAATTCTATTAAGAATATTCCAAGGAGTCTACCCAATCTACCCAACAGTCTTCTACCTGTTCTATCTTCTGTTTAGCTAATCCTAATGATAGTTGGGGGGCTGTCAATCTGGAACCATAGGTACTTCACTAAATTTTTCATTTCCTTTTTATATATTTCACATTCTTTGATATTTTCTCATTCTTTTATACTTTTTCATTTCTTAAATTTTCAATATTCTTTTAAATTTTTTAATAATTTTTCATTGTTTACATCTTTTTCCAATTCTTACTATCTTTTTCATACTTTGTTTTCATGACCTTTGAAAATAATTTTAATTGCTAAGAAAATACATTAAGAATAAGGCAAGATGTAGTCCAATAAGGTGAAGATTTCCGTATGTTATCAAATCATAAGGGATTGGTTATTTGTACAGTGAGACTACAACATTCATCCACTCATTCCATTAATAAGAGGTTCTTACCATGGCCATAATGATATTCTTTCTATCATAAAACTACATATAAACTTATGGTCATTATGCCTAGACTAAAAATTGAAGAATGAAGTGGGAATGTCAAGGGTGTGACATTAAGGGGATTTGTGTATTTTCTTGATTTATTGTTGTGAGTTCTATCCTGTTGCTTAGGTTGTATTATATTCTTGTAGATCTAATGAAAAATGGGAATAAGAGTAAAATAAGTGCTACTTACCATGTCGCTGGAAGGACATGTTACCAATGCCTAAAGGTAGGTGGCTTCTCAAGAATAAAAAATAAATAATAATAAAGTGTGCAATGAATAAACTCCTCCTTTGGATAATATGCCAAGTGGTAATACTCCTTGCAATAGTGGTAGTCTTATGGTTGTATCTCCATGAGATGAAATAATGTGATGTCACTGAAATATGGTCTAGGCTTTGTTTGAATCTTGGATGAAAGGGCTAATCATTACTTTAACCACCAATAAAACACAAGAATTCATTATGCCTATGGTAAGAAACCTCATGTCTTGATTTCTGCAATCCCTTCTAAGTCCATCTGATCTCACTGTATGAATAATTATAACTTATGGTTTTGTGTAGCATAGTGACATTTTTCCAATATGGTGCTACTAACATGTGTGTTTTGCTAAATAGGTATGTATTACATTCAACTCCTTAAGTGCCTAAAAACACTTTTAGGTGTGGTTATACAAGGGCATAAGGGTTGGAGCTTGCTTTGGAAAGAATCCACTTGTATAACTATTGTATCTTATACTTGCCAAATGATTCTACATCATCTTGAGCATTCCAACAATAATAAATGTCATTATCAACTTCCCTTAACATTCAATACATCCATTCCAACAACACAAATTCATTACCCATCTCACCCATCTTACAAACACTTAATGAAGTTTTCTCGCCTAAGATTCCTTCTTTCTACTCTTTCTATGCAAAATTTTTAAAAACAATATGCATCATTCCTAGCCCAAGACTATCTAAACATGTTTCATACCTTCCAAATATTCAAAATGACTCATTTTTGATTATGAGATCTTAATGGAGAATTTAAAAATTTCACCTTCATCAATATCAAAGCTCCTATGATATTAGATCTCCGATATTGTAGCCCACAAAAACTATATATACTTAAACACTTAGCAAAATTTTTTCATTCTTTAATTTTGAAGCCAAGGGAATTTTTGATATTTTTCTTATGAATTCAAAGCGCTGACCTTCCAAATTCCAACGCTCATAACTCCATACTAATAGCTCTAATTTTTGTGAGTCTTGAACCTTGTTGATCCTAAAGTTCTCAACTTAGTTCAGGGTGGGGGGTGTTGCTTGGTGTGATATTGTTACAATCTGAGTCAAAATTTTCTAACGCTTGGAAGATATTACAAGGGTAAGTATGAAGGGAAAATTGAAATTTTTTAATAAAAGTCAATCACATTAATACTGGAAACACTTAAATAATCCTCTTAATAAACCATATCAACTATTATAAGCCATAAATAAGAAAAAAATGGACAATTGTGAAGGGTTATAAGGAAATTAACACCTATGGGATTTCTTTTTGAAAATGTTTCTAACCCTGCAATTATAATAAGCTAAGAATTTGATCTAATTAAAGGTATGATAAAGGAAAGGAGTTATCAAAAATCAAAGTAAACACATTAATAATTTCTAAATCCTTGATGATTGTAGATGGCCTTGAAGAGAGGAGCAACAGGAGGATCTTTATAGCCTGTAAGCAAAAGACCATGAGGCTAAAGGAGAGGCAAAACTAGGGAATAAGATCCATAAGTAGAACATGTAGAGGAAGTGGCTTAATCCTTCAGCATCCATTAGGAAACTCCTACTACTAGGCATTCGACCCAAGTGGAGGTAGAAGAACCATAAGCACAAGGACAATGCCTCACATTGTCATAAGAATTCCTTTAGATCATCCAAGAAAAGATTCTCTTGATGACAATAATCATGGAGATGAACTTTGGTCTGTCTATGGAATTTATTCTAGAAGTGGTAAGAACACAACTCCAAGCATCACTGCTATGGCCCATACTTTCAAATAATGGGGAATGGTATTTAGGGGAGACCTATCAATTTTAGCACAAAAAAGAAGAAGATGCAATGGTTAACATCAAGGGAGTCTCCATTTTATATTTAGTTAAGGTGATAGTTGAAGTTCTAAGTGTGCCTAATGAAGAAGCAAGAGTAGCACATCTGTCCATTAGATTAAACACAAAAACCAGAAAATTGTGGTTACAAAGGACATATGACAAGGAAGACATGAAGTACAATGAGCTAACTTTGCAAGAGAGAATATATTATAAAATTGGCACCTATCACTTGTTTCCCACAAAAAGAGTGAACATGCTATCCACATATGCAGCTAGAGGAAGTGCGATCCTAATGGAAAAGTATAATGCAAATCTTGCATAACTTTACTTCATGGAAATTCAAAGTTGGTTTGAAGAAAAGAAGGTAGGAAAGCTAACACTTCCATTTCCTTGCCTAATTAGGAAGTTATTCAAATGTGCTAAATTTTGGGATACACCAATGATGTCCTCAGGATGGCTCAGAATGCCTCATCTATTGAAATGCTCAAGCCAACATCATTAAAGAAAGATTAGGTGGAAGAACAAATAGACACTGGGGAAATCACACAAACTACTGTATAATAACAAGAAGCAGGACTTGGTGGTTAGTAGTAGGAGCAATAGTAACAGCAAGAGCAAGAGCAACAACAAGTTCCACCATCACTACCTTAGGATTAGAAGCCACCCATGAGTCATCTCCAATAAATAGCAAAGACTATCAATTGGGGAACTTGTAAGGAGGCCAAGTTCTATAGAGTTATTAATAGTTCCATTTAGCCCATAGTTTCCATAGATCTTGTAAGTGGATAGATATCATTACAGTTAGGAGGAGAGGCCCAATGGTCACAATAGATTTCTGGGAACACTACATCATTCCAAGTCATGCTTGAAACTAGAGAATGAGCCATAGTTGTGATTATGAAACACCAAGATCCAATAGGAGTAGTAGATGTGATCATGGACCACATCAAGGAATTATTCAATGTACCTATTGTGTCACCAATGGATCTAACTGGAGCTAGGGATGCTCAAATGTTAGTTGGTATCTCAATGACTCCTACAAATCATGAAGATGTGCTAGATCAACTATTGCAAACTAGATAGGTGATGACAGCTCTTTTCGACATCTTAAATGATACTACTACAATATAGTCAGAGTTAATAGGAACCAAGGGTAAGCTGGTCATGGTAGAAACTAGGGTAGACCATGCGGAGAATGAACTTCTCAAACTACAAGAAGAGCTCACAACCTTGAGGGCTAAATGCAAAGATCCTACTCAATACATTGCACTTGACTAACTAGAGAAATTTAGAATAGAATAAATTTATTGATTGATAGAGTAAAATAAGTAGTTGGCAAATGAGAAGAAAGTAATGTGGAATGACTCTATAGTAGAAGCATAGACATATGCACATTATAAGGCACTCATTACAACATAAGAGGTAAATAAATAACTCATTGTAGATAATACTAGGTTGACTAATGTGGAGAAGCAAAAGAACATTCTAGAGGAGAGCAATCATTAGTTGAGAGAATAGTTGATGAAAGGCAACTGAGATATGAGCTGATTAGCAAGAAAAAATAAAGCCCTCTTAATGGAGGAGGTATGCATAATTAGATAGAAATCTGCTATTGAAATTAGCACATGGTAGAATGAAGTTAAGAAGCACGAAAGGCACAAGGAACACTTTTGTGATTAGGTAGGCATGTATAAATAAATCAATGAGAAATAAATCTTGATGGTGAAAGCCTAGATCAATTCCATATCAGCACAGAATCGAGATTGGCAACCCATCTTGGATAGTTATACTCATGTCCACCAAGAGAAAATAAAAAAGAAAGACCTGTAGATAGAAGATCTAAAAGAATACATGGGGTTAGCTAACCTTCACTATGCTAACTTGTCCATGTTGATAGTAGGGAAGCCCAAAAATGTGCTCAAATAGCAAGTAGCAGCCATATACACATTATATGAAAAAGAGTTTGTGGATCAAAAAGATGCTTTATAGAAAATTCAAGTGGAAAACTCTTAACTAGAACAATATAAGGTTATATACTAATGGCAAAAAGATGTTGCAATGAACTGGGCTCGAAGACTATTTGACTATGATGAGTTACAAGCCAAGGCTAGAGCATTTAAAGAAGAGATGAGATAGTTCATAGCATGGTATGTCAAGGTCAATTAGATGTTTTCACAGCTACCATGTCCATGGGATATACCAGCTCCATCACACATTGCACAACAATCATGGATGGTACATGACTTAAGAGTGGAGGAGGATAACCTTTAGGCACTACTAAATAGATACAAATTTCAGAAGCCTGATGACAAGGAAAAGTAACTGATGGAGGAGCTACCACCACTAGGTACTACCTAGGCTACATTGAGCTTTGTTAAGTTGTGTTGTTTGTCTTGTCATGTCTTGTGTCAATTTTGTAAAACACAATTGCAACATTTAGTGTCATGTAAATAGTGTCATATAAATCTACCTCTCAATTTTGTAAGGAACTCTATCCTCATTTTGTTTTAACTCAAGGATGAGTTTTTAGTCAGTTGTGGGAGTATGATAAATCAATTTTTGGTTGACTATGATATTGTAACTCTAATATTATAGCTCTGATATCGTAGCTTCGATATCATAGCACTAGCTATGTCATTGTATATGCAATATTACAAGATGCATGTCAACTTATAAATACAACTTAGGTGCATGGATTTGCAATAGCATTCAGTCCATAGTAACAGAACTCTTTCAGTTTGTTTTCATGAATTTAGTCTTTAGCACTTAGAAGTGTATGCCTGTTGTGTGGTGTTAAGTGATTGTATTGTGTCTTTATTTGAGTGAATTGTACTTGGACATAGTTTATGATTGGAAATAAAGATCGAGATTACTTATCATCATTGCAACATCTAGTTAGTTTTCTTTTTGTTTACTTAGAATAATTGTTCCTATTTTTCCTAGTTAATTATTTACTTTACAAGCACTTTCTTTTACATGTTGAAAGTAAGTAGTTTGGATATGACTAGTTTCGAGTGCTAAGTGTAGTTATTTGGTAACCTAGTAGTGTTATTGCTTGGTATGCCCAGTAGTGGTACATTTGGTACCCCTAGTGATGACTACATGAGTTCAAGGTGTGTACGTTAAACTAGGACCGGACATCCATCACCTTAGGATAGAATAGATTCATTTATTGTTTTGCTTAGACTTAGAAACTATTTTCATTTCATCATGTTTACTAGGAGTAGCAATGACCCAACAAAATTATTTATCATACACCTCATTGTGAGCTAAACCATACACATAAAATTCACTAGCTCCATGTGGGAAGACAATGGTCTTGAACTTAAACCAATTACTAGCATATTCACATTGCCTTGTCCACAAATTATGATTTGGTTATGTGGAAACACCTGTGACTTGTATGGTTGAATGTTGGATTACTCTAATGTTCCTTAGGCTTCAAAGGATAAAAGGTTTTCTACTTACTTATTTTATCAACAATACAAAGATGGTGAGGACTTCTTTTTGGACTAGTTCCACTATATAGATTTTCCCTTGTTCTTTGAAGGAGAAGATCCTCAACCAGAGGTTGTAGTCAACTATGGACAAACTAGGTGGGGGGAAAGAATGGTTCAGAGGATCAGGGGGCCTCAAAAGATAACAACCAAAGCCATTCATCTAGAGGTAAGAACAATAGCAAGCATCAGGAGAAAGATAAACATGGTGATTGGGGTTGGGACTGAAGAAGAGGAGTCAGTAGGCATCATTTTGGTGCTTATTCTCCTTCCTCTTCGCCTTCATCATCATCCTCATTGTATTTATCTTTCAACTTTAATAGGAGAAGTAGAGGTTGGGACCATGGGAAGAGCAATAAAGATCATGATGGAGTTGAACAATGAGATAGGGATGATTGTAGATCCTATTGGGATAATAAAGACTAGGGACATGAACAACAATAAGGGGATGAATGTCATAAAGACATAAGGAATAATAGGACTCATCATAGGCATCATGGCCATGAATGGGGCCATTGAGATTGCTATGACTATGATGAGGCTCTACTAGCTACAAGAAATATTTTAAATATTTAAAAGGCTATTAGAATTTCCACCAGGAACTTGAAAGATAGTTGCATTAAATAGCTAGATATGAATAATATTTCCAAGTTTTATGGGCGATATAATTTAGATTCATAGAATCATTTCAAGCCTTCCATGATGCTTGTGCCTTGAAAAATGTGAAAAATGAATGAAAAAAGCTAAAAATATTTCTAAGGACACTCATTAAAGAAGCAAAAAGATGATATCAGTTCTTGAAACCAGAATCTATTCAACAATGGAGTATGATGCTGGAGCTATTCAATAACAAGTACCAAATGTACTCCAGAGTGTCCAATCTGTGGAGGTAAATCCAAGGTTAGAAACAAGGCACTCATGAGTCCTTGGATGTAGCCATGAGCAGGTATTACTCTTTGTTTCATTGATGCCCAAGCCATGGATACTCCTAATGGGATTAGTTGTGTCATATCATAGATGGGTTTAGAATTGAAACCAAGAGAACCCTTGGGGTCTATGCCTAGGGAAGACTTTTTAAGCTAAGGATCCATCAGATTCAAAGGCACATAGAGCAAATGGCCAAGGAGGAAGGAGAGCTAAAAAATGGAAAAGTATATAAGAGTACAATAGAGATCCCTCCATTTGCAAGAGGGAGGTTTGTTTCTGTGAGAATGAGAAGGAGACACCACTTGATGAAGTGGTGTAGAAGAAAACCTTATTGATCCAAAAATCGGTTATTGAAATATCAGTTAAGGTAGATAAGATGTGGGACTCCTTGGATGAGAAGTTCCAAACTATTGTGAAGATTGCAAAGGAATGTAGAGATCAAGGAGGTAGCGGGCATGAATGATGGAAGAAAAATGATGTTGAATTGGAATATCGCAATATAAGGATAAAGTTGTAGTAGTAGAGAAGGTTATAGATTTGGAGACGGATGATGATAGTTGTGACATATATTAATATGAACATCCTAAGGAATGTTGTTCCTTATTGTTACACCTACAAGAATCTAGGATGTACACTTTATATCCTAAATTGTAGAACAGGAAGCACCCAGGAGGTTGCCTTATCCACAAGGCAACTATCGACAGTAATTCCACCAACAAGCATACTATTTGAGTGGAGCATAATCTCATTCTTAGAAATAGTACCAACAAAGGCAACATCCATAGTCATGGGAGATTTCACCTTTAAGGCAATAGTACCCTTATTGCCAACCTAATCCCCATGTTTATTATGTTTAATAGTCAGTCTCTTCACATGACTCTTCTAGTCATGCTTCCTTCCCACATCACTACTATCCTTTAGAGTACTACAAAGTGCCTTCTCGAATAGGGGAGTCCCCATTTTCCTTTTATCCTCCTCAACATCTATCCACTTCTACATCCATCATTAACACCTTTACCACCTACTCCATTCATGCAATGTAAAATTTCTACCTAGTCACAACAAAGAAATGCCACGAGGGCAGTAAACTTGTAGCTAACTTCTTAGCTAAGTGGTTGTGAACCTAAGCCTCGAAAGAGACCATTCTTTAGAACCAACAACCCTATGAAGCCGTCACAAATATCTGTGTTTGATAATCTTGCTACTTCAATCCTTGAAATTTCTATTGAGTAGCCTTTAAACCAAAGTGCTCCCTAATTACACATTGTCATGTTAACCCATGCAGTTACAAATTATATCAAGGTCAACCATCTCCCTAGGAAAAGATCTAATCTTGGGAGTCCTCTTGCAGATAGCCAAAAAAGAACCATGTAAGGCTCTTTTGGATTCAAGTTTTGGAGTTAAGTTTGTTTCACAAGAAATGTATAAAGCCTAGAACTTGCCTCCCTTAAAAAAGAGCAACGACTAGAGTTGGAAGACCGATTCATCACTATTCCTTTGGTTTTGGTGGAGGACACCATGACTACTATTTATGGGTGGTCATATCCTACTGATTTGTTGTTGATCCATGTGGAGAATTGTAAAGGGGACTTTCCTATCATCATGGGAAGAGCATGGTTGAGCACCATTAATGCAAGGTTGGGGATTCAAGACCTTTCCTTGGAGATTTCCAAGGAAAATAAATTTAGTAATATTGAGAAGAAAAGAGTTCCATACATGGTGTATAGTGACACAAGGTGCCATTGTATTCAAAGACTATGAACCATCAAAGGCACATCACTTTAAGCATGCAATTAGTATGCAAAGAAGACATAAATTCAAAGGTGCCTATACATAGCAGCCACTAAATAGGAGGATACCTAGTGGTTGATAATAGATAATAAGGCTAGATCAACAATATGCATGAAACCAGCTGAGAGCCTTACTAGCTCCTATGTTGAAAGCATGGATAAATTGGAGCAACTCCATCGCTAACTCTCCGATGCCAAAAGTGAGATTGATTGGGGAGAGTTGGAGATCATTAAGACTTTCAAGAAAGAGCCCCTCGAGTTAAAGGATCTACCAGGAAGTATGGAATATGGATTTCTAAACAATGGCAAGTCGATAATTATCAATACTACATTTGCTCTTGCTCAGAAAAAGAAATTGTTAGAAGTTGTGAATAAAGGGCCAACAATATTCACCTCATCATATCATGAGCTAATAAGAATTGATTCTAGGATATGCTAGTATAGAATCTACATAGTCTTCTTCATCAAGACAAAGAGGTAGCTACAAAGATGCTTAAACCTGAAACTCAAACAAATTATTAAGAAGGAGATTGAACAACTCCTCAAGGCTGGGTTCATTTACGCCATTGTGGATAGTGAGTGGGTTAGCCCACTTGTTATTGTACCAAAGAAAGGAGGAAAGTGGGGAGTTTGTATAGAATTTCATTTATTGAACATGACAACCTATAACGATCATTTCCCATTACCATTTGTGGATTTGGTGTTGGACATCATTATAGGGCATTGTTACTATAGCTTTCTGGATGGTTATAGTGGCTATAACCAAATCTAGATAGCATTGGAGGACTCAGTCAAGACAACATTCATAAGTCATTGATTTTGCATACAAAAAGATGCCCTTTGAGCTATGCAATGTCCTTACCACATTCCAACGATTAGTCCTAAGCATATTCCAATAATAACTTAGTAGCAGGGTAGAAGTCTTCATGGATAACTTCTCTACCTACAAGGCTATCTTTGAGCAAGCCTTGGATTGCCTTGAGCAAGTTCTTAAACAATGTGTGGAGAAAAACTTGAGGCTAAATTGGTAGAAGAGCCATTTAATGGTCCAAGAGGGCATTATCTTGGAGCATTGAATTTCAAACAAAGGGATTGAGGTAGACCTAGAAAAAGTAAGGGTCATTTAAGGAATAACCATATAGCCAAAAATAGTGAAATATGTGAGTTCATTCTTTGGCCACATTGGTTACTATAGGCACTTCATTAAAAATTTCTCAAAGATTGTCAAATCATTGCTGGAACTTACAAACAAAGATGCACGGTTCATATAGACCAAGAAATGTGAGAATGCATTCCAGCAGTTGAAGCAAAAACTCATAGAAAGTCCAATTCTATGAGTACCAGATTAGGCTAGACCATTCCATGTCATGATGGATGCATCAAATTATTTTTTAGGGGCTATGCTTACATAGATGGACAATTAGAAACATCCATACTACATTCATTGTGCAAGTAGAAACATTGTGGATGCACAACTAAACTACACCACCATTGAAAAGGAACTCAAGACAGTGGTGTATGTCTTAAAAAAATTCAAGCACTATGTGCTTGGATACAAAGTTTTTATACACATCAATCGTAGTGCTATTTGGTTTTTGATGAACAAGCTAATGGTGAGCCCTCGTTTCATATGGTGTTTGGTGATCCTTTAGTAGTTTGATTTAACAATGATTAATCGAAAGGGGACCGAGAATGTGAGGGCTGATTACTTGTCTTGGTTAAGATGGGATAGCAAAGAGGATGAGGGCCCACTATTTGATGAATTTCTTGATGAACTCCTCTTTGCTAGTGTTAATGATCAAAATCCCAAGGAAACAAATTGGTACAATCACATCCTCTCCTATTTACTTACATAGGAGATTCCATAGGAGTGGGATGGTAAGAAGAAACAACAGTTTTTTTCATCAGGCCAAACACTCCATGAAGATCAAAGGAAACCTCTACAAGAGTTGTGTAGATGGCCTAGTATGATGGTGTGTGCCCAATGCAAACCAACTCCGAGTCATCCAGGATGCACACGAAGGCCCTTATAGGGACCACAATGCTAGGAGAAAGACAAACATTAAGATACTTATGGTAGAGTATTATTGGCCTATGATTTTTAGGGATGCCCATTACTTCTTCTATTTTGGTGATAGGTATTAACATGATGAAGGGATGACTATGCAAATGGAAGGGCCTCAATAGTGGATCCAACCATTGGAGCCTTTTGATCTTTGGAAGATTAACTTCATGGGGCCCATCAACCCTATGTCGAATGGAAAGACATACATCATCATGGTAGTTGATTATTGCATCAAATGGACTAAAGCTATTTCCTTTATCAATTGTTGATCTTCTACAGTGGCATAGTTTGTATAAAAAAATGTTATAAATAGGTTTGGTATGCCATGAGGACTAATTTTAGATAATGGAACACACTTTACTCATGCCACTTTTCGAAAGCTCATGCAACACTTAGGGGTTGAACATAAACTAACAACTCCATACCACCCCCAAGCCAATGGTCAAGTTGAGGTTACCAATAGGGAAATCACCAAAACACTACATATACAGTTAGTAATATAGGAAGGATTGGAGTAGTAAACTCAATGATGCTCTTTGGGCTTTTCATTCAACATGGAAACTTCCTATTGGGTATTATTCCTATGAGTTAGTGTATGAGAAACTTTCAACTCTTCCCATCTAAATCAATCTCTGTACACTTTCAAAGACTTATGACCTTGACTTGAACCTAAGTCTAGCCCAAAGAGAAAGATTGATGAATTTCAACATGCTAGACGAGAATATATTAGTGGTCATATCATTGAATGATGTGCACAAGGCACACAACAAGCAATGCCATGAGCTTTGTATAAGGAAAGTAAAGTTTCAACTAGGAGATAAGGTGCTTTACTAGAACCCCATACATGTACCTCAATGTACAAAATTTCAAATGCTATGGAAGGGCCCTTACATTATACATGAAACTTTTCTATCTAGGGCCATGATGATCTATCATCTTGCTAGCTTGAAGAAGAAGTTATGAGTCAATATCCAACAACTTAAACCTTTCCTAGAGATAAGAACTACTGGTGGGAATAATGCCTCAACTAATGGCCAAGCATGCTTAATTTTTTAGATCTCTTCCTTCCAAGTCGGTTGTGGGTGAGATGGCCATCCATGCTAACATCCTATAAGTAGCTCCTTAGTTCTTCAACCTTTTTGTTTTACATTGTTTTTCATACATTTTCCTTTTTCTTGAGTATTTTGCAATTTCTTTTATATTTTTCTTCATTTGGATTTTCTTATGTCTTTTTCTTCTTCTTTATTGCCATCAGGATTTTGGTTTTGAACACAACTGCTAATTGATGGTGGATAATTGAATTATATTGTTTAATTTGATTACTTAATGACTGGATTTCATCATTGAATTTTGGCGTTGATTAATGGGACATTGGTTTTCTCATGATATTAGGTAGTGAGCTCATGTCATCCATCCATTCCATTAAGCTCCATGGTGTTCTCTTGTTTTGGACACACGAGGTCCTTTCTTAATAACAAATTTTAAAGAACTTGTGACCTTGGTACTTTCCTAGACTTGGAATGAATCAAGTAGAATTGACAAGGATGTGGCTTCAAGGGGTCTTATCACCTTTTCTATCTAAAGTTTTATGGGTATTCTCATCGATTCCTCACCATTCCTAATGTTGACCAATAACAGGAAGTAATGTCTTTGCATAATGTGGTTCCCATGAAAAACAAACATGGAAATTCAAAGCACACACCTTAGATGAAACAATGGATTGCAAACATTGGTTATGGGGCTAGAAAGACATATTACCCATGTCTAAAGGCATTCATCTAACTAAGTCCCTTTTCACTTCCTACTTCTCTTTTCTTCTCTATTTAGAATGATGGATGGTCTTTGGGCATGTTCATGACCTCTAGGGGGTCGAACAATCTTAATGTGCCAATGTGAAGTCATTGGAAGTGGATGATCTTGATTCCAACTAAGGATGAGATAATATCACATCACCTTAATCACAAACTTCACAAAGGACTTCATGTGACCAAAATGAAGAACTCCATTCCATTCTCTCTCTCTCTCTCTCTCTCATCACCAATTCTGTCCATCTATCATCTCATTGCCTCCTATCATAATTAATTAGTGTGTCCATTTAGATATGTCTTAATTATTTGGTGGTTTCTTATGTGATTTTATTTTTAACAATTCATGGCCATTAATCATCCTTGGGACCTATGGATTCCTTGGTATGAGGGCATGCAAGGACATTAGAGGCATGAGCTTGCTATGGAGAGGATCCATTTGCATACTCTTTGATTTGGGTAGTTAAAATTTTTATCCCACTATCATTTTGCCTTCAAACCATTGTTTTCCATCTTGGAACATCTAGTTTTTTCACTCGGTAATCAAATTTCATGAAAATCTCCTTTTTCCAGCTAAATCTCAAGTCCTCTTAACTAATTTTTCCTGATTCTAGACTTTTCTGGCTTTCTTTGGACTCCAACTTCATCCAAATGCTCTTTCTTCATATTTCATTTTTTAATATGAAAATTTATTCTTTACTGATGCATCGATGCATGGGAGAAATAGTATACGTACACATTGACACTTAGCAAAATTTTTACATTTGCCTTATAATGCACAACAAGTCTTTGTAATTTTTCAAATCCTAGAGCCTTCCCAAAGTCCACTTTCAAACCACTTATCCAAATCAACTCATTCTTTGACCCTCAAGTTATTGGAGGTGAGCTTTATGTCATGGGGGTCACAAACCTATGGTTTTTGATGGAAAATCTTTCAAAACTTTTCTAACTCCCAAGGTTTAACTAATAATATAATATTAAAATCATCATCTATACCAAGTTAAACCTCATCAATAAACTTTGGTAGCTAAATGAATAAAATTGTAATAAAATAATGACAAAATAATCAATTTGCCATAATCACAACTAACTTAAGCATAACTTGTCCAAAAGAAGAAATGTATCAAGAGTACTAAAATTTAGACATAAGACACTAATCCTTGGTTATGTTTGTAAACATAGATGACACTAAAGAGGGGATCACAAGGAGAAGGACCATCCCAACCAAGGAAGAAGTCACTAAGAGGAGGAAGGGACCAGTGGCCACAACAGCCCCAAGAAGGAGAGGCCAAAGCACATGTGATGGGAGCTCTTTGAGAGGCGCCTGAAGTGGAATTTGTTCATCAAATTTCCATTGCAAAGACATGCCAATCATGGTAGGATGAGGCACGAAGGCCTAGGACTAATTTGGAGGTCACATTGATTGAGGCCTATCTTGAATGAATTCATTCTAAGGAAGTCCAAAGTTTGATTCTTCAGAAACTTAACTTTGGTTCCTTCTTGGAGTTGGTGTTAGAGGAAGTCTGCACATAACTGTAGGGGACTCTCATATGGCTCATTCTCTCTTCCAATGGAGAATGGTACATGGGGGAAACATATCTCTTCTAGAAAAACTAGCACATAGATGCCACAGTAAAGATAAAGAACATAAGTATTTCCTACTTGGTTGAGGCCATTATAGAGGCCCTTGGACTACCTAACACAGGGGCCACGTTGGTGGAAATTTCCATGCAAGTGGACCTTGATGCTAAAAAAAATAGGTCCAACAATGCTATGGGGTGGATCATAAGGAGTACGGTGCAACTCACCAAGGCAGAGAGAGCCTACTTCAAAATTGCCACCTAGCATCAAAATCCAATAATGAAGACCAGTAATATCACTTCCTTCTCCGCTTATGCATACACTGCTCTAAGCAGCAAATTCTCTTTCAACCTCCTCAACTCATCTTTCTCAGGATCAAGAAGCATTTTAAAGAAAATGAGGGAGGGAGAAAGATAGTCCCCTTCTTGTGCCTGATTTGCAAGCTTTGCAGAAGGGGAGGCATAGCCTGTTATGTCAATGATACACTTCGTCATGCTTCTGTTGCATCTTGAGAGGAGATGATGAAGGACAAGGTAGCTGCCAAGTTGCTGGAAGAGGAATGACCACCACCATTACTTGCTAGTGAGACCACATTAAAGGATTACATAGTTGTGAAATGCATGAGGGAACTTTGTGGATAGTTACTACAATAACAACAAGGAGAGGCAAGTGGTGGGGAACCATCGGTCTACTAGTGAGCATTAAGCCATCTCAACAAGGTAACTAGAATAATAAGTTGGCTAGAAGAGACCATCCCGTTGTTTTTAACCTAATGCACATAAGCACTTGCAAGAATGAATCTAAGCATTTGAGAAGTTATGGTTTTGATCCTTGGATAATATGCATTTCCAAAAGTCTTTGGAAACATTGCAACTTTTTCAATGTGCTTGGAGGAAGGCAAGGGGGCTACTATCTTGGTGATGCAACATCATAAGTAAGAAATAGCGATAGAGATGGTGGTCAATTAGGTGGTAGAAGCACTTAATGCTCCTGTAGTGACCATACCAGACATAGCTACACTAAAAAATATGCAAGCTTCCATAGGACTGGGTAGTAGGAGGCTAAGTACAACCCAACATGAGAAGGTGTTAAACCAACTAGTGGGAACCAGGAAATCACTTTTGGAGATCTTTGGTCTCCTAGGAAAGATCATTGTAATCCAGTTGGAGCTGTTGAAGACTAAGGGCAATCTTATCATTGCCAATGACTAACTTAAGGTAGCCACCACTGAGAACTGTTAGTTGGTTGCCAAGGTTGCAAAACTAAGAGCCCATCTCATTGATCTTGCCATTCTTAGCTAGACCATCACAAGAGATGAAGCTTTCTTGAAGCATCAAAACAAACTTAAGAAGCCTAATAATGCCAAGGAAATGAAAATCTATGATGCATCCTTATTGGAAACTCTTTCTATCAACACCAATAAAGACTTGGTGCAAGTCCACAAAGAGAACTTGATCCTTATCAAAGACATCTATTACTTGCACAATGTCGAGGAGCAAAAAAGACTAGATGATTGAATTTCTGAGATAGCAGTACGAGTAGCTTGCTAAGGTAAACCTGGACTTGAGGAGGTTGGAAGCTAATGAGTGGCGAGGTACCCCTACACTCAACCATACGAATACGAGTGTTTCACGCACGATCCTGTTGAACTTCATAGACGGGCTAGTTGTGGTATCTAGATAGTTACTTGTTGATCATAGTTTGCTGTCTTCCCATTTAAACTAGTATTTGCTTTATCACATATGTTATTGTTTAGAGTGAGGTGTATGATGTGGTTCTAAACTAGTGCTACTCCTAGAGGCAATGGAAAATAACTTTAATTGGACTAAGGAGGAGAGAGAGAGAGAGAGAGAGAATCTAAGCTAGCCTAAGTGCGATAAGCATCCATCCTTAATCATTTGTGCACATCTTGGACCTCGTGTACTACTTCTGGGCTTACCAAGTGTATATTACTTGAGCACTCCTAGATATGCTACTGGGTTACCAAGTAGTTACACTTCAATTGTCGTGATTGAGTTGTACTCATTCTGCATTTAACAACAAGAATAGTAAATGATGGTAAAGAAATATTAACTAAGAAAATAAATAATAATAATAATAATAATTAACAATAACAATTAAATAATTAAAACTAAGTGAATGCTGTAATGATGGAGTAATATCAATCTTTATTATCGATCATGTGCATGTCCAAGTACATCACACTCGAATAAAGGTTCCGTACAATTACAAGCATCACACTGTGGGCATGCACTTGGGAAAATAGTCTAGCTCCTACAGAAACAAACTATAAGAGCTTTTCTACAAATTGAACATAAGATGCCTAAATGTGGCAGGTGCATGCATATTTATAGTGGAAAATGAACTTTGCGTTGACGAGGCCACGTCAATGCATGGATAGATGCATCGATGGGGTCACGTTGACACAACCGTGTTGATAGGGCTTCATCGACATGGCCTAGTTGATGCTGTCTACTGGATGCTTCATCATACGCCCACGACTAAATAACAACTTGTCCTTGAGTCAAAAAAAATGAGAACAAGTGCAATTAAGTACACTGTGGATAGGTATGGGATTATTGAGTACTAGTAATTTACTCATGCTACAATGTAAATTTAAACAAAACAAAATTGGGACACATAGAGTGTAGAATGCAAAATTATTAGAACTCATGTGGTTCCTGGTGGTGGTGGCTCCTCCATGGGTGCCTTTCCTTCATCCTGGGCTCTAGGCTTCTAAGATTGATACCGTTGAAGAAGTGCCTGATCTTTCTCCTATTTAGTCTGAGGATCATGAGCCATCCATGTTGATGTTCCAATGTTTGATGGAGTTGGCACCTCCTATGGACACGGCAACTACGGAAACACTTGATTGACCTTGACATGCCATGTCGCAAATAACTGCTATTCCTCTTCATAGGCTCGGGCCCTAACCTCTCCACCTTTTTCTTGGCTAGATTGTGCAGTGATAGGAGTTCCTTGATGGATGCTAAATGATTTTACCTCCTGCTCCACATGTTCTACATGAGGTCCTTAGCTTCTGCCTTCCCCTAGGCATTTAGTTGCACCTTGAGAAGGTCCTCCTTATTGTCCTTTTTAGGGGCCATCTATAATCACACAAAGATCAATTGTTAGTAAGGTTATTGAAAGAAGTTCAATTATTTCATACCTTACTTATTGCCTTTAGTAAATGTTGAATTATTTACTTAGTGTGATTTTAGAGTTAAAAATTTTTTCAAGGAAGTTGCCCTAAAAGTTTAATGTTGGACCTGGTTTGTTTAGGTGACACATTAAAGAACATGTAATGGTTTTGAGGAACATTTGATAAAATGATGACAAAGGGAAGAATAGATTTGGCAATGAAGTTCTAGAAAGGTATAAAATGATGTGGTGGTGTGCAACAAGTACAAATTACAAAAGTCACACAAGTGGATCCTCCCTAAAGCAGGTTCCAACATATAATGCCCTTGCATAACCACACCTCAAAATGTCTGTAGGCACTAGAAGGGTTAAATGTAATCTATACTGATGCAACAAAACATACACATGTTAGATACCATCGCGATGAGGTATGAATTCTATGCCACACAAGACAGAAGTCAAAAATTCTTGAATAGCGAGATGGGATGAATTGTAGAAGGGATTGCAGAGATTGGGACATGAGGCAACTAACCCAGGGCACAATGAATCCTGAGTGTAGGGCATGATTAATGTGTCATTAGCCTATTGCTCCAAACTCAAGACCAAGTTCATTCTTTCGATCAGTGACATCGCATTGCTTAATCCAATGATGGACAATCATAAGAGCACCATGACAGCAAGGTGTATAATCACTTGGCATTTTATTCAAGGGAGGAGTGATTTGGAATTGCTTTGGAACACTTTTATCTTAATCTTTTCTTTTCTTTTTCTTTTTGTGTGGCCACTTTGGCACACTCTTCTTGATTTTTTTTATTTTTCTTTTTGATGCGTAATCTAAAGAAGCCACTTGCCTTTAGGCATGGGTGCATGTCCTTCCAGTGGGACCCCCTAGAATAGCATTGGTTTTTTTTATTGAGTGCCTTTATTACTCTTACTCCCATTTTTCATTAGATCTATAAGGATCTTAGTACACCTAGGCTACATGGTAACTCCAATAGATGTCACCAAAGAGAATCCACAAGTCCCCTTGATATCACACCCTAGCCATTCCCTCTTGGTCCATCCTTCTTCGCTCTGGGTATAATAAGCACAAAATTATTGTAAGTTTTAATGTTGTGATGGGCTTGCTGTCCACGTAATTAGTTGCCTGAGACTTGATAGCATAGAACAACACCTCAAGCAACGAGTCACATGAGTGTTTTATTCATAGATGAGATCACTCATAAAAAGATAAAAAGACAAAAAAATAAATAAAAAGATAAAATAATGAAGAAAAAGATAAAACAACAAATTGAAAGATGAAAAACTTGAAAACAAAAAATTATAAAATTAAGGAAAAGGAAACACATTTATTAATTTTGTTTGTTAGAATGAAGGATATCCCCCATAACTAATCTTTTGATCATAGCGAGAATTAATAAATGGAAGGGTTGGATCGATGCATTTCGAAAATATTGGGACCTAGTCATATCCAATCCACTGGGTGTCTTTTGATGTCGTGGTTGGAATGTACCCGAATTGGGATGCACACACTGTATTAAAGTTGACATAGTGGGGCAAGTTAGAAGATGAGGTTAATTGATAAGGAGTTGACCCATTATGACAACTGTTACCGTAAGATGGTATGCAAGGATTGGTATGTCTCGCTACGTGGCTATATTCATTGTGCCTCATAGTTGTTGGAGTTTTGATCGGTCACCCTGATAAGGTAACACAAGGTGTTGAGTTTGAGGAGAGAGATGCTCACAACGTTGAACTTGTGCTAGTTTGGAAGATGCAGTGGATTCAGAATCATGCTGCCTCTTTCTATGGCCATGCCTAAAGAAAGGGCACTCTTTAGTACTTCCACTGTTGTTGACAGTAGTAGCACAAGTAGCATTCATAGGTTGGTGTTGTGATGCAAAACCTTTTGGTAGAATTGGTGGTGATGTAGAAGGAGGTAAATGATGAGAATGTTGTTGTTGAGGGAAAGTGTAAGGTACATGAGGTGGTAACCTTGGCGGAGAGGGCATGAGTGGATAGTATTCCAGAGAATGATAACGATGAGGTGAAGTAGAGGATGGTGATTTGGTTGGAGAAATAGGGTGTTGAACACAATAATCATTTGGCATTAGGACATACAAAGGATATGGTCGGGTTGGCGATGGCCTCCCCCACGATTGGGGCTTTTTCCATTGTGGTTGAACTTGATATTTTTGTATGAAATTTGGATGTAACATTCCTTCTCAATGCTCATGTAAATGTGACAAAACTAGGCATTCGCCTTTGGGGTGATCGTATAGACAAACGTTGCATTGATATGTGAAGTTGGTAGTTGAGTTCTAATTCTTATTATCTTCTACCCTTTGTTCTAATTGTTGCATGGTGTCCTATCTTGTTTCTTGATTTGGCATAGTTATACCTCTACTATTGTTAGCATATTCTCCATATTTTCTGTGCACCTCTATCATCTTATTAATCTTTGCCTCAATTTCATCTAGTGATTATTGCATTGGCAAAGGTAGAAATGGTTGCACTTCCTCAAGGTGAGATGATTTCTCCTCTTTATGTTTATGGACCTTTGCTAATTTGAGATTTTGGTCTCATTGAGAGTTTTCAACATTCTCCCATTTAGCCATTTCTCCTTCTTCTTCTGCTACTCGCTTAATAAGCTCTTGGAGTTGATGGGTTTATAGCTCGTATAGTTGACCTTGGGCATACATCCCTATGGTTTCCCTTGTCTCATTACGGAGCCCATATGTGATGTGGTACATTATCTTTTTCTTAGAGAATCCATGGCCTGGGAATTTGTTTAACAAAGAATAGTATCTTTCTAAGGCCATGTCTAGGGTTTCATGTTACCCTTGTTTCCATTCTTGGATTTGTCTCCCCAAGGTTGACACTCTAGCATAGGTTTGATATTGTTCAGTAAAGAGTTCTACCATTTTTGGCCAACTACAGATTGATTTTGGTTTTAAGGATCTGTACCACACTTTTGCTTGGCCAACGAGTGTCACAGGAAAGAGCTTAAGTTTTTGCCACCCATTATCGATATTATTCGATGCACAGGCATCATAGAAGACTTGTATATGCTATTGCGGATCTAAATCATAGCCTCCTACAAACTTGGAAAAGTTGTTTAAATCAAGCCTAGGTAGATGGCTTTCCATGCAATGCTTGTGGGATATTCGAACAACCTCTTGTATAGGCATTAGGCTCTTAGTGGCCAGTAGGGATTCATCGTCAGTAAGTAGGTTGTGTGTTTGCAAGTTGAGACAATGTTGTCCTTGTTCATGTTGGCATTTTTGATTTTCTTTGTGAGCTCGATTTTTAGTTCTACATCGATCCCTTAAAAGACAGTCATTTGTGTCACAATCTGATGTTGGAGTAGAGGAAGGGAAAGAACTAAAAAACTTGTCCTAACTTTTGTAAGTTTTCCAATCATCCCCTAATAGATTCTTGTTAGTTATTGAGAAGGTCCTAGGCCTTTCGGGCCTCCTAATTCTATGGGCTGTCCCATCCTTACTGGAGGTGTTAGAGTTAGTTAACAAGAATCCTTGAGTATCATTAGGATACCATTGAACATATGGAATTGCTGCATAAAGTTGAGTACTCCAAACTTTGTCTTCATCATATAATTCATTGGTTCTCTAGTGAATTGCCTCACTAGTTGTGGCATTAGCATAATCTTGAGAAACATTGTTGTGAGTGGTGTGTGACTTAATTGAATTGAATTTAATTTCTTTTCTAAAGGATATATCATTAATCCTTGTTATAGAAATCTTGTATGATATAACTAGTCTAAATAACTAACACCATCCCCAGTAATGGCACCAATGATGAGTGGCGAGGTACCCCTACACTCAACCATACGAATACGAGCGTTTCACACTTGACTCGGTCGACCTTCGTAGATGGGCTAGTTGTGGTATCTAGATAGTTACTTGTTGATCGCAGTTCACTGTCTTCCCATCTGGACTAGTATTTGCTTTGTCACGTATGGTTTAGTCTAGAGTGAGTTGTATGATGTTGTTCTAAACTAGTGCTACTCCTAGAGGCAATAGAAAATAACTTTAATTGGACTAAGGAGGAGAGAGAGAGAGAGAATCTAAGCTAGCCTAAGTGCGATGAGCATTCATCCTTAATCATTTGTACACATCTTGGACCTTGTGTACTACTTCTGGGCTTACCAAGTGTATATTACTTGAGTGCTCTTAGATACGCTACTAGGTTACTAGGTAGTTACAGTTCAATGTTTGTGATTGAGTCGTATTCATTCCACATTTAACAACAGGAATAGTAAATGATGGTAAAGAAATATTAACTAAAAAAATAATAAATAACAATAATAATTGATAATAATAATTAAATAAATAAAACTAAGTGAATTCTGCAATGATGGAGTAATCTCGATCTTTATTGTCGATCATGTGCGTGTCTAAGTACGTCACACTTGAATAAAGGTTCCGTACAATTACAAGCATCACACTATAGGCATGCACTTGGGAAAATAGTCTAACTCCTATGGAAACAAACTGTAAGAGCTTCACTACAACTTGAACATAAGATGCCTAAATGTGGTGGGTGCATGCATATTTATAGCAGAAAATGAACTCTACATTGATGAGGCCACGTCAATGCGTGGATAGATGCATTGACAGGGTCACGTTGATGCGGCCGCGTTGACAGGGCTTTGTCAACGTGGGCTAGTTGACGCCGTCCACTGGATGCTTCATTAGAATCCAAGAACAGAAATTTGTCTATGGAGGAAGTCTAGGTGCTTCAGTAAAAAATTACCATTGAGATAACCACTTGGAAAAATGAGGCTCTAAAATTTGAAAGAGTTAAAAATCGTTATAGGGACTAGGTGGGGCTCCTCAAGGAGATGAATGAAAAAGAAATTCAAATAGCCAAGGCAAAGGTGAACCAGGCCCTCTAGTAACTCTAGCAAAGATGTGGTGTATGTCAACCGATCTTTGACAACTTGAATACCTACAACAAGGCAGAAATCTACCTAAAGGAGTTGCAAATAGAAAGCATTATAAAGTACATGGAGTTCACCAACCTTCGATATGTAAACTTGATGATGCTAACAATAGGAAGGCCAAGGTGTAAACTAGAAAAGCAGGTGGCCAGCTTGTACCTTCTCTATGAGGCTGAGTTCAAGCATCATAAGGATACTAAGTAGAACTTGGAAATAGCAAATGCTAAGCTTGAAGTTCTTAGGAGCCATTTCATAGATCAACGAGTAGTTACTGAGAACTTGACCATAAAGATGAATGACTACCAAAAACTACAAAACCTAGTAAAAATGTTCAATGTTACACATAAAAAACTTGCAGCATGGTTTATCAATGTTAAGGAGTTGTTCCCTACAATGCCCTATCTGTGGGACGTCCCCATACTAGCCCATATTGGCAAAGTTACATGGACTATGTATAACCCATGGAGTAAGGAGGAGAAGATGAAAGCATTGCTGGATGCTTTTCACTTTTTACTAGAAGCAACAACTGTAGCAGGATAGCCTTAGCCACCATCTCCATGAGTGTTAGAGCCTAGTGAAGGTTCTTTAGCACTCTAGGAGCCTCCACCTCCTGGCATTGTTTGATCTCCACTTTATCTTCAACAACTAGAGGATTCCTACCATCCATTTTTGTAAGGGTATCCAATTTTGTTGTCCAAGACATCCATTTTTGTAATTCCATATAATTTGACACTTAGAGTTAGTTAGTTAGAGTTTATCAGTCAATAACCCCATATCTTCCCAATTTTGTAAGAAACTTTGATCATACTTTTATTCACTCAAGGATAAGTTTTCACTCAGTTGTGGGGATATGATGGGTTGTTTAATTAGTTGTGTCAATAGGTATGCATTAATGCAACCCTATTGATGTAGCCCCATCAATGCATGATTTGATGCATCAACGTAAATGCATTGATGCAGTGTCTAGTCTTGCCTATATAAATGCATGTACCCATCACATTTATAGCACTTTAAGTTAGTAGCCTAGTTGAACTCTTGTAGTTTTCCTTGTTGAAAGTTAGAATATTTTTTGAGTGCTCATAGTAGGACTTTAAGGTTTGTACAGATCCTTATTCAAGCATCAATGTACTTGAATACTTTGATGTGATGGCAATAAAGACAAGATTCTTAGAACTCCTTATAGTAGTTAAGGATAGATTAATTTTTTCTTTCATGCACTTTATTATTCATGCATTTCACATTTATGTCCTTAGTTAATTAATACACTTAATAATAACACATAAGGACTATCACTTCAAACATACCACTTAACGCTTGGTAATCCCAACAGTGGCTATTTGGTATGCCCAACGATAGACATTTGGTAACCCAGTAGCATTAGATAGAGTTTAGGATGTGAATAGAAAGTGGACATAAATGCTTATGTTAGGCTAGTTAGATTAAGGTGTTATATAGTTAAATAGTTAATCTTCAATTAATTCTCTTTACTTCACACTTAGATTAAATAAAATAAAATATAAAGTGTGTGTGTGTATATATATATATAAAATAGGTGCCTTGGCTTATACTTAATCATATAACTAAACTTACACAAGTGAAGCCAAGAAGACAATGATCATAACCCTCATGATACTATCTTTGCCCATTAGTGCATTTAGGGGCTAAGTCCATGGAATTTAATTGGATCATTGGTGAATGCTTGTGATTCATATGGTTGCATGGAGGGACTACTTGCTACTCATCAGCATGCTACATATTTTTTACTTTCCTCAGCATATTTTTTTCTTAATTGGAAAAGGAAAAATGTTAAATAAATATCCTTCATGATGATAAAAAATGTAATAATTAGAAAGAATATAAGATGTAATTGGCCAAGTATATGTCTTCTTGTCTACTTGCAGTACCAATTCCTTTTTATAGTTAAGAAGATTGAATTCAACAAAAAAATATCTATAAAAATCAAATTGTATGGAAATCCTTTACTTTTCAATTTCCTTTCATATATAGTGATATTGTATTTCAATGTGCTTCATTTGGGCATGAAAGTCTGGATTCTTGGATATGCTTATGGCACTTTGACTATCATAGCCAATATTAATTAGAATCTAAGTGATGCTAGGTTTAGGTATTAGCCTTTGAATCCATATAGCCTCTTTGCATGCCAAGTTAGCAACAACATATTCAGCTGCAGTGGTAGATTGAGCAACACAATATTATTTTTGAGTTTTGCAAGACACTGTCACCAAAAAGATTAAACACATATCCATTAGTAGATTTCCACTATCAATATCACTGCCTCAGTCTACATCGACGAAGCCATGAAGTCCATTAGAATCATTTTTATAATAAATCCCATAATATTAAGTACCATGAAGATATCGAAAGACTCACTTCATTGTAATCCAATGTTGTTTTCCTAGATTAGACGTATACCCACTAAGTTTTCCAACAATGTAAGAAATATTAGGTCTAGTAGAGACCATTGCATATATTAAACTGTTGATAGCACTAGCATATGAAATTTTAACCATGATCTCTTTTTCTTCAATTATCTTTGGGCATTATTTAATTGAAAGTTGATGATCTGTGATATTGGGTACGCAATATTGTGGGCCTTCCAAGCGATATTGGGCATCCGATATCGGGGCCTATCTTGTCGCCTATAAATAAGAGTGGGCACACTTGGTTTGAGTAGCTTTTTGTTGGGTAGTTTATTAATTAGTCTTAGCCCCTTACCTGAACTCTTGCCTTTTCTCCCTCTCAGAGTTAGAATTATTTCTGCGTACCCGCAGTAGGAGTCATAAAGTGAATAGATCCTCATTCGAGCATTGTGTACCTGAGCACACCTTGTGTACGACAATTAAGATGAACTTTGCGATATACCTTGTAACATCCAGAATAGATTAATTAATGTTAATTGTAGTTATTACATGCTTTCCTTAGTTAATTAATGTTCTCTCTCTCACCCTATAACTCTCATAAGTAAGCAAACTCAGTATGATTACTTCGAGCATGTGTGTAACACTTGGTAACCTAGTAATGATTAGCATTTGGTAATACTAGCAGTGTTGCACTAGTTCAGGATGTGTACGGAAAGTGAGAACAGATGTTGGTGTTAGGACTAGTTAAAGCATAGTTGAGTAGTTAAATTAAATTAGGTACTTAGTTATCTCTCTATCTCTTCCCTTTGTAGCACCAGGCCATAAAACATAAAAATATATAAAAAATCGTATACCTCAAGTTTACTTAACCATACAATCACACTATACAAGTAAGCTTGGGAAGACAGCGATTGACTAACCCGTTCTTATTCCACAAAAGTGCATAAGCACTTAGTCCTTGGAATTCGACCAAATTGTGCATGGACGCTTGTATTCATATGGTTGAGCATAGGGATACCTTGTCGCTCATCAAAAGTTTAATACCAATTTCACATGGTGTAGTCCCAGGCTTGTAATCATGCATATTAAATCATTTTAAAATATTTGCAACATATGCAGACTATCCAAGCCAAAGCCTTTTATTAGCCTTATTCCTTTTAATTTTCATGCCCAAAATTTGTTGTGCAACATCAAGATCCTTCATCTCAAATTGAGAAGACAGATGAAGTTTTAACTCTTAAATATTAACGTGTCATCGACATACTGCTATTAACGTGTCATCGACATACTGCAGCAAGATAACATATTTTTCACTTGTATTTTCAACAGACATATAGGAGTCTTCTACACTTTTAATAAAGCCAAGATTTATCATGTGGTCATTAAAATTTTTTGTTCCACATCCTTGGTGCTTGTTTGAGCCCATATAGTGATTTTAATAATTGACACATCATATGCTCTTTTCCTTTAATTTTATATCCTTCAGGTTGAAGCATATATATTTCTTCCTCAAGATCAACATTAAGGAATGTTGTTTCACATTCACTTGTTCAAGTCGGAGATCATAAACAGCTGTGATAGCCAACAATGATCTTATGCATGTTAATTTTACTACTGGAGAGAAGATTCCATCATAATCAATCTCCTTTCTTTGAGAAAATCCTTTAGCTACAAGTTGTGCTTTGTATTGATTCCTAGATTTTATTCTATACACCCATTTATTTTCTATGGGTTTTCTCTTTGATGAAAGCTCAATTAATTTCCAAGTTTTATTTTTGTGAATTAATGACATTTCAGCATCCATTTCCTATTTCCACTTTGCATTTTGCATAGACAAACATGCCTCATTATATGTTGATGGCTCATTATTTTTAATAAACAAAACATATTCTTCTAAATGTGAATGTAATCTTCGTATAGGTGTTAAACATCTTAAATGATCATGTTCACTTTGTTGTTCACTTAAACTATATTCTTCCTCTTCGTGTGGTGTATCTTCATCTACCATGCTACTACCATCCTGTTCACTAGGGACAAGATCCCCAATCGAGGGAGGATGACCCTCAGAAATTTCATTATTAATTTCAATGGGCACATTCATATGAGTTACATCATTTGAAGGAGTTTTAGTATTCGAAAATTTCTCCTTCATAAATCCACATTTTTCTCTAAAGATAACATCTCGACTATAAATAACCCTTTTAGTTTATTCGTTATATAACTTATAAGCTTTGACATCATGTCCATAGCCAAGAAAAATACATTTTATAGACTTAGAGTCTAATTTGGACCTTAGATTTTGGAACATGTACATAGGCTTCACAACTAAAAATCTTCAGATAGTTTAAATTAATGGACCTACCACTCCAAAATTCCTCTGGAAATTTTTCATTAAGAGCTGATGAAGGAGATTTATTGATAAGATAACATGCAATCATTATTGCTTCATCCTAGAAACACTTGTCAAGATTAGATTTACTGAGCATACATTTGACATGTTCTATCAATGTTTGATTGAAGTTCTTTGCTACTCCATTATGTTCAAGAGTCCCTAAAATAGTCTTTTACCTTTGAATGCCTTGTTCTTTACAAAAAACATTAAATTCATTTGAGCAAAACTCACCAATATTGTCAGTTCTTAGAATTTTAATTTTCTTTCCTTAATAATTCTCAATAAGAGCTTTGAATTCTATGAATTTTCCATACTTCAAACTTATTGATGAGCAGTGAGATATCCCTATGCTCAGCCATATAAATACAAGCATGTACATGTGATCCAGTCGAACTCTTCGCGGATGGACTAGTTGTGGCACCTAGACAGTTATACGTTGATCGTAGTTCGTTATCTTGTCACTTGGACTAGTATTTGCTTTGTCACGTATGGTTTAGTCTAGAGCGAGGTGTATGATGTGATCCCTACTGGTATGCTACTTCTAAGGACAATAAGAGATAAATTAATTAAGCTAATGGGCAATAGGAAATAAGATCTAAGCTAGCCTAAGTGCAATGAGCATATGTTCCTAAACATCTGTACACATCTTGGACTTCATGTACTACTTCTAGGATTACCAAGTGAACATCACTCAAAGCACTACTCGATACGCTACTAGATTACTACGTAGTACACTTAAATGTTCATGATTAAGGCGTACTCATTTTGTGTTAACAATAGGAATAGTAAATGATGATAAAAGAAATATTAACTAAAAAAATAGTAATAAATAATCAACAATTAAAATAATTAAAAGCTAAGTGAATGCTGCAATGATGGAGTAATCTCAATCTTTATTGTTGATCGTGTGCGTGTCCAAGTACGTCACACTCGAACAAAGGTTTCATATAATTATAAGCATCACATTGCAGCATGAACTTGGAAAGAACACTAAAACTAACTATAAGAACTGAAAACTAAAAACTAACTAGAGACTCCTCCCAAAACTTCTTCTACCATGCACCTCAATGCTGTATTTATAGGATAACACGGGAATAGTGATATTGGATATCCAACATCGTTTCCAAGCTTGCGATATCACGTACTCGATATTGCATACTCAATATCGTATACTCGATATTGGGGCCTGGCAGACTGTGACTCATCATACTCCCACAACTAAATAAAAACTCGTCCTCAAGTCAAAGAAAATGAGGAACAAGTTCATTTGATTACAAACAGTGGATAGGTATGAGATTATTGATTGACCATGGATTGTTCATGCTGTAGTGTGGAAAAAAACAAAATTTGGACACCAACAAAAAATACAAAACTTGTGGAACTCATGTGGTTCCTGGTGGTGGTGGCTCATCCATGGGTGCATTTCCTTTGTCCTATGCTCCAGGCTTCTAAAATTGATAGCTTTGAAGAAGTGCCTAAAGTTTCTCCTCTTTTATCTGAGGATCATGAGCCATCCATGCTGATGTTCCAATGTTTGATGGAGCCAACACTTCCCATGGACATGGTAGCCATGGGAACATTTGATTGGCCTTGACATACCATGCTACAAATAGTTGTCATTCCTCTTCATAAGCTCTAGCTTTGTCTTTGAGTTCCTGGTAATTTGTAAACCATCAAGAAAAATTTGCTGCTACATCTTTTTGACTTTGGTAGCTGGCCTTTACCACCTCCAATTTAGAGTTTGCAACCTCTAATTTTTGCAATGTTTTCTTATGTTCGGCAAATTTAGCTTCATATCTTGCGTAAGTGGTTGCTACTTGCTTCTTGAGCTTATTCCTCAGGCATCCTGCTATCAGCATGGCTAAGTTGGCATGTCGTAGATTTGCCAACTCCATGTATTCTTTAAGATCTTAAATCTGTAGGTCCCAGCTTTTTAAGTTTGCCTAATGGGCAAGCGCACAAGTATCCAGAATGGCTCACCAATCAGTGTTTTGAGAACTGAGGAAGTTGATATGTGCTTTGGCCATTTGGAGTTCCTTCTTAGTGATTTCCTTGTACATGCCCACCTAGTCGCAGAAGTGCTCCTTTAATCTTTCATGCTTATTAGCCTCATTTTTTCATGTCCTTATTTCAATAGCTATCTTTTGTCAGATGACACATACCTTCTCCATTGAGAGGGTTTTGTTTTCTTTGGCTATGCAACTTATATCTTAGTTGACTCTTATTAATTGTTCTCTCATTTATTGAAGTATTTCCTCAAGAACATTTTTCTATTTTTCAATGGTAGTCAATCGAAGGTTCTTAGCAGCAAGTTATTTATTCTCCTCTTGTAAGGCATTGAGGGCTTTGGCATGGGCATATGCTTTTGCTTTTACTATTGATGCATTCCAATCGATCTTCTCTTTTTCCATCACCACCCTTTTATTCTCCATTAAAAATTCATTCAGTTGCTCTATTCTAAAGGATTCTAACTGATCGGTTGCAACAAATTGGAACAGATCCCGTCGTTCAGCTTGTAGGATGATAAACTTTTCTTGGAGTCTTTGTAACTTGACTTCTGCATGTTTGGCCCTAACCTCAGCCATGAATAGCTTTCCTTTAGTGGTGATGAGGTGTGATTGTACTATAGTGACATTATTGGGAATGTAAAACAGAGAAGTCATTACTTGCCTTGTCTGTAATAAATGATCAAGAACATCCTCATGCACAGCGGAAGTGATCGAGGGACCAGTTGGGAATTGAGCATTTCTTGCTCTTGTTAGATCTACTGGTGGCACAATAGGAATGTTAAAATAATCTTTGATGTGGTTTGTGACCACCTCTACTACTCCAGCTACATCTTGGTGTTGCATGACCACCACTATGGTATCTTCATCAGTTTCTATTGTGCTTGGAATGATGTAGCATTTTCAATGATCTATTATGACCAATGTGATTCCCATCCTTCTAATTGAATTAAGACTTCACCCCTTGCAGGATCAATTGATATGGTTGTTTGTAAAGCATCATCAATCACTTTGAAGAGATTGGCCTCATCTCTGCTCCCCCAATTGACCGTCTCAGTGATGACCTTGAGATGGCTCATAGACAATTGGTAATCTTGCAGTAGTGGTGGTGGTTGCTGGTCTTACTAGCTTGTGGATTGCGTGCTAGGTAATACTTCTTATTTTTGGCTAGGCCTTATGTCTAGAAGTTTGTAAGGCCCTATCGTTTGAGGTCTAGTGGGCCCAATCGTTTGTTCTTGTTTAGGCTCCAATGTCTCACCAACATCTTTTCTTGTGCTAGTGGCTTGAGTAATTTAGCATATGGAGCATTATGAGCTTTTCTAAGAATGTCATTGGTGTACCCCAGAATTCTAGCATGCTAGCATAGCTTCCTGGTTAGACATGGAAAGGGTAGTGCGAACTTAATATTTTTGTTAAATATAGATGAAGCAAATTGACATCAACCTTGCCCATCAAAATTGCACTTCCTCTTGCTACATAAGTAGACATTCTGTTTAAACCCTTTGTTAGGAAAATATGATAGGTGCCAATTTTAAAGTAAATCTTTTCTTCAAGGGTTAATTCTCCATATGTCTTATCTTCTTTGCCATACATCCTTTTTAACCATACTTTCTTGCATTGACATCAGAGTGAGTGGACAAATGAGCAACTTTGGGCCCTCTATTTGGAAGATTCAAAACTTTTGCAATGGCCTTTGTGGAGAAATCTACTAAAATTCCACCAATATCAATGGTGGTGCCCTCTTCTTTATTGTGCCAAAACTAATATGTTTCACCTAGATACCACTCTCCACTCTTCGAGAGGATGGGCCATAGTGAAGATCCCTTTAGTAGTTTCTTAACTGGCTCAAGGGAAAATTTAGTACAAGGCCCAAAATTAAGTTCCATAATCACAACAAAGGATGTGGACTTTTCTTGAATGGCTTGAACACATTTTTGGGACAACATGAGGTGTTGTCCTTGTTCTAGTGCCCTAAGCTCTCCACCTTCTTCTTGGCCAGATTGTGCAATAACAGGAGTTTCTTGATAGATGCTGAATGATTGTGTCTCTTGCTTTGTATGTTTTGCATGAGGTCCTTGGCCTCTTCCTCCTCTTGGATGTTTAGTTGCACCTTGAGAAGGTCCTTCATGTTGTCCTCTTTTAGGGGCCATCTGTAATCACACAAGGATCGATTGTTAGTAAGTTTATTTAAAGAAATTCAGTTATCTTATACCTTACTCATTGCCTTTAATAAATGTTTAATACTTTTCTTAGTGTGATTCTAGAGTTAGAAATTTTTCAAGCAAGTTGCCATAAAATTTTAATGTTAGACTTGATCTATTTAGGTGACACATATAATAGCTTAGATAACTTGGATGAAGGGAGAAAATTAGTTTGGCATGAATTTCTGATAGTACTTACCCCTATGATATCCTTATGGCGATAGCAAATTTTGAAAAAATTATGTGCAAGTTCTACAACACCCCTCCCCCATGACTAAGTTGAACACTCTGGGTTTTATTAGGTTTAATCGGAAATGAAATTGGAGTGTCAAAAAGTGAAATATTGGAAGTTGAATTTAGACTCACAAAGCTCTAAAAATCATGGAAGAAAAAGTTGAACAACTCCCCTTACATCAACTATTGAAAATGACGTGTGTAGTGCACGGGGGTTCCCTATATATACTTTTGATGGACATGATATTGCATTGAACATGATATTAGGTACCTGATATTATGTCCCAACAAGATAGGATACTTAGTAGAATTGGTGATTTTTTGATTTTTTAGGGCCAAAATTGAAGGATTTGAGGTAGATTCGAAATGTCTCGGGTAATGGCAAGTGGGAATTAAGGCATCAAAAGTGTAATGAAGTGGAGTCATACAATGAAGTTCTTTGAAAAGGATGAGGAAAAAGGACATGTAGTGGTTCTAAGGAATTTTCTATTAAAATGATGACAAAGAAAAGAATAAATTTGGCAATGGAGTACTTGGAGGATATAAAATGATGTGGTGGTGTGCAACAACTACAAATTACAAAAGTCATGTAACTGGATCCTCCCCAAAGTAGGTTCCAACCTATAATGCCCTTGTATAACCACACCTTAAAATGTTCGTAGGCACTAGAAGGGTTAAATGCAACCCGTACCTATGCAACAAAACACACACATGTTAAGTACCACTGCTATGAGGTACAAATTCTATGCCACATAAGACACAAGTTAGAAGTACTTGGACCATGAGATGAGACAAATTGTAGAAGGGATTGTAGAGATTAGGATGTGAGGTAACTTACCCTAGGCACAATGAATTCTATGTGTTGTGCATGATTAAAGTAGCATTAGCCTTTTGATCCAAGATCAAAACCAAGTCCATACCTCTGATTAGTGACATCACATTGTTTCATCCTAATGATAGACAATCATAAGAGCATCATGATAGCAAGGTGTATGATCGCTTGGAATTTTGTGTAAGGAAGGAGTGATTTGAATTTGTTTTTAGCACATTTTTCTTGTGCTTTTCTTTTCTACTTCACTTCTTTCTTTTCTTCTTTGCTTTCTTCTTCTTTTCTTTTTCTTCTTCTGGCAGCTTTTGCACTTGGTCTTTTCCAAAGGTGATTTAGGCATGGATGCATGTCTTTCTAGTGGGACTCCCTAGAACAACATTGAGTTCCTTTATTGAGTGCCTTTATTACAACTCTTACTTCCATTGTTTGTTAGATCTACAAGGATCTTAGTATAACCAAGTTACATGATAGCACATACAGATGTCGCCAAAGAGAATCCACAAGTCTCCTTGATGTCACACCTTTATCATTCCCTCTTAGTCCATCACTCTTCACTCTAGGCATAATGAGTACAAAGTTACTTTAAGTTTTGATGATGATAACAAGAATATCATCATACCTAGAGCAAGAACCTCTTATTAATAGAATGGGTGGGTGGATGTTGTGGGCTCACTATCCAAATAATTAGTCACTTGTGACTTGATAACATAGAATAATGCCTCAACTGATTAGTTACATGAGTATTTTATTCATAGATAAGATTATCCACAAAAAGATAAAATGAAAAATTGAAAAGTGAGAAATTAGAAAACAAAAAAATTTAAAACCAAAGAAAAGGAAAAACATTTACTAATTATGCTTGTTAGAATGGGGGGTATTCCCCATGACTAAACCTTTGATCATGGTGAGACTTAATAAATGGAAAGTTAGGATCCATGCATGTTGGAAATATTGGGGTTTGGTCACATCTAAACCACAGGGTGTCCTTTGGTGTAGTGGCAGGAACGTACCCAAATTGGGATTCACACACTTGATTAAAGTAGGCATAGTGGGGCAAATTATAAGATGTTGTTAGGTGATAAGAAGCTGATCCACTATGGCACCTATGACCATAAGATGGTATGCAAGGATTGATATGTCTCCTCATGTTGTTATATTCATTGGGCCGCATGGTTGTTGGAGTATTAATTGGTGGCTTGGATAAGGTAACAAGAGGTTTTAAGTTTGAAGAGGAAGGTGCATCATTGTGTTGGGCTTGTGTTGAGTTGGAGGATGTAGTGGTTTTAGAATTATGCTATCTCTTTCTACGACCATGCCTAAAGAAAGGACACTTTTGACATTGTGGAGGACTCCCATTGCTATTGACAGTAATAACACAAGTAATGTTCATTGGTTGGTGTTGTGGTGCAAAACCTTCTAGTACAATGGGTGGCGATGTAGAAGGAGGTGAAGGATGAGAATATTGAGAGTAAGGAGGAGTGTAAGAAATATGAGGTGATGATCTCGCAGGAGAGGACATGGGTTGATGATACTCAGGAGAGTAATAATGATGAGGTAAAGTAGAGGATGTTGATCTAGTTGGAGAAATAGGGTGTTGAACATAATAAACACTTGGTTTTAGGTGATATGAAGGGTGTGACCAATTTGGTGATGGCCTCCCCCATGACTGGGGGTTTTGCCATTGTGGTTGAGCACAGTACTAAGGCTGGTAAGAATTTGCCCATGGATAGTACGATGAATTGTGGAATTATCTATAAAGTTGTGGGACAAGGATGCACCCAATGTGTACTTTTGTATGAAATCTAGATGTAACATTCTTCCCCAATGCTCATGTAGATGTGATAAGATTGGGCATTGGCCTTTTGGGTGATCATACAGGAAAAAATTGCGTGGATACTATGATTTGTGGTTAAGCCCCTATCCTTATTTTCTTTAGCCCTTCTTTCCGATTGTCGAATGGTGTTCTATCTTGTTTCTAGGTTTGGTATCGTCTATTTGTTTTGGTTGTCAAAGTTATCTTGCATGGGTCTTCCTCTAATAATGTTTGCATATTCTCCACATTTTTTATGTACCCACTCCATCATCTTATTGATCTTTGCCTTGATTTTATTTAGTGATTTTAGTATTAGCAAAGGTAGGGATGGTTTCACCTCTCAAGGTGAGTTGATTTCTCCTCTTCATAATTATGGACCTTTGTTATTTCAAGAGTTTGGTCCTGTTGAGATTTTTTAACATTCTCCCATTTGGCTATTTCTCCTTCTTCTTTTGCTACCTACTTAATAAGCTCTTGGAATTGATGGGTTCATAGTTCATATAGTTGACCTAAGACATACATCCATAGGGTCTCCTTTGTTTCATTATGGAGCCCATCCATGATGTGATACATTAAGCTTTCCTCAAAGAACCCATGGCCTGGGCATTTGTTTAACAAAGAGTAATATCATTCTAAGGCCATGTCCAAGGGTTCATGTTGCCTCTATTTCCACTTTTGGATTTGTCTCCTCAAGGATGACACTCTTGCATAGGTTTGATATCTTTCATTGAAGAGGTTTACCATTGTAGGCGAATGACGAATTGAATTTGATTTTAAAGACATGTATCATACTTTAGCTTGGCCAACCAGTGTCATAGGAAAGAGCTTAAGGCTTTGCCACCCATTCTCAATGTTTTTCCATACACAGGCATCATAGAAGGTTTGTAAATGATGTTGTGGATCTGAATCATAGCCTCCTGAGAACTTAGGAAAGTTGTTTAAATCAAGCCTGGGTAGACGGCTTTCCTTGCGATGCCTACGAGATATCTGAATAGCCTCTATTATATGCATTAGGCTCTTAGTGGCTAGCAAGGGTTCATTGTCACTAAATAGGTTGTGAGTTTTTGAGTTGAGATAATGTTGTCTATGTTCATGTTGGCATTCTTGATTTTTCCTGTGGGTTTGATTTTTATTTCTACACTGACCCCTTAAGAAAAAGTCATTCGTGTCACAACCCGACGTTGAAAGAGTAGAGGAAGAGAGGAAATTGGAAGACTCTTCATAGCTTTTGTAAGTCTCCCAATCATCCCTTGATATACTCTTGCTACCCATTGAGAAGGTCCTAGGCCTTATGGGCCCCCTCATTTTAGGGGATGTGCCATCTTTACTAGAGGTGTCTAAGTTGGATGACAAAAGTCCTTGAGTATTGTTGGGATGTCTATAAACCTATGAAACTCTTGCATAAGATTGAATACTTCAAACTTCTTCTTCATCATAAATTTTGTTGGTTCTCCAATGAATTACCTTGTGAGATGTTGCGTTATCGCTATCTTGTGAAAGAGACATTGTCATGAATTATGTGTGACTTAATTGAATTTAATTTCTTTGTATGAAAGACATATCGTTAATAGCCTATTACAATCATCTTGTATGATATAACTAATCTAGATAACTAGCACCATCCCTAACAATGGTGACAATGATGAGTGGCGAGGTACCTCTACACTCAACCATACTAATACGAATGTGTATGCATGATCTGGTCAAACTCCATGGATGGACTAGTTGTGCACCTGGATGATTATATGTTGATTGTAGTTCACTATCTTCCCACTTGGACTAGTATTTTCTTTATCACATATGGTTTGGTCTAGAGTAAGGTGTATGATGTGATTCCTACTACTATGCTACTCCTAAGGATAATAAGAGATAACTTAATTAAGCTAATGGGCAATAGGAAATAAGATCTAAGCTAGCCTAAGTGTGATGAGCATCCATCCCTAATCATCTGTATGCATCTTGAACTTCATGTACTACTTTTAAGATTACCAAGTGCACATCACTTGAAGCACTACTCAATACGCTACTAGGTTACCACATAGTTACACTTAGATGTTCATGATTAAGGTGCACTCATTCCACGTTAACAACAGGAATAGTAAATGATGATAAAAGAAATATTAACTAAGAAAAAAATAATAAATAATCAACAATTAAAACAATTAACAGATAAGTGAATGTTGCAATGATGGAGTAATCTCGATCTTTATTAGTGATCATGTGCATGTCTAAGTACGTCACCCTCAAACAAAGGTTCTGTACAATTACAAGCATCACATTGCAGCACGCACTTGGAAAGAACACTAAAATTGACTATAAGAACTGAAAACTAAAAATTGACTAAAGACTTCACCCCCAAAACTTCTTCTACTTTACGGGAATAGTGATATCAGATATCCAACATCATTTCCAAGCCTGCGATATCACATACCTGATATCGGGGCATGGTACTGTGACTCATCACTTATGTTTTAATAAAGAGATCTAGCTCTTTCTAGAACAGTCATTAATAAAAGAAACATAATACATAGCAACTCCAAGAGAACTTGTTTTAATATCTTTAACTAGTTCACAAACATCACTATGTATTAGTTCTAATATTTGAAGAGATTTAGCATTACTTCTTTGAAAACTGTGATGCCTCTATTTACCATGTAGACAATGATGATAGAAATCCAAGGAATCTTTTGAAAGATTAAATTTACATTGCTTGTAAAGTTCCCTAAGTCATTTTTCACCAAGATGTTCCATTCTTTTATGCCACAAATCAATACTTGAATTTCAATCAATAACTACAAGTGCACTTAATTTTTGCTTTAATGTCTTAGCTTCTAATTTATACAACTTGCCTATTTTAATTCTAGAATCCAAAAGAGATGAGTCATGCATTATTGAATATTTTCCACCTCCAAAGATAATAGTTTGTCTTGCATCATCCAATTCATTTACAGACAAAATATTTTTAGTAAGTGTTGGAATATGATGTACATTGAAAATCAATTTAATTGCTCCATTTTAAAATTGAATCTTTACCTTTCCATAACCTATAACTTTGCATAAACTATCATTACCTAATTTTACCATTCCAAGATCAGATGATGTATACTCACTGAACCAATTAACATGTGGAGTGTAGTGATGAGATGCACTTGAGTCCACATACCATGAATACTTATCAGCATTATTAGAAGATGAGATAACATACAAATATCCCTCTTGAGCAAGAGGGGGTTGATGAATTTTTGATACATTACTCTCTTTTCCCTTTTTCAAAGGGGCTTTACAATCTTTCTTGACATGTCCAACTTTACCACAATTCCAACATTTAGGTAGCCTCTTTACAATTTTTCGAGGCTTATTCTTGAATCAAGATCTCTTAACAAACTTTGTCTTTACATATTTTTTCATAAATAATACATCATTTTGAGGAGTAGAAGTTTTCCTTCTTACTTCCTCAGACAACAATTGACCAACAATATTATTAAAAATAAATCTAGTAGATATACTACTTATAGCCATCACAAATGTCTCCCATGAATTTGGAAGTGTGTTGGGAATGTGATGCATTGATCTTCCTCATTCATTTTCATCCCAATAGATTGCAATTGATGAACCAGTGTATTGAAGGTGTTCAAGTGTTGTGCAATGGCTGTACTTTCAACCATTTTACATTCATATAATTACTTCTTTAAAAATAACTTGTTGGTTAGGGACCTTGTTTGATACAAAGTTTGCAATTTATTCCATAAATATTTGGCAAAAGAAACATTGAAAACATTAAGAAATATTGAATCTGAAAGACATAAATGAATTGTACTTATCACCTTCAGGTTCAAATTTTCCCACTCTTCATCAAACATTTTATTAGGCTTTACTCCTAAAATTGCATTGTGTTTGTTCTTTTCAACAAGGAGAGCCTCGATCTTGATCTTGCATAATTCATAGTTAGACACATGAAACTTTTTAATTTCAATTTTGGACAAAGAGTTGATCATGATTTTTCCCTGCAATTACTTGACAAAATAATAGTGGTGTGTGGAAGCTAGCTTCGATACCAATGTTATTCCCAGTCGTTTGCACTAGTATAATATTAAATTTAAAGATGACGAGAGAAATTAAAAAGACACAGAGTTACCCTTGGGAAAACCTTCAAGGTGAAAAACCCTAGCAGAAAATCAGCTCTTAGACTATTAGTAGCAGTACAACTTCAAGATTGAAGCACAGAGAGAATTAATGAGAATAATGGAGAAGAATTTCCAGGGAGGATTACAACTTAGGCATTGGACATTGTTGTGTTATATTATTTGTGGTGTTAAGAATTCTCCCTTAGAGCTCCTTATATATTACTCAAGTTACAAAATAAACCCAAAAATAAAAGGGATAATCTAGCTTATTTTGGTGGGGATAGGAATGGGATCAAAGATAACTTAGATAAGAATATAATAAGGCAAAAATATCCAAAGAAAATTAAGGCAAATTTGCATTCATCCACCTTACAAATGGGACCTAGAAGACTAACAATTTCTTGCTTAGCTTTTTGAAAATTTAATAGAAGATTAAAGAGCTTAACAAAACATGAAACTTAAGAATATTTTTTAGATTTGACATCAAAATCTAGAGTCCAGCTATGTAAGATCAAATCTGCATTCTTATGTATAAATGACCATATATCTAGGGTATGTTGTAGCATTGAAGCATTGCGTAGCTTAACAAGTAGAGAAAATTGAGAATAATACTTGACATGAATGACTTGAATATCATGTTTTTGTATCACATCATTTAACTACAAATTGAACCTTTGATTATGATAAAGATAATCCAAAATTGATATGAATACATATTGTGATGTAGAATTAGCTACCAATAACTCATATACATCATAATGAAGAACAAAATTAGTTATTCTAGTTCATCAACATTAGAACAAGACGGTGTCTCAAATTTGTTCTCATCAACTTGTATATATGAATTTTCAAAATTAACAAAAATTTCTACTTCAATTAAAGAAGTACAAATTTTAGCCATAGTTGAAGACATTAGAGGTAATTTAGAATTCTCCATAGGGGAATTCTAGAGAGATCAAATCCATAAAAAATAATCAAAGAGAAAAAAGTAGATCCATTGAAGAAAAATGATTTTCTAGAGAAGCATCAAATCTACTGGAGAAAAATTAGATCCATTAGGAAAGCATTAGATCTATAGGAAAAATCATCTTTAACAAAACTTGGTTTTGGTATCATGTTAAGTATGTTACCAAGTATATAGGTCTCCATGTAATCATGATCCCACTAAGACCATATTTTTACTTTTTCACAAGATTCAAATAAAATATTAATTTCACCCATTATTATTGATGAGTGGCGAGGTACCCCTACACTCAACCATACGAATACTAGCGTTACACGTGTGATCTGGTTGAACTCCAAGGACTAAGTGCTTACGCGCCTTATGGAACACTTAAGGTTGATCAATCGTTGTCTTCCCAGACTTACTTGTATTGTCACAGTTGTATGGTTAAGTAAGTCTGAGGTATATGATTTTTATGTCTTTTATCTTTTTATCGCCTATGCTAAGAGAGGAAAGGGTGAAGAGACTAAGTAACTAACTTTCACTAACTAAGCTTTAATTGTCCTAGCATCAGTATCTGTTCCCACTTGCCATACACACCCTGAACCAGTGCAACGCTACTGGGATTACCAAACGCTATTCGTTACTGGGTTACCAAGTGTAGCACATGTGCTTGAAGTGATCTTACTGAATGCACTTAACTAGGAGTTGAGGGTTGAGAGAGATTAATTATCTAAGAAAGCATTTAAGCATTTAACATTAATTAAATCCTAATTAGCTTAATCCATGCACTGCAAGGTTTATCAGAAAGTTTATCTTTATTTTCATACACAAGTGTGTGCTCAGGTACAATTTGCTCGAATAAAGATCCGTTCACTTTGAGACTCCTACTATGGACACATGGAAATTATTCTATCTCTGGAATGGTAAAACTACCATAGTTTTGCTAAGGGTCTAGATCTAGATGTGGAAACAAGGGAAAGCCACCTCTTATTTATAGAACTGGTGACAGGCTGCAATATCGCGTACGCGATATCGTAGGGACCGACGCGATATCATGGCTCATGCGATATCACGTCCCATCATACCCCCATGACTGAATGAAAACTCGTCCTTGATTTTGTTACAAAATATTAGGAAGGTATGGGATTATTGACTTGAATGAAACTAATGGTGAATGAGGTGACATGTGAACGGATCATCATTACAATACATGACAAAATTAGTGTTCATGACAACAAGAGTGAACACTATATACAATTGACATCCAGCCTTATTTGGTAGCTGAGAGAGAAGAAAGAAGAGAGAGAGAAAAGAAGAAGTCTGCTGCTGCCAACGCCAATATTGCGTGTTTTTTTGTCCATCCATAAGTGTGTCATCAATCTTGTTTTTTGCATAACTACTTCAAAACCAATCCATTCCAAGTGTTTCCTCCGACTCCAATCCATTATTGTATGATTACCATTTGCACACACAACACAGTCTTATATTAGCAAGGGTAAATGAATCATAATGCAATTGATACCTTGCTTCGGTGTAAGGTCCATTGGCTGAGTTGTGATATGGCTGATATGGATCAGGAGATATAATATTGGTGCTTACCTAAGGTATAGGGGTTTTGAGAAAATCAAAAAATTGGGCCAGGACCCCCATGATTAAGAGCGAACCTCCGGTAGCGAGAGAATGGAGAAAAAGAAAAAGAAAAGGAACAAGGAAGATGGAGAAAAAGAAACAACGGCCACACCAATAAAATGGATGTAAAAGATGGAGATGAATAAACTAAATGGTAATTGCAGAAATGTTTAAGGGAAACAAATTAATGGATGCACCAAATAGGAATGCTAGTGGGTCCTCCCAAAGCAAGGTCATGCCCTTAATGCCTTGACAATCCTACATTCAAAGAGTTCGTAGTCTCTAGAAATGTCATTTGGAAACAAGAGTTAAATTCTTAACCACAAGAGTTTACCAAAAAGAAAACAATGCATTCACTAAAATATAGACTACTGATACAACTAGCAATGAGGTGATAAATGAAGAAAGAAGGATGGAAAGAAGAGGATGGAATGGAATCTCAAGAACAAGGTGATGTATAGCCCCTTTTGTATTAATGGTTAATGTGACTTAGTAGATCTCATTCCAAATCTAGCCTCAAACAAACCACATCCAGTGACTTTGCATTAATACATTTGGCCCATCCATCCACTTGAAGTAACAAGAATGCTTCCACCAAAGAGCCACCACCATTCCAACGAAACGAAAGAGAAGAAAGTAGGGAGTGAGAAGGGTCTTAGTTAGAGGGAACATGTTTATTTTAGTTCCATAACCAGTGCTTGTAGCCCAGGTGATATTTTGTCTAAGGGATGTGCTTTGAATTCTCACTTTTTTTTTTGTGTTTTTGCATGAGAACCACACCATGCAAAGACTTATTATTTTTATTTTCTTAGCTACCTGATAACATGGCAACATTAGAATAGTAAGAAAACTCAAGAAGAAAACATCCAAGCACCTAAGAGAATGGCCAGCACAAGTGCATCAAATCCCCTTGAAGTCACATCCTTTTCAATCCTTGAGTCCTTCCTTAGTTTGAGAAATACCCAGTCACCGATTCGTTGATAGTTCTTATTATTGGGAAAGGGACTATACAGTTCCAAGCCAAGAGAGACCATAGAAATTTATGGATGCGTGGATGATGTGGACTCATTACCAGTTATATCAAAAGAACCATACCTTAGTATAAACATCATAACTTAAAGGTAAAAACCAAACATTAGCAATCAATGAAATATAGTTCATACCATCTTCGGAGCACTTATTAAGTGACGAATCAAACAAAGTAATCAAACACACAAAGAAATGAAAAAGTATAAATGATGTTGTAAAAAAAAAACAAGAAAAGTTAAAGAAATTTGTAAAACAAAAATGTGTAAAAAAAAAAAATTCAAAAAGAATTGAGGGCCTCAAATGATTAGCATAGGTGGCCATCTCCTCCATGATTGAATTGGAAGGGAGAGATTTGAAATAGTGAGCGAGATCGTCCTCTCTCAAATGTTCTATGTGCATAGAGCATTCTAGGTTCATGATAAGGGTTGGTTAGTTGCACACAGACTAGTATTCTCCTATCGGAGTACTCATTTGGATTTTCTAAGAGTTTCCAACTTCCCTCGATTGGTGGTTTCAGATTAAGGGTTGGAAGTTCGCGACACTCTTACTCCAGTGCATCTATGCTTTCTTCGTGGGTGCAAGTTGGTTCCCCAATTAGTTCCATGCATATTGGTGGGTTGCTCTCTTGATTAGCTATCAACCACTGGGTGTTCTCTTGTTGTGTGGTTGCTACATACAACACTTTTATATGTTAACTTCTTGGGCACATCGGTTGCATGCAGGAGATGTTGAATGCTCCTGTACACTATCACCCTCTGTATCACTATATGTGATGCATGGAACCTTCTTCTTCTCAATCTTTCCATAAGTGTTTTCCTTAGATATTTCCAAGGAAAGATCATAGATTCCTAGGCATGCATTCACAGCACTTAGCCATGCACTTCCCATTATTATTGGGAAGTCCCCCTTGTCATTGTTGACTTTTATCACTAGGAAATCAGCTGGGTATGACCAACCACACACAGTGATAATGATGTCCTTCACCAATCCCAAGGGAACAGTGATGGATTGGTCAGCCAGCTCTAAGCAAATATTGCTCTTCTTTAGTGGAGGTAGGTTCCAGGCTTTATACATTTCTTGCAATATCAAGTTGACTTCGGAACCTGAGTCAAGAAGAGCTTTATGGGGTTCATTCCGAGTGACTTGGAGGTAGATTAAGAGGCTTCCAGGATTAGAGAGTTTCCTAGGAAGGTGGCCCACCTTTATCCAGTTAGTGACGATATGTGTTAACATAACCGTATGCGTTGAGCTTTGTTGTTGGTTTGAAGGGAGCTTTGAAGCCTTATTTGATGGAGGAATGTTCTGAAGTTCAACCACTTGTGGTTGTGAGAGCTTGTTTAGACTATTGGTTCTAAAGAAAGGTCTTCTCATTGTACGGTTGTCAGAACCAGCAGCAGGTTGAAGGTTTATTGCTCTCGTAGTATTGCGTTGCTACGGTTGAGTGGGGAGTTCCCCTTGCATCGCTGGAGTGGGTGGTAGTGGAGTTATCAGTGTAAGAGTGGCGGACGAATTCAAAGGATGGTATGAATGTGGTGTGTCTCTCCCAGGAGAAGGAGTCTTATAGTACTCCCAAGCTTGGTAGTGACGTTGTGGGGTCACGTGACCAATAGAGTCACTTAGAGAGATTGGCTGCTGCACGTAGTAGCCATATGGATCTAGTTTCCGATAAGGGTATTATTGTCTTGGTGGTGGCATCCCCTATGACTATGGGTATTGCCACTGTTGGTGTTGTTCAATAGGTTGTGGTGAAGTTCCACTTGGATAGTACGTTAACGGTTGGTGGAACTGTCTTGGGTTACCTTGGGGATAAGGTAACCTTTGGGGTGCTTGCCGTTTGTTAAGTCTTGGATTGAGTGCATACACCCCAGACTCTTATAGATGTGAGATTATTGGGCAACATCCCTTAGGATGGTCATATTGGTAGATCTCACATCCATCATCATTGTCTGTATTTGAATCCACAACCTCTTTAATGATATCTATTTTACCCTTACCTTTGTTACGTGCATGGTCCAAATCCCTCTTCTTTTTCTTATCATGGTCACTACTTCGCTCCTTAGACTCCTCTACAATTTTTAAAACTGTTTCAAATCTACTATCTAAGGAGTCCCACATTTGATCTACCTTAGCCGACACTTCTATTGTTAATTTCTGAAGTGGTAAGGTTTTCTTGCTCACCAACTCTTCGAGTGGTGAGTCATCCTCCTCCTTATAGAATCTTACTCCCCTCTTTCAGAGAGAAGGATTGCGGTTGTATTCCTTATACTCCTTTACAATTTTTAAAATTGTTTCAAATCTACTATCTAAGGAGTCCCACATTTGATCTACCTTAGCTGACACTTCTGTTGTTAATTTCTGAAGTGGCAAGGTTTTCTTGCTCACCAACTCTTCGAATGATGACTCATCCTCCTCCTCGTAGAATCTTACTCCCCTCTTTCAGAGAGAAGGATCGTGGTTGTATTCTTTTGTGCTCTCTCTCTTGCATAGCTCTCCTTCTTCCTTAGCTACTTGCTCCAACAATCTATGAACCTCATGGGACCTAAGTTTAGATAATCTCCCTTGGGCATATGTTCCAAGGGTTCTACTGGTTTCATGTCTTAGCCCATCTACGAGATGGCAAAGTTGATCACGTTGTGCATAACCATGGCCCAGGCAATGATGTAACAGTGCATAATATCAGCCCATGGTAGCATCCAAGGGTTCGTGATTACCCTGCTTCCATCCTTGGATCTACTTATGCAAGTTGGACACTCGGGAGTACATTTGATATTTATCATTAAATAGTTCTAACATTGTACTCCACCTTCGAATGGATTCCGATTCTAAGGACTGGTACCAACTTTCTGCTTCTTTTATGAGTGTCCTTGGAAAAAAACTTAACTTTTTCCACTCATTTTCAATATTTTGCAAGGCACAAGCATCATGAAATGCCTATAAGTGATTCTATGGATCAGCGTTGTATCCCCCCCTCAAATTGTGGGATATTATTCATGTCTAGTCTCTTAATCCGACTATCTTTTTGGTGCCTTGTAGGTATTCTAACGACCTTCATAATGTCTAACATGTTTTGGGTTGCAAGTAGGGGTTCATCATGGTTATTTCTCTCATGGCATCTGTGATGCCTACATGGTCCCCTACTTTCCCTTCTTCCATGTCGTGATTCCCTAGAATGCCCTTGTCCTCGCTCTCGACTCTCTCATCGAGGTTTCTCATTTTGCTTACCCTTGTCCTCATGGTTAGGTTCCTTATGATTGCATCCTAATGTTGAAGGAGAGGGTGAATGTTGTGATGAAGGGGAAGAGGAAGGAGAACCATTGCCATGACGATGTTTTCTACCTTCCCTTCGATGATCTTGACCCTGATCATGATGATGATCAGAATGCTTGCCCTTATCTTGTGTTTGTGTTCCCTCATTGGACACTTGGTGTTTGTAGGAATCAGAAGCAAGGTTTTGTATCGTGGAGCGAAGGTTTTGATACACCACCTCCTCACTATCGTTAGGAGGGGAAACATCATTTTGTGGAGAACCTATTGAGATAGGTTCACCACCCTTAATTTTTCTTATGACGAGCAAAGCATTATGGGGTCCTTTGCCCTTCAATGATGTGTGGTAACTCTCCTGCCATGAGTCCTGTTAACATTGCGCTTGTGTGGGATGGTAGTCCCTTACGTTGTAATCACATGCAATGTACTCAGCGTATAATTGCAACATGCCAATTTGTGCAAGGGCACGAAGGAGCATGTTGGGGGTGGCTCTGTCTGGAGGCAACACTATGTTACCCTCCAAGTCTCTCCAACATAGTTGTTCATCTTGATGGAAGACAAAGGTAAAGTCAGGTATATAATCATCGTGATGAGTATATACCACACTGAATTGCTTAGGAACTGACGGTTCTTGGTTATGTATGTTGTGTCGCCGATTGTCTCTAGTGTTGGTCCTAGGCGGTGAAGTGCTTTTGTGTGGAGAAGAAGACATTTTAGTCTTGTTCAGTGTGCTGTTTATCATTATGTTATTATTATTTTTCTCTTGATTAACCCTAAGGGTTCATTTTAGCTCCCAACGATAGCCTTCATTCCTCTTCATAGCCTTCATCTCCTCTTCATATTCTACACATAGCCTTCATTCCTCTTCATAGGCTTAGGCCTTGACCTCTCCTCCCTTGCTTGGATAGATTATGCAGTAATAGGAGTTTCATGATGGATGCTGAATGATTGCCTTCTTCTTTGCATGTTCTGCATGAGGTCCCTGGCCTCTGCCTCCTCCAGGTCATTCGGTTGTACCGTGAGAAGGTCCTCCTTGTTGTCTTCTTTTAGGGGCCATCTATAATCACACAAAGATCAATTTTTAGTAAGGTTATTGAAAAAATTTTAATGATTTCATACCTTACTCATTACCTTTAATAAATGTTGCATTCTTTACTTAGTGTGATTTAAGAGTTAGAGATTTTTCAAGGAAGTTGCCCTAAAAGTTTAATGTCGGACCTGGTTTGGAGGAATGTTGGATAAAATGATGACAAAGGAAAGAATAGATTTGGCAATGAAGTACTCGGAGGGTATAAGATGATGTGGTGGCTTACAAAAGTCATGCAAGTGGATCCTCCCCAAAGCAGGTTCCAACCTATATGCCTTTGCGTAACCACACCTTAAAATGTCCGTAGGCACTAGTAGGGTTAAATGTAATCTATACCAATGCAACAACACACACACATGTTGATACCACTATGATGAGGTATAAATTCAATGCTATACAAAACACGAGTCACAAACACATGAACAACAAGATGGAATTAAAGGGATTGCAGAGATTAGGACGTGAGGTAACTGACGCAGGGCATAATGAATCTTGTGTGTAAAGCATGATTAAGGTGTCATTAACCTATCGTTCCAAGATTAGGACCAAGTCCATTCCTCTGATCAGTGACATCACATTGTTTCATCCAATGATGGACAACCATAAGAGCACCATGACAGCAAGGCGTACGATCACTTGGCATTTTGTGCAAGGGAGAAGTGACTTGGAACTTCTTTGCGGCATTTTTTTTGTTTGGCCACTTTGGCACACTTTCTTCTCCCTCTTTTCTTTTTTTTGAGTGCCTTTTTCGTTAGATCTACAAGGATCTTAGTACAACCAAGCTGCATGATAGCACCTATAGATGTCACCAAAAAGAATCCACAAGTTCCCTTGATGTCACACCCTGGTCATTCCCTCTTAGTCCATCATTCTTCACTCTAGGCACAATGAGCACAAAATTACTTTAAGTTTTAATGATGTCAAGAATATCATCATAACTAGAGAAGAACCTCTTATTAATAGAATGGTTGGGGTGGATGTGATGGGCTCACTGTTCAAATAATTGATCATCAAGACTTGATAGCATAGAATAACACCTCAACGAACGAGCCACATGAGTATTTTATTCATGGATGAGATTACTCATAAAAAGACAAAAAGACAAAAAGATAAAATAATAAATTAAAAGGGTGAAAAACTAGAAAATAAAAAGTTGAAAAATTAAAGAAACAGAAAAAAATTTATTAATTTTGTGTTGTCAGAATGGAGGATACCCCCCATAACTAAACGGTTGAGCATGGCTAGAATTAATAAATGGAAGGTTGGGATGCTTGCATGTTGAAAATATTGGGACTTGGTCATACTTACCCCATTGGGGTTCACACACTTGATTAGAGTTGACATAGTGGGTCAAGTTATAAGGTGTGGTTAATTTATAAGGAGTTGACCCACTATGGTACTTATGACCATAAGATGGTATGCAAGGATCAACATGTCTCCCCATGTAGCAATATTCATTGGGCCCCATGGTTGTTGGAGTATTGAGTGGTGGCCTTGATAAGGTAACATGAGGCGTTGGGTTCGAAGAGGAAGATGCATCACAGTGTTGGATTTGTGCTGAGTTTAAGTCTGCAATGGTTTCTGAACTGTGGTGTCCCTTTCGACGGTCACATCTAAAGAAGGGATGCCTTCGACGTTGTGAAGGACCTTCATTGCCATTGACAGTAGCAGCACAAGTAATGTTTGCGGGTTGGTGCTGTGATGCAAAATCTTCTGGCATAGTTGGTGATGATGTAGAAGGGGATGAAGTATGAGAATATTGAGGTTGAGTAGAAGTGTAAGGCACATGAGGTGGTGATCTTGTTGGAGAGGACATGGGTAGATAGTACTCGGGAGAATGATAACGATGAGGTGAGGTAGAGGATGTTGATCTTGTTGGGGAAATAGGGTGTTGAACATAATAAGCATTTGGTGCTGGGACATATGAAGGCTATGGTCCAGTTGGTGGTGGCCTCCCCCATGACTGAGGTTTTTGCCACTGTGGTTGGACACAGTATTTTTGTATGAACTCTGGATGTAACATTCCTCCCCAATGCTCATGTAAATGTGACAAGATTGGACATTGACCTTTGGGGTGATCGTACAAGCAAATATTACATTGATACGTATGATTGGTAGTTGAGTTCTTATCCTTATTATCTTCTACCTTTGTTTCAATTGTTGCGTGGTGTCCTATCTTGTTTCTCAATTTGGCATAGTTGTATCTCTACTATTGTTAGAATATTCTCCACATCTTTTATGTACCCAGTCCATCATCTTATTAATCTTTGCCTCAATTTCATCTAGTGATTGCAGGATTGTCAAAGATGATTCCACCTCCTTAAAGTGAGTTGATTTCTCATCTTCATGATCATGGACCCTTGTTAAGTTAAGATTTTGATCTTGTTGAGAACTTTCAACATTCTCCCATTTGGCTATTTCTCCTTCTTCTTTTTCTATCCGCTTAATAAGATCTTGGAATTGATGGGTTTGTAGCTCATATAGTTGACCTCAGGTGTACATCCCTCGGGTCTCCCTCGTTTTATTACGAAGCCCATCTATGATATGGTACATTAGCCTTTTCTTGGAGAACCCATGACCTGGGTAGTTGTTTAACAATGCATAATATCTTTCATTGAAAAGTTCTACCATTGTCAGCCAATGTTGAATTGATTTTGATTTTAATGACCTATACCATACTTTTACTCGGCCAACGAGTGTCAGAGGAAAGAGCTTAAGTTTTTGCCACCCATTATCAATATTGTTCCATGTACAGGCATCGTAGAAGGCTTGTAGATGTTGTTGCGGATCTGAATCATAGCCTCCTAAAAACTTGGGAAAGTTATTTAAATCAAGCAAGGGTAGACAAATTTCCTTACGGTGCCTACGGGCTATTCGAACAACCTCTTGTATTTCTGTTAAGCTTGTAGTGGCTAGTAGGGGTTCATCATCACTAGGCATGTTATGCTTTTGTGCGTTGGGATGATGTTGTCTTTGTTTATGTTTATAAGAAACCCCCACCTCAGGTTGCGTACTACAATCTTCATTGTCATAATATTTGTTGGTTCTCCAATGAATTGCCTCACTAGATGTGGCATTATTATAGTCTTGTGGGAGAGACATGGTTGTAAATTTGTGTGTGATTTAATTACAGTTATTATTATTATTTTTCTAAAAGATATATCATCAAGGCTTTGTTACAGCGATCTTGTATGATGTAACTAATCTAAATGACTAGCACCATCCTTGGCAATGGTGCCAATGATGAGTGGCGAGGTACCCCTATGCCCAACCATATGAATACGAGCATTCATGCACAATCCGGTTGAACTCCGTGGATAGGCTAGTTGTGGTATCTAGATAGTTACACGTTGATCGCAGTTTGCTGTCTTCCCACCTGGACTAGTATTGCTTTGTCACGTATGGTTTAGTCTAGAGTGAGGCATATGATGTGATCCTAAACTACCGCTACTCCTAGAGACAACAGAAGATACTATTAATTAAACTAATGAGAAATAGGAAATAAGTCTAAGCTAGCCTAAGTGCGATGAGCATCCATTCCTTAATCATCCATACACATCTTGGACCTCATGCATGACTACTGCTGGGGTTACCAAGCGTAGATCCTAGGTACGCTACTAGGTTACCAAGTAGTCACACTTAAATGCTCGTGATTAAGTCGTACTCATTCTGCATTTAACAACATGAATAGTAAATGAAAATAAAGAGATATTAACTAAGAAAATAATAAATAATAATAACAATTAACAATAACAATTAAACAATTAAATCTAAGTGAATGCTGCAATGATGAAGTAATCTCGATCTTTATTTTCAGTCATGTGCACGTCCAAGTACATCACACTCGAATAAAGATGCCATACAATTACAAGCATCACACTGCGAGCATGAACTGGGAAAATAATCTAACTTCTATGGAAACAAAATGCAAGGGCTTCGCTACAACTAACTAGAAAGGTGCCTAAATGAGGTGGAAGACCCTCTTATTTATAGGCCAGGATAGGTGGCTGTGTAAATGGGGCCACATCGACGCAGGAAGGCTACGTCGATGTAGCCACATATACGAGGCCCCGTATACGCGGCCTAGTCAACACATCGACTATATAGCACTTCATCAAAAAGTGTGTGCTCAGGTACAATTTGCTTGAATAAAGATCCATTCACTTTGAGACTCCTACTATGGGCACATGGAAATTATTCTATCTCTAGAATGGTAAAATTGCCAGAGTTTTGCTAAGGGTCTAAATCTAGATGTGGAAACAAGGGAAATCCGCCTCTTATTTGTAGAACTGGCGATGGGCTGCAATATCGTGTATGTGATATCGTAGGGACCGACGTGATATCATGTACACGATATCACGTACGCGATATTGCGTCCCATCAATTATTAATGATAGAAGTAGTTCATATTTTTTCATTCCTGAATTCATCTTATTTTTTCAAAGCTATAGCCAATGTATAGTCTTACAGGTTGATGAGAGCGGTTACTCTAGTAGTTATTCTAGCAGTTATTCTAATTATTAGAGTGGTTACGCTACCGGTTGCTCTAGTAGTTATTCTAATTATTAGAGTGGTTACTCTAGTGGTTTCTTTAGCAGTTATTCTAATTATTAGAGTAGTTACTCTAATTATTAGAGTAGTTGCTCCCAAGCCTATAAATACAGTGCCTAGGCGCACAATTGGGAGAAAGTCTTTTAATAGTCAAGTAGCGAAACTCTTGTAGTCTATTTTAAAGTTAGAGTATTTTCCAATTACCTGTAGTAGGAGGTCAAAGTGTGGACAAATATTTATTCAAGCATTGATGTACCTGAGCACACCATTGTGTTGACAATAAAGATGAGCTCTTTAATTCATCTTTGTAGCACTTGAGATTTGTTTTCTCACATGCACGTAGTAAGGGTAAGGGCAAAGTTGTCATCATTGAAGAGGTTGTGGATTCAAAAATAGACAATGATAGTGGATGTGAGATATGTCAATATGACCATCCTAAGGGATGTTACCCTATAATCTCACATCTATAGGAGTTTGGGGTGTATGCACTCAACCCATGATTAAACAAAAGGAAAACACCTCAAAGGCTACCTTATCCTCAAGGTAACCCAAGGCAGTTCCACCAACCCTTAACATATTATCCCAGTGGAATTCCACTAGAACTGATTAAGCAATATCAACAGTGGGTAGCATCCACAATCATGGGGAATGCCATCACCAAGGCAATAGTATCCTTTCTGGCAGCTTGACCTATATGGATATTACATATAGTAGTTAATCTTCCCACATGACTCCACTAGTCACATCACTCCTCAACCTCACTACCAAGCCCATGAGTATTATGGGACTTCCTCTTCTAGAGGCGATATTCTGCATCACATCATCCTTCTCATTTGGCCGCATCTCTTCCACCAATAGCTCCACTACCACCTGCTCCTGCGATGCAAGGTGAAATACCTACCCAACCATAGCAACATAACACCGCGAGGGCTATTAACTCTTAACCTACTATTGGTTCCAAAAACCACATGAAGAAAAGACCTTTCTTTAGAACCAACAATCCAACCAAGCCCTTGTAATGACAAGCGGCTGATTTCTTAGATGCCTTAGTAACAATCAAAACTTCGGAGACCCCTTTAACCTAATCACCGCACTCAACACATATGGTCATGCTAACACATGTCGTCACTGAGTGGATCAAAGATGGCCACCTTCCTAGGAAATGCTCTAATCCTGGGAGTCCTCTGATATACTTACAAATCACTAGAAATGCGTTGTGCAAGGATTTTTTGGATTCAAGTTTCAGTGTCAACTTGATTTCTCAAGAAATGTACAAGGCCTGGAACCTGCCTCCATTGAAAAAGAGCAACATTTGTCTAGAGTTAGTCGACCAGTCCATCACTATCCCATTGGGACTGGTGGAAGACATTGTTACCACTGTTTGTGGGTGGTCTTACCTAGCTAACTTCCGAGTGATTCAGGTAAACAATGGTAAGGGGGACTTCCCAATCATAATGGGAAGAGCATGGCTAAGCACCATCGGTGCATGCCTAGGAATCTACTATTTTTCTCTAGAAATATCAAAGGAAAATACATTCATAAAAATTGAGAAGAAGAAAGTTCTGTGCATCGCATACAGTGATACAAGGTGTAATTGCATGTAGAGGTCATGGTTTGTGCAAAGTTTAGCATTGCCTGTATGCAATTAGTGTGCACAAGTGATTAACATACAAAAATGCCTGTATGTAGTAGCCACACGACAATAAGACACCCAGTGGTTGATAGCTAATCAAGAAAGCAGTTCACTCATATGCATAGAACCAACTGAGTGTTTGACTTGTGCTTACATCAATAGCATAGATGCATTAGAGCAAGTCCACCGCCAACTTCCAAGTCTTAACCTTAAAAATATCAACTGGGGAAAGTTGGAAATCCTTGAGAAATTTAAGCAGGAGCCCCTCGAGTTGAAACCATTACCCATCAGTATGGAGTACACATTCCTTAAAAATGGAAAACTGGTAATTATCAACACTAAGCTTTCTCCTGAATAGAAAGAAGAACTATTGAAGGTAATAAATAAATGGTCAGAAGCCTTCACTTGGTCATATCCTGAATTAACTGGAATAGATCCTAGGATATGCCAACATAGAATTTACATTGATCCCTTCATGAAGCCTTGAAGACAACCACGAAGGCGATTGAACCCTAAGCTGAAGCAAGTAGTTAAAGAAGAAATTGAATAGCTTCTCAAGGCTAGGTTCATATACCCCATTGCTGATAGTGAATGGGTTAGCCCCTTAGTTATTGTGCCTAAAAAGGGAGGCAAATGGAGGGTGTGCATAGATTTTAGGCTACTAAATATGGCAACATTCAAAGATCACTTTCCATTACCATTTGTCAACCAAATCTTAGAAACCATCACAGGGCATCACTATTAACGAAATAAAAATTACCCCAGAAGACCAAGATAAGACTATGTTCACCAGTCCTTGGGGAATGTTCGCATACAAATAGATGCTATTTGGCTTGTGTAGTGCCCTTGCAACATTTCAATGACTAGTTCTAAGCATATTCCAACAGTAGATAGGGAATGGCATGGAGGTCTTTATGGATGACTTCTCCACTTATGGAGCAAACTTTGATCAATCCTTGGACTAGTTGGAGCAAGTGTTAAAAGATGTGTAGAAACCAATGAGGCTCAATTGGCAGAAAAGCCATTGGATGGTCCAAGAAGGCGTAGTACTAGGATGAAAAATCTCACACATAGGGATAGAGGTAGACCCTGAGAAAATCAAAATTATCCAAGAAATTACCCGTTAATCGAAAACTATCAAAGATATTTGGTCATTCCTTGGACATACTGGCTACTATAGGAGATTTATTGAGAACTTTTCAAAGGTTGTCAAACCATTGGTGGAATTAATGAAAAGGGATGTACCTTTCAAGTGGACTAGGGAATGCGAATTAGCTTTCCAAACTCTGAAATAGAAGCTAGTAGAAACACCCATTCTACAAGCTCTTGACTGGTCCAAACCATTTCATATCATGATTGACACATCCAACTATGCTTTAGGAGCTGTACTTACATAGTTAGATGACCAGAAGCATCCTTATTACATCCACTATGCAAGTAGAAGTATTGTTGCTGCACAAATTAACTACACTACCATAGAGAAAGAATTAATGGATGTAGTGTTTGCACTAGAAAAGTTTAGACACTATGTATTGGGATATAAAGTATATATATACATACGGATCATAGTGCAATCCGATTCCTCATGAATAAGCCAATGGTAAGCCCTCGTATCATATGATGGCTTGTAAGCTTACAAGAGTTCAATTTAATGATGATTGATTGCAAGGGCACTGAGAATGTAGTTGCTAATCATTTATCTTAGTTGCGATGGGACAACAAAGAGGATGAGTATCCAATTTCTAATCATTTCCTTGATGAATTCCTCTTTGTTGGTGTAGTGAATAATCAATCACCCATAGAGATAAATTGGTACAGTTGCATTCTTACCTATCTCCTTACCCAACAAAGATCACAAGAGTTAAACCTTAAGAAGAAACAACAGTTTGTTCACCGAGCTAAGTAGTTTATGGGAGATCAATGGGCAACTTTACAAAGTGTGTCCTGATGGCTTGGTTTGATTGTGTGTTCTTGATATAGATCAATTGCGAGTTCTCCAAGATGCTCATGATGGTTCTTCTGGGGGTCATTACGCTAGGAGACAAACAACCATCAAGATTCTACTTGTAGAATATTATTGGCCTACATTATTTCAGGATGCCCATTGTTTCGTCCAATCTTGTGAGCGCTGTCAATGTGATGGGGGAATAACTGCTAGAATGGAGGATCCATGACAATGGATTCAACTGTTAGAACCCTTTGACATTTGGGGAATTGATTTTATGGGGCCAATTACACCAATGTCCAATGAAAAAGCTTATATTATTATTGCTGTTGATTACCTAACAAAATGGGTCGAAGAAACTACTATTAAGGATTATACATCATCTACAACAGCATGATTTGTTCAACAAAAAATTATAAACAGGTTTGGTGTGTTGCGTGCACTTATTTCAAACAATCGTACACACTTCACAGGTGCAATGTTTTGGAAATTAATGTAACACTTAGGGGTTGAGCATAAATTGACTACACCATACCACCCCCAAGCGAACGGTCAAGCAGAAGTTACCAATAGGGAGATTATGAAGATATTGACAAGAACGATTAGGAAGTTTAGGTGAGACTGGACCACTAAACTGAACGATGCTCTTTAGGCATACCGCTACACATGGAAACTCCCTATAGTCTACTCTCCCTATGAGTTAGTGTACGGTAAATTACAAATGATTCCCATTCAAACTAAGCTTCATACACTATCCATGGCATGTGACCTCAACTTTGACATTGATCTAGCACATAAACAACAATTAATAATCCTTAACTTGCTAGATGAAAATCGATTAGCTGCCCTGTCATCTAACGAATTGCACAAGGCCTTCAATAAACAATTTCATGACCTAAGAATTAGGAAAGTTAAATATCAGCCAGGAGATAAGGTTCTTTACTAGAATCCAACACATGTGCCACAACATACTAAATTTCAAACACTGTGGGAAGGACCTTATATTATTTATGCAACTTTTCCTTTAGGGGCCATGACAATATACAAACCTGAGAGCTTGGATAAGAAACTTTTGGTCAACATGCAACAAACCAAACCTCTCCAAGAGCTTAGGACAACCAATACATATGCTGCCTCTCTTGATGGACAACCCTGCTTACTATTTTGGATCTCCTCCTTCCAACTTAGCCATGGGGGAGATGGCCACCTATGCTAACCATTCTAGACCCTCAGTTCTTTTTGAATTTTTGTTTTACACATTTTTTCAACTTTTCTTATTTTTGTTTTACACCATCGTTCATGTTTTTACTATTTCTTTGTTTGCTTGATTTACTTTTATTTGTCATATAATAAGTGCTCATGATGGTGGATTGAATTATATCACATTGATTGCTAATGTTTGGTTTTTGCCTTTGAATTATGATGCTGATATTAAGGTATGGTTCTTTTGGTAAAATAGGCAATGAGTCCATGCTATCCACTCATCCTTACAACTCTATGGTCTCCTTTGGCTTGGAACTATATAGTCCCCTTTTTCTAAGTAAACTTGTTAATGAATTGGTGGTTGGGTATTTTTCAAATCAAGGAAAGACTCAAAGGATGAAAAGGGTGTGACTTCAAGGGGATTCGATGCGTTGATGCTGGCCATTCTCTTAGGGTGCTTGGATTCTTCTTCTTAGGTTTTTTGCCATTTTGACATTATTCAAATATTAGGAAGTTGAGTGAATAAAAATAAGTCTTTGCATGGTGTGGTTCTCATGCATAAACATAAAAAAGAGAGAGAGAGAGAGAGAGAGAGAGAGAGAGAGCGAGAGAGAGAGAGAGAGAGAAATAGAAAAAGGTGAGAATTCAAAGCACACCCCTTAGACATAATAAAGAAATATGGGCTACAAGTGCTGGTTATGGCACTAAAAAGACATGTTACCCATACCTGAAGGTTCCCTCTAACTAAGGCCATTTCTTGCTTCCTACTTCTCCATCTCACTCTCCTTGGGATGGTGATCACTCTTTGTGGAAGCATTCTTGTTGCCTCAAGAGGATGGACTAGCCAAGTGTATTGATGCGAGGTCACTGAATGTGGTTGGTTTGAGTTTGGATTGGGATGAGTTCTACTTAGTTATATTAACCATGAAATACACATGGGGCTTTACACAACCTTGTTCTTGGGATTCCATTCCATTCTCTCCTCTCCATCTTTCTTCATTTTCCACCTCATTGTTGATTTTATCATTAGTCCATTTTGGGTTGATGCATTTTTTTTCTTTGGTGAATTCTTGTGGGTAAGTTTTCAACTCTTGCTTCCAAATGACATTCCTAGAGCCTGCAGACTCTTTGGTTTGTAGGTTTGTCAAGGCATAAAGGGCATGAGCCTGCTTTGGGGAGGACCCACTTGCATATCTTTTAGTTTGGTTAAGTTAAGTTCTTTACCCGTAGACATTGTTACAATCAAATTCTTTTTATTTACCCCATCCATGTCATCCAAATTGTATGCACCTTCACAACTGTTTGTAATGAATTCCTTTTTATTGTTGTAAATACCCTCTTTCAACTAATCCTTCTGTCAAGCTTTCTCTGAATTGTATGGATCACTTCTATTATTTAACCCATTTGTCAATCTTTCCACTAGCAATATCAAGCAAGAAATCTATCACAATCACAACTTGGCTAGATAAAATCACCGGTGAGACAAAGTATTCAGCCATTATTTATGTATTATATATACTAATCCTTGGTTTTGTTGTGATTGTAGTGGGAAGCATGGATTGGAGGTAGACCTATCGTCACCAAGAAGGATGAAACCATATCACTCACGGGAGATTGTTCATGACCACTGAATCTCTTTTACCTTTCCCTCATTCTTCTATTTCCAAGAGGGGTTGGATGTCCTTTGGATCCATTGGTGTTCTTTCCTAATTGTCATGAACATCAATTTTGTACGTAATTGTAATATTGTATGCTTGGGCACTTCTGTATTTGTTTGTTTTCTCTATGTCACTCTGCATGTCAGTCAAATCAGTCCACATCCCCCTAATATATTTTGTAAAGAACTTGTTTCTCTTCTTCTATACTTGAGGACGAGTTTTCATTCAGTCGTGGGGGTATGATGGGAGCGGTTACTCTAGCGGTTACTCTAGCAGTTATTCTAATTATTAGAGCAGTTACTCTAGTGGTTACTCTAGTAGTTATTCTAATTATTAGAGTGGTTACTCTAGCGGTTACTCTAGTAGTTATTCTAATTATTAGAGTGGTTACTCTAGCGGTTACTTTAGCAGTTATTCTAATTATTATAGTGCTTACTCTAATTATTAGAGTAGTTGCTCCCAAGCTTATAAATACAGTGCCTAGGCGTACAATTGGGAGAAAGTCTTTTAGTAGTCAAATAGCGAAACTCTTGTAGTTTGTTTGAAAGTTAAAGTATTTTCCAAGTGCTTGTAGTAGGAGGTCGAAGTGTGGACGGATCTTTATTCAAGAATTAATGTACCTAAGCATACCATTGTGTTGGCAATAAAGATGAGCTCTTTGATTCATCCTTGCAACACTTGAGATATGTTTTCTTATGCATTTATTTTATTTTATTTTATTTTATGCACTTTACATTTATGTTATTANAGTTAAATTAGTCACTTAGTTACCTCTCTCCTTCCCTACTAGCGTAGGACATAAAAACATAAAAGCTATAAAAATCATATGCCTCAAGCTTACTTAACCATATAATCGTGACATACAGGTAAGCTTGGGAAGACAACAATCAACCAACCTATCCTTATTCCACAAGGGTGCATAAGCACTTAGTCCTTGGAATTCGACCAGATCGTGCGTGAAATGCTTGTATTCATATGGTTGAGCATAGGGGTACCTTGCTGCTCATCACATGTCTTATTTATAGCTAGTTTTCTATCTAAAAATTCCTTGCCATAACTCTTCTAATTTTGCAACATTTTACATTCCTCCATTTAAGGATTCACTCTAAAAATATTTTGGTTAAGGCTCATACTTTTTGGCATTCTTTCACAAGTATGAATTGATGCTATTATTACTATTATTATTAGTTTTCTTTAATTTTGTAAATTTGTTGATCTTCAAGTTAAATATCTTTACTATTCTATCTTCTTCTTTGGACAATTCTTTCTTTTTTTTATCCTTTATATATTTATGGATTGAATCCAATTAAACACACTTTGAGTTTTCAATTTTTGTTAACTCTTTGTGTTGTTTCTTCTTTCTCAAAATTTTTTTCTTTTGTACAAGATTCATTCTTTCTATGCACTCCAATTTCCTCAGTCTAAAATTCATTCTTCCTATGGGTTCAAATTTCCTTTGTCTAGAACTCTTTCTTCTTGTGGCTCAATGAGGAATTATACTTGTGATTTTTGGAAAGAAGAAATTTAAACTCATATGAATAAAAATTAGGAGTTTAGATTTCTTACATATTTATGGGATAGATCGATTCTAATGATCAAACTTACTACATTATGAATAGAACAAGTTGGTTATTCATTCTAATTTTCATTGTCATTTTTCATATGAATAAGTGCTAAGAATCATGTGTCTATCATTCTAGCAATGGAATTACACTTTTTGTACTTGAATCAATGAAGAACCAATTTCATAATACCCATTCCAGATATTGTGATAGTATGGGTTAGGATTTTAGACTACATCACCTACTGCACACTACTATAAGTTCCTTAAAAACACTAAATTATCTTATAATTTGATTTAATAATAGCAAGTATTGCTCTTAGTACCAAGAGGAACACTAAATAGGTTGGTAAAACCTAATGGAACTTGCCTATTATTAATCAATGGGTGTTGCACATTCATTTTTAGTTCCTAACATTAGGTAGTGTTACTTATTTTTACTACAAGAACTATTGATTAGTTTGGATGGATAACTTATAGCAAAAATTTTTCATTATTTGAAAAAAATATTGTTAACTCAAAGATTGAAACTAATGTTGACAAGGATGCTATAGTTAATGATAAATATTTTGGATGTGAGATCAATCATGATTGATAATATGTGCTATAATTTTCTATTGGATCTTCCTTTCATATAAAAGTTGGTATTTCACCAAAGCTTTCTATTACTAGCTTGAATCTTTTTGCTATTTTAAGTTTAGGTATGGATGCTGATAGTGATGTAAATGTTGTTCAAATTGTGCCCATCCTCCCTATGAACAATTAATTTTTCTTTCTTGATTTTTCAAAACATAAATTGGAAGGCTATACACCTTAATAGAAATCCTTGAAATTGGAAAGGTTTTTTATTTCATGTTAATTTTGGTATTTTCTACTAAGTACAAAAGTATGTAATGTACTATCATTTTTTTGATAATTAATAATATTATTTTTGAAGTTTAACAACCCTCATTACTACCAAAAATTTTCAAATCATAAACAAGGATCCATAAGACTTCTAATGCAATATTATCTGTTCAAAGATAACACCCATATTGTTGAATTTAGCCTTTAAGAGAAGTAACATGCCCAAATAATGATTAGCATTTATTATCATAGACATGATCTCTAATGAGTAACCTTCACAGCACTTTATGGAACATACTACATGTTACAAATTATTGTAAACATCATAAAACATTCCATGGTTCATCATCATCATCTTGGATAGGAGGGAGGTGTCAGACCCATCATCATCATCTTAGTCTTATCTCACTTACATGGGATAGTGCCATTAAGGAAGATCATGACCACACAAACGGGGTCTTGAAATATTAATATAATTATAAATTCAAAACAAGCTAAAAAACTTGTCGTAGATAAAGTTTTAGAGAGATGGTAAAATGAGGCATAAACTGAAAAGAAAAAACCTTTATTTTTACTCATAAAACATTAGATGTGGTAAACATGATAAAGTAGAATATTTACATGTAACAATTCTAATATTCTTGAGGGCATTAATTAATAGAGTAAGAATGGGATCACACCATCTTCAAGTTGAAATTGGGAGATAGAATAATAAGTAGTATGAAGATAAAATATGTTAGTTGTATTCATTGCTAGTAGTAGAAGATGATTAACATGTATTATTAAAATGTTGTGCAACACAATTTTTAGAATAAAATGACAAATCTCTAGTCAATCTTTATATGAGCTATGTAAGCTACTTATCGAAGTAAATGTTCATTTATACTAAGATCTTTAATACAAAGGATGAAAAAAATAAAAAATAAAAAAACAAATTTATTTTACAAAAATTTAAATATGTAGGAAATTATTATATACAAAATTGATTAAAATGAATAATATGAATTTTGATGCACATGTCTATAAACTAAAGCAACTTGCTTCTCGTACGTCTAAGATCGAAGTTTTCATTTCTACAAGGAATCTCTCCTCTACTTGGGTTCCGTTTCACTTTTCTTTTACAACCATGTTTGCTTTATCTTTTACGATGTCTTCATGCATTCTAATGCATCTTCTTTTCTTTATTGTTCACTTGTCATGGTCTTCTATTGGAGTTCTTACTTCATTTTACTTCCTCATACCATCAAGTCTTTCCATTCTTAGTCTAGTGACTCTTCATAAATAACTTGATTAGTTTTTTTTTGTTAACATGTTATCTTGTATTAATTAATCTTTCATCATTGTTTATTTTCTCACATGAATAATTTGTTTATTTTTTTTATATACATGAGATATGCATTTTTCCATTTTTTTCATGAATTCTTTTACTTTCTTCTTCCAGGAAAATCAAAAGGTAAACTTTCATGAGGGTGAATTAGTAATCCAACAATCCTAAGGAATTATATAGCAAAAGTATTCAAGTTACATGATGATTGGGCACATCTTTGGTACTTAAGATTTATTGCTACTAATATGTATTTTTGGGTCTATATAGAGATCATAAAATTTCAGTTTTAATTTAAGTTTGAACAAACCAATAACATTTTATTACGTCTACATCTTTTTTATTTCTTTCAAATTCAACAAAGTGACATTTTCTAATAGGTACATTTTCTGGTCTTCTCAACACATGACTAAACCATCTAAGATGACCTTCGTTAGTCTTCTTATTTATGGATGCTATCCTTGAACTTCTCTTAGTAAGAGAAGAGTTGATGCAATGTGTTCTAGTGATACCTAATATCCATGTAAGCATTCACATATTTGCTACATGCATGCATGATGCCTAATGCTTTTTGATATGCTTACATTTTACACCATATAGGATTACTGGTTTGATGGTAATTTTACAGAACTTTGTCACATCATTGTTAATTTCATAGTCCATTTGAACAAGTAATCTTAAGTATTTAAATTGATTTTATTGAATAAGCTCTTAGTATTGAATTCATATCCTCATTACTTGTATTCTTCTGAAAATGCATTCCATCTATTTCATTTCACTTATGATGATCCCTAAAAAATTCGTAATTCATCTTTTTTATTATAATGTATCAACAACTATCATCCTTATGCTTACTAACTATACAAGTTAAAGTCATTTTCACTACATATTATCTTATGTGTTAATTTAATCTTGGGAATATAGGTAGAAGTCATTGAATGATGATATTTGAATAGCTATATATAAGTAATCAATATGATAACTCATGAGAGTAGATCCAAACATGAAATAACTATACCACCTATCAAAAATAAAAATAAAAAATGAATGAGTTTAATTAATATTACTCACTTAAGCCTAGTATTGAAGAGATACTTGTATCACTTGGAATGTTCTAGTTAAATTTCTAAGGTTTCTTAGGGATCCTCCTATGTACTTGACAAGGAGGAATGTTAGATAAAAAGGAAAAAAGAATAATAATTAAAAAAATTTTAAGTACATCAAATCATCAACATAGAAGAGAGAGCCTAAAGGAAAAAAATTTTTGGGGATGTCTTTTTAAGTTTTCATCTTTATAACCAATTCAAAAAACCTCCTTTTTAATGTAGGAAAAGGATTATGGCTTGCCCTTATATAGAAGCATCCTCATGGATTCTCATTTCTTACTAAAAATTTTCTAATAAAAAGAGAACGAATACTATTAAAGAAAAAGGAAAGCAACACTTAGAAATAAAAAATTGAATTACTATAGAAGCTAATAACTTTTCCAACTTGAGCTCACAAAACAAAAAGGTTAATCTTCATATGTATAAGGATATGTTAGCCTAGTGGGAAGGTGATTAGTGGTGGAGCAATCCAACACCCAATCATACAAGTCGCAGGTGTTCATGCATGACCAAATCATAATTCATGGATAAGGAAATGTTAATATGCTAGCAATTGGTTTAAGTTCAAGACTATTGTCTTCCCATGTAGAGCTAGTGAAGTCTATGTGTATGATTGATGAGCTGTGATATTGCATACGCGATATCGCGTACATGATATCGCATCCACCACACGATATATGTGATATCGCGTCCTACCTCATGTTTTATAAATAAGAGGCGGTGCCCTTTGTTTCAGATAGTAAGACTTAGACCCTTAGCCAAACTCTTGCAGTTTTATCATTCCAGAGTTAGAATAATTTCTGTGTGCCCGCAGTAGGAGTCATAGAGTGAATGAACCTTTATGTGAGCAATTTGTACCTGAGCACACATTTGTGTACGGCAATAAAGACGAACTTTATGATAAACCTTGCAGCATACAATTAGCCTAATTAGTAATTAATTCTTATTAAATGTTTAGTGCTTTCCTAGTTAATTAATTTCTCTCTCAACCCTTGACCCTCTTAGTTAAGTACACTCAGTACGACCGCTTCGAGCATGGGTGTAGCACTTGGTAACCCAGTAACGATTAGTGTTTGGAAATCCCAGCAACATTGCACTGGTTTAGGATGTGTACGGCAAGTGCAAATGAATACTGGTGTTAGGACAATTAGAACCTAGTTAATGAATAATTAATGTAAGTTAGTCACTTAGTTCTCTTTCCCTTTCCCTTATTAGCATAAGACATAAAAAAGATAAAAGTTATAAAAATCATGTACCTCAAACTTACTTAACCATACAATCATGACAATACAAGTAAGTTTGGGAAGACAACGATTAATTAACCCTGAGTGTTCCATTGGGGTGCATAAGCACTTAGTCCTTGGAGTTCAATTGGATTGCATGTGAAACGCTCGTATTTGTATGGTTGAGTGTAGGGGTACCTCGCCACTCATCATTGGCACCGTTGTCGGGACTTAGTTGTTTGTGCATTGCATAGAACATAGGAGATTATTCATATCGTTGGAAGCTAGAACGAACCCTTAGGGTTAATCAAAGAAAGATAAGCCAATGGTACATTGCACACCGAACAAGATAAAATGTCTTCTTCTTCACATAAGAGCACTTCACCGCCTAGGACTAACACAAGAGACAGTCAATGACATACTACACGTAACCAAGATTCGCCAGTTCCTCAATAGTTTCATGTGATATATACTCATCATGGTGAGTATGTACCCGATTTCACCTTTATTCTCTACCAAGATGAATAACTGCATTGGAGAGACTTGGAGGGTAATATAGTGTTGCCTCCAGACCGATCAGTCTCCAACATGCTCCTTCGTGCTCTCACATGAATAGGCATGCTGCTTTTATATGGGGAATATGTTGCATGCAATCATGACACAAGGGATTATTATCCCACAGAAGTGCAACATCAAAGGGACTTGTAACAGGAGAGATACCATACATCATTGAAGGGTAAATGGTCCCATAATGCTCTACACATCTTGAGTGAAATTAGGGATGGTGAACCTGTCTCAACAGGTTTCCCACAAAACGATGTTCCCCCTTCTAACGATGATCAAGAGGTGGTGTATCAGAACCTCCACTCCACTGTTCACAACCCTAGTTCTGATACCCATGAACACGAAGTGTTCAATGAGGGGACACAAGAACATGATAAGGGCAGATATTCTGATCATGATCACGATTGGGGTTAAGACCACCGAAGAAAAGGTAGAAAACATCATCATGGCGATGGTTCTCCTTCTTCTTCACCTTCATCATCACCTTCACCCTCTCCTTTAGTGTTTGAATGCAGTCATAAGGAACCTAATTATCAGGATAAAGGAAAACAGAGTGAAAAAAATCGACGAGATAGTCGAGAACGAGGACAAGGGCACTCTAAGAAATCAAGGCATAGAAGAAGGGAGAGTAGGGAACTATGTAGACACCATAGATGTTATGAACGAGATGATCATGAAGAACCCCTCCGTGTAACTAGAAGCATGCTAGATATAATGGAGGTTGTAAGAGTTCCAACAAGGCACCAAAAGGATAGTAGGATCAAGAAGTTAGACATGAACAACAATTTGAAGGGGCATATAATGCTAATCCTCAAAATCATTTACAAGCATTCCACGATGCATGTGTCTTGCAAAATATAGAGAACAAATGGAAAAAACTGAAGTTGTTTCCAAGGACACTAATGAAAGAAGCGAAAAGTTGGTATCGGTCCTTAGAACTGGAATCCATTTGGAGGTGGTGTACAATGTTAGAATTGTTCAATGATAAGTACCAAACGTACTCTTGAGTGTTTAACCTACAAAAGCAAATCCAAGGATGGAAGCAAGGAAATCATGAACCCTTGAATGCTACCATGGGTTGCTATTACGCACTGTTACATCGTTGCCCTGGCCATGGTTATTCATAGTGGGATCAACTACGCCATCTTGTGGATGGACTTAGGAATGAAACAAGGAGAACCCTTGGGACGTATGCCTAAGGAAGATTATCAAAGCTTAGGTCTCATCAAATTCATAGATTGCTAGAGCAAGTAGCCAAGCAATAAGGTGAGCTACGAAAGAGAGAAAGTGTAGAAGAATACAATCGAGATCCTTCCCTCCGAAAAAGAGGAGTTAGATTTTGTGAGGAGGAGAAGGAGTCACCACTCGAAGAGATGGTGAATAGGAAAACTTTGCCACTCCAAAAGTTAATAACAGAAGTATCGACAAAGTTAGATCATATGTGGGACTCCCTAGATAGTAGGTTTGAAACTATTCTTAAAATTGTAGAGGAGTCTAGGGAGTGAGGTAGTGACCATGAGAAAAAGAAAAAGAGAGATGTGGACAATGCATGTAACAAGGGTAAATGAAAAATGGCCATCACAGGAGAGGTTTTGGATTCAGACATGGACAATGACGGTGGATGTGAGATATGCCAATATGACCATCCTAAGGGATGTTGCCTAGTGATCTCTCCACGTGACTCTGTTAGTCACATTACACCACAACATCACTACCAAGCTTGTGAGTATTATAGAACTCCTTCTCCTAGGGGAGATAACCCACAAACATACCATCCTTTGAATCCATCCACAACTCTCACACTAATGGCTCCATTACCACCCACTTCAGCAATGTAAGGGGAACTTCCCACTCAACAGTAGCAACTTAATGTCATGAGGGCTATGAATCCTCAACCTGCATTTGGTTTTGACAACCTTATGAAGAAAAGATCCTTCTTCAGAACCAATAGTCCAACCAAGCCCTCACAACCACAAGCGGTTGAACCTCTAAACACCTTTCCATCAAATAAGGCTTCAGAGCTTCCTTCAAATCAAACATCGAGCTCAATGCATATGGTTATGTTAACACATGCCATTGCTGACTAGATTAATGTGGGCCACCTTCCCAGGAAATTCTCTGATCATGGAAGCCCTCTAATCTACCTCCAAGTTGCTAGGAATGAACTATGTAAAGCTCTTTTGGACTCAGGTTTTGGAGTCAACCTAATATCACAAGAGATGTACAAAGCTTGGAACCTGCCTCCATTAAGGAAGAGAAATATTTACCTAGAGCTTGTCGACCAGTCCATCACTATTCCCTTGGGATTGGTGGAGGACATCATTACTGCTATGTGTGGGTGGTCGTACCTAGCTGATTTTCTAGTGATACAAGTGAATAATGATAAAGGGGACTTCCCAATAATAATGGGAAGGGCATGGCTAAGTACCATAGTTGCATGCCTAGGAATCCACGATCTTTCCCTGGAAATATCTAAGGAGAATACTTTTGGGAAGATCAAGAAGAAGAAGGTTCCATGCATCACATACAGTGACATAGGATGAGATTGCGTGCAGAAATCATGGGTTGTGCAAAGTTCAGCATTGCCTGTATGCAACCGGTGTGCACACGACTTTAAACTACAAAAGTGCCTATATGTAGTAGCCACACAACAAGAGGACACCTAGTGGCTGATAACTAATCAAGAAAGTAACTGACTAACGTGCATGGAATTAACTAAGGGAATAACTCGCGCCTACGTCGAAAGCATAAATGCACTAGAGCAAGTTCGTCACCAACTTCCAAACCTTAACTTGGAAAACATCAACTGGGGGAAGTTGGAAATTCCTAAAAAAGTGAGACAAAAACCTTAATAAGAGATTATTAGTCTATGTGCAAAAGGGCAAACCTTTCCATGAATTTAGAATGGTCAGTGCACATAGTACCTCTGAGAAGGGATGACCGTGCTCACTATTTTGGATCTCCCCCTTCCAACTCAGTCATGGGGGAGACGACCACCTCTGCTAACCAATTGAGGCCCTCAGTTCTTTTTCTTAAGTTTTTGTTTTACAAATTTCTTTAACTTTTCTTGTTTTTGTTTTGCAACATCATTATACTTTTTTATTTTCTTTGTGTGATTATTTGTTTTTCTTGTTTTTATTATTGTCTTTGTTTGTTTTGTTAGGTTCATCACCTAAGAAGTGCTCTTGATGGTGGTATGAACTATATTCTATTAATTGTTAATGTTTTGTTTTTACCTTTGAGTTATAATGTTGATACTAAGGTATGGTTCTTTCGATATAATAGGTAATGAGTCCATGTCATCCATGCATTCATAAATTTCTATGGTCTCTCTTGGCTTGGAATTGTACAGTCCCTTTCTTAATAATAAAACTATTAACAAACTAGTGACTAGGCATTTCTCAAACTGAGGAAGGACTTAAGGACTGAAAAGGGTGTGACTTCAAGGGGATTTGATGCATTTGTGCTGGCCATTCTCTTGGGTGCTTAGGTGTTTTCTTCTTGAGTTTTCCTTACTATTTTGACATTACTCCATTATCGGGAAGCTACGCTAATAAAAATAAGTCTTTGCATGGTGTGGTTCTCACGTAAAAAAAAATAATGAGAATTCAAAGCATACCCCTTAGACACAATAATCATCTGGGCTACAAGCACTGGTTATGGAACTAAACAAACATGTTCCCTCTAACTAAGACCCTTTCTCACTTCCTCCTTTTCCCTTTTTCATTTCCTCAGAATGGTGGTGACTCTTTGGTGGAGGCATTCTTGTTACTTCAAGTGGATGGATTGACCAAGTGTATTAATGCAAAGTCATTGGATGTGGATTGTTTAAGGCTAGATTTGTAATGAGATCTACTAAGTTACATTAACCATAAATACACAAGGGACTATCAACACCTTGTTCTTGGGACTCCATTCCATTCTCTTCTCTCCATCATTCTTTCTCCATTTTCTATCTCATTGCCGATTGTATCAGTAGTCTATATTTTGGAAGATGCATTGTTATCTTTTTGGTAAATTCTTGTGGTTAAGACTTTAACTCTTGCTTCTGAATGACATTTCTAGAGCCTACGGACTCTATGAATGTGGGTTTTTTAGGGCATAAAGGGCATAAGCCTACTTTGGGGAGGACCCACTAGCATTCCTATTTGGTGCATTAGTTAACTTCTTTCCCTTTAACATTTCCACAATCAACATTTTTTTTGTTCATTTCTGCCTTTGACATCCATTTTATCGGCATTGCCGTTGTTTCTTTTTTCTTCATTTTTCTTATTCCTTATCTTCTTCCATTCTATCGCTACCGGAGGATTGCTCTTAGTCATGGAGGCCCTGGTCCAACTTTTTTCAATTTTTCCTAACCCCTACACCTTGGGTAGTCACTAGTGTTATATCTCTAGAATCCATATTAGTTATATCACAACTCAGCCAATGGACCTTACATCGAGGCAAGGTATCAACTGTATCGTGATTTACTTATTGTTGCTCATATGTGACTGTCTTGCGTGTGCAGATGGCAATCATACAACAATGGACTGGACCTAGAGGAAACATTCAGGATGCACTGGTGCTGGAACAGTTGGGCAAGGAACAAGATTGATGGCGTGCTCATGGATGAACAACGGAAGGTGCAATTTTGGCATCGGTAGCAACATGTCTTCTCCTTTTTTCTCTCTCTTCTCTCTCAGCTACCAAATAAGGCCAAATGTCAAATGTGCATAGTGTTCAGTCTGGTGGTCATGAACACTAATGTTGCCATGTATTGTAATGTTGATCCATTCATGTGTCACCCCATTCACCATTAGTATCATTCAAGTTAATAATCCCATACCTTCCCAATATTTTGTAAGGAACTCGAGGACGCGTTTTCATTCAGTTATGGGGGTATGATGAGCTGCGATATCGCGTATGCGATATCACGTATGTGATATTTTGTCCTGCCTCATCTTCTATAAATGAGAGGTAGCGCCCTTTGTTTCGGATAGTAAGACTTAGACCCTTAGCCAAACTCTTGCAGTTTTATCATTCCAGAGTTAGAATAATTTCTGTGTGCCCGTAGTAAGAGTCATAGAGTGAACGGGTCTTTATTCGAGAAATTTGTACCTAAGCACACATTTGTGTACGACAATAAAGATGAACTTTGTGATAAACCTTGTAGCATACAAATTAAGCTAATTAGTAATTAATTCTTATTGAATGTTTAATGCTTTCCTAGTTAATTAATTTCTCTCTCAACCCTTGACCCTCTTAGTTAAGTACACTTAGTACAACCGCTTCGAGCATGTGCGTAGTGCTTGGTAACCCAATAACGATTAGCATTTGGAAATCCCAGCAACGTTGCATTGGTTTAGGATGTGTATGGCAAGTGGGAATGGATACTGGTGTTAGGACAATTAGAACCTAGTTAATGAATAGTTAATGTAATTTAGTCACTTAGTTCTCTTTCCCTTTTCCTTATTAGCATAAGACATAAAAAAGATAAAATTTATAAAAATCATGTACCTCAAGCTTACTTAACTATACAACCGTGACAATACAAGTAAGTTTGGGAAGACAATGATTGATTAAACCTAAGTGTTCCATTAGGGTGCATAAGCACTTAGTCCTTGGAGTTTGATCGAATTGCATGTGAAATGCTTGTATTCATATGGTTGAGTGTAGGGGTGCCTCGCCACTCATCATTGGTGCTATTGCTGGGGACTTAGTTGTTTGTGCTAAATTATGAAAACAAACTGACAAAGTCTAGTTACTTCTTGGAATGAAAGTTATGTGGATCATGCATCCAAGTATCATATTTTTAGGTCTACACACATCTCAAGATGTTGTATCAATAATGATGTAGCATGTGCTATGATATTGAATAAACAACATGGTTGATGTGATATTGTTGTTATCATATCGTTGGTGAAGAAAAATTAACTTTATCATACCCTCACGACTAACTGGAAATTTGTCCTTAAGTTAAAAAAAATGAGGATAGAGCTCCTTACAAAATTGGGATGTAGATTTAACTATACATGATTGACTAACTATATACATGACACTAAAATTCATAATGTTTTTTTTACAAAAAATTGAGACATAGTTATATGAGAAAACAAAAAAAAATTGAAGAAGCTCAATGTAGATTAAGTGGTACCTAGTGGCGGCGGCTCTTCCATCAGCTGCTTCCATTTATCATTAGGCTTCTTAAATTTGTAGCAATTTAGTGGTGCATGAAGCTTCTCTTTCTCTATTGTAGGGTTATGTATCATCCATGCCTATTGTGCCATGTGTGATAGGGTTAGTACATCCCATGGACATGGTAGTTGCGAAAAATTTGATTGGCTTTAACATACTATGTTGCAAACTACCTCCTTTCTTCTTCAAATTCTTTGGCCATTTTATGCAACTCATGATAATTTAACATTCTTTGGCTAGGTTCACTACAATATATTTCTGGCCTCGGTAGTTGCCCTTGACCAATTCTAATTTAAAGTTTGCCACATGTAGCTTTTGTGAGACATCCTTTTTTATTTGCAAACTCATTTTCATACAATGCATCCACAATCACTAATTGCTATTCAAGTTCATTCCTAGGCCTACCTATTGTTAACATGACTAGGTTAGCATAATGAAGGCTAGCTAACCCCATGTATTTTGTAAAATCCTCTATTTGCAGGTATTTATTTTTTATTTCTACTTGGTGGACATGAGCAAAGCTATCCAAGATTGGTTACCAATATGGGTTCTATGTTAACATTGAGTTGATTTGGGCCTTAGCCATCTCAATTTCTTTTTCATTGATCTATTTGTATAGGCCCACTTGATCGTGGAAATGTTCTTTGAGCCTTTCATGCCATTTTTCTTCATTTTTCCATGCACTTATTTTAATAGTTGATTTCTGTTTGATTGTGCATACCTCCTCCATTAAGATGATTCAGGTTTCTTGTGCTAGGTAGCTCATATCTTGGTTGATCCTCATGAGTTGTTCTCTTAATTGATGGATGCTCTCTTCAAGGATGTTCTTTTGCTTCTCTATGTTGGTTAACCTAGCATTATTTGTAGTGATTTTCTTGGTATCCTTTTGTAGTGCAATGACTACCTTAGCATGTGCGTATGTCTGTGCTTCTACTACCAAGGCATCTGACACTACCTTCTCCTTCTCGTTCTTCATTTGCTTGTTATGGTTCACAAGGTAACTGATTTGTTGTATTCTAAACTGCTGTAGTTGGTCAGGCATAATATATTGAGTAGGATCTCTCCATTTAGCTCTCAAGGTTATGAGCTCTTCCTGTAATCTACAAACTTCATTTTGGCATGCTTTTCCTTGGTTTCTACCATGATTAGCTTATCCTTGATGGTTATCAATTTTGACTACACTATAGTGACATCGCTTGAGATGTTGAAAAGATTTTGCATGACTTGTCCCATATGTAGTAGTTTATCAAGCACATTCTCATGATTTGTAGGAGTCATTGAGGTACTAGCTAACATTTGAACATCTTTAGCTTCAAAAAGATTAGTTGGAAATACAACAAGTATGTTGAACAATTCCTTTATTTGATCCATGATCACTTTTGTGGCTCCCATTGCATCCTGGTGTTGCATAATTATGATTGTGGGTCCTTTCCTAATTTCTAGCACCACTTGGAATGATGCAATGTTCTTGGAAATTTTTGTGACCATTAGTTCCCTCCTCCTGATTGTAATCAAATCTGTGCACTATCTAGATCTATGAAAATTGTGAGTTGGATAGCATTGTTGATGACTTTGGATAGGTTGGCCTCCTCATGGGTTCCCCAACTAATAGTCTCTACAATTTGCTACAGATGACTCATTAATGGCCTGTTATCTTATGGTGGCGGTGGTGGAACTTGCTGCTCTTGGCCACTAGGTCCTACTTGCTATTGTTGCTTAGTAGTTTGAATGGTTTCTTGAGTGCCTATTTGTTTTCCACTTGATCCTTATTTGGAAGCACCAACTTGAGCATTTTAACATAGGAAGCATTCTGTGCCTTCTTAAGGACATCATTAGTGTATCCTTGAATGTGATCTTGTTTGCACATCTTTTTGATAAGGCAAGAAAATGGAAGTGTCAACTTCCTTGTCTTCTTCTCCTCAAACTACCATTGGATCTCAAGGAAATAGTAGTGTGCGATCTTTGCATTAAACTTTCCTATTAAGAGCACACTTCCTTTGGCTACATACATTGATATTTTATTCAGGATTTTTCTCAGAAATAGGTGATATGTGTCAATTTTGAAGTAAATTTTATCCTCAGAGGTCATATCACTATAATCCTTGTCATCTTTGCCATATGCTTGTTGCAGCCATAACTTCCTTGCATCTGTATCAGATCTAGTGGAGAGTTCTACCACCTTTGCTCCTTCATTGGGCACATCAAGTGCTTTAGTAATCACCTTAACTAAATAATATGGACCTTTTGGTTTTGGTACATCAAAACATTACAAAAAATGAAAAACACGTTTGTGTGTGTGTGTGTGTGTGTAGTTGTTGTGCTTGTAGGACAATAACTTGGATTGAGTAAGGTTATGGACAAGGAACGAAGGATTCATCGTGCAAAGAAAGTGAAGAAAGACATCTTTGGGAAGTAGTAGATGTCTTGGAAAAATTGGAGTGATAGACAAAGACATTTTTAGATATAGCAAGATGTCTTTCTTAGACAAAGATGTCTTTCACAAGGCAAAGACGTCTTTACAAGATGAAGGCAAGTATTAGAAAGATGTCTTTCATAAGACAAAGACATCTTCCAGAATGTTGACTTCAAAAAAATGTCTTTCAGGAAACAAAGATGTCTTTCCAATTTTGAAGGCAAATTTAGAGAGACATCTCATGCATGCGAAAGATGTCTTTCATGACCATTATTGATCGTTAGCTAGCTATTACATGAGTTTTGAGATGGATTTTGAAACATGATAGCTATGAGAAGACTTAATGTCCATTAGAAAAAGTGCAAACATTAGTGTATTCATTGTATAATCATTTGTAATCATTGAATTCTCTATTGCTCATCATTGTATTATCATTTTGGCATTGTAAATTGTGCTATACCTAATTGAACTAGAATTAACAGACTAAGTTGCAATTATACCTTGTAATTGTTATTCTCTTGTTGCCCTATGGGGTTGATGTGCTTAAGCTTGTTGGGATCCTACAGGATTGAGTTGTTGGTGCTACAGTACAACACTTCGGTGTGGAGCTCAAGATTGTAAAGGTTGTGGAGGCCTTGAAACCACATTTCCAAGCCGAATAGGACCTTGTGGGGTTGAGTGATTGGTGCTATAGTACAACACTTCGGAGTGGGGTTTGAAGACTATATAAGGTGTGGACCCTTCAACCACATGTTGAGAGAAACAAATTTTAGAGACGTGCTTGCGATATACCCTTTGAGTGTGGAGTACCTAGGTTAGGTAACCACATAAATTTGTATGCGCGCTTTGTTTTATAAAGGTTCGATTTGGGAAACTTATTCATCTCCCCCTTCTAAGTTCTATGATCCATAAATAAGATACTAAGACTTCCTTAATCTTCATTGTAGCATTTGCTTATTTATTCTTCCAAAACTAAAGTGTCTCTCCTAAGTACCACTCTCCACTTATTGTCAAAGTGGGCCATAAGGGAGATTACTGGAGTTGGGTCTTAACAGTCTTTGGGGCAAACTTCATGAATAGGTCAAAGTTGAGTTCCACAATCATGGTAGACATGATGGATTTCTCTTGAATAGCTTGAAGGCATTCAAGTGACAATGTGACTTGCTATCCTTGTTTTGGCACTTATAAAACTTTTACCTCTTCTTGGATAGATTACTCTGTGGTAGGGGTTTGTTGATGGATATTGAAAGATTGTGCTACCTACTTTGCATGTTCTTCTTATGGGGTTCTTTTTTTTCCATTTGACCTCTTCCTTGGCCTCTTGGTCTTTTGCTTGCTGGTTGTGAGGGTCCTCTTATTGCTTCTCTTTTTGGGGTTGTACTAACCTAAATCGTCGGTGTAAGGCTGGAAGGGAAAACAAACATTGAAAGATCGTTGGACAGACATAGTTGACCCTGACTTTGCTTGAGGGCAAGCTGGAAAAGGAAATGAAGGCAGAGTGCCTTGGATGGTCTACATGCAAATCAACCAAGGACTTCCCTAAGCGTAAACTATGGCTTATGCTGGGGTTATTGTAAATAATGATGTACGAAATGTAAATAGGAATGTACGAAATGCAAACAAAGCATATACAGAACAGTGTTGCAAACAAAACAAAAAATGAATGTAAAAAAAAGTAAAAAATATAATGGCTGGAAAAATGAAATTGTATTATATTGCTTAGAAAGGGTGTGCACTGGTCAAAGCGTAGCTACATGTGTAGATGGCAAGTCAAGTGCCAAGCCCCGGGGTGATATGTTTTAGAAGTGCTTGGATACAAGGAGTCAAGTGTGCCTGAGTGTCCAAAGATTGCTGGTCTGTGTTTTCTAAGCCATCCAACTTCAAAATTGCCAATCCTATTTATATGAATTAATAGGGTATTTATAGGGTTTGGCTAGGTTTGGGCACAGAATTCATGGATGGAATCAACGGTTGAGAGATGAGAGGAAAACGGATCGTGTGACACGTGTCCGATGGATAGTTGTGTGTGGGCAAGCTACGTTTTTGACCAAGTGCATTGTATCTTACAATGTGTGCTAGCTTACTCAAGCTAGCTTACGCCCAGGGAAGTAGATACAATTTGGAGCGTAAGAGCTTAACAAGCTCACAAATGGTGAAAATTTACATTGAAATGAGAGAAATCAACTTTGGCTTGCTTGAAACTTCTAAATCTCTGAATTGACTACTGTAGGATGTCAATTTGAGTGGTTTTGTGGGTATTTGAGGCTTATTTGCTTGACTAGAACTTCCAGTGTGAGTTGATTTTGTCTTGGCGTGTCCTCAGCGTGCTCACATTATACTCACACTATATTCACGCTACACTCATGCTGCTAGGGTGACTTCAGTGTGAGTGAGCTAAAATGATAGATTTTCCACCATATTTTGATTTTTAAAGCCTGACTCTTGAAGTGTAATGATTGCCTGACTATGATTGACCTTGAGAATGATCTGCAAGTCAAAAATTGAGCCTGATGCGACTTGTTTTACATGACTTTTGGGTAGCTCACGCTGGACTCACACTGCCAGCATGAGTGTAGTGTGACCGTTGCATGAGCTGCAAAAATTTGCAATTTTTGAACCTAAAATCTGGAATTCTGGAGGTTGAAATCTAAAGTTGTCAACAATGAACCCTGAGGATGACTTGCACCTTGGAAATTAGGTCATTTCAACTTAATTTTGGGCTCTGAAAGTTTCTCACGCTGTACTCATGCTATTAGCTTGACCTCAACGTGAGTGTGAAAATGTGAACAATTTGCCTTGTAATTTGAATCCTTGAATGCTGAAACTTGGAGTGGACATTAGTGGCCCTTAAAGATGGCTTACACCCTGGAAATCAGATCATTATAACTTTGTTTTGGGGCTATCAGAGTCGGTTACACTGTACTCACGCTGCCAGCATGACCACAGTGTGAGTGAGAAAATTTGCACTTTTTTAAACCTGAAATTTGAATCTCTAAATGCTGAAACTTTGAACTAGGCACAACAGTGACCCTTGAGAGTGCCTTGAACTATCAGATTAAGCTACCTTTGACTTGATTCTGACACCATTTGGAGTTACTCACGTTGAGGGTAAGCTAGCTTGACAAGCCGAGGGTGAGCAAGCTGGCTTGAGCAAGTTGGGTGTGAGTTCCATGCTTTAGTCAAATTTTTGCTTCCCAAAAGCTAAAAGGGTGTTGGGTCATTCTTATTTCATAGTGTTAGGCCGAAATTAGTGGTGTTTCATTGGCCCCTCTTTGTTGACGTCTGGAGGAATCCACTCAAGAAGCATCGACAAAGAAGCAGAAAACACCACGAACAACCAAGTACCAAGCATTATCCATCAGCCCTTGGCTGGATGTCATTGCACCATTTTCAAAAGTACATGGGATTGAGGGAATGTAGTTCAAGATGCAAGGGGATTGGTTATAAACAGGGGAAGCTAGAAGTTGATCAAGGGTTATAATTGCTGTTGGAATTGTGGAGAAGAATGCTCTCATGTGAATGAGCTATATCTTTGGTCCTTGTCAATAGCCAGTGTTCAGCAGACTCGGAGCCAAGACATAGGAGGTGCATTCTTTGGAGAAATGGGACTCTTATAGAGTGTTTATGGGGCCTGTTGTAAATAGCCAAAGCCATGCAATGATGTGCAACATGGTCTCTTTGAGACATGAGTGTAACTATTTTCTAAGACAATTACCTTCTCGCTTGGGGCCTGTATGAGAATAGCCAATAGTCTTTGGTTTATGATGTCAACAGGGTCATGAAGACCTTTTTTGTGAATTTTTCTCTTTGACCTTTTTTCTTTTTCTTTTTTTTTTGTTTTTTTTTATTTTTTTCTTATTCTCTTTAGTCTTTTTGAAAGAGCTTGCTTTTTGTGCTGTGCTCGTGTTCGAGCGCTTGCATTTTGTATCATGTACTGTGTACTATGTTTTGCGTTGCAACTACTTAGAGAGTGATAGTATGCAATAGTGTATCAAGAGCTTTGGGGTAAGTAGGATACAATGTATCTAGGGGATGTAATTGGATAGGATAAGGGGGCATGATGAGGAAATAGGAAAATAGGTTATGTATCAAGAGTCAGGAATGTACTTATGAACGGATTGATTAACCCAGTTACGTGCATCAAGAAGAATGTGATACCTTGTCATCATGATGAAGTGCATCTATGCACGAATGCCTTAGGTGTGTCATCCTGCAAACACAACTCCAAGAAGACAAGAAAACCACAAATGAATCATTTAACTAATCACTTTAAACTTGAAAACAACCAAGGAGATGGATCCACCGCATGCAATTTCAAAGCAAATAGAATCATGAACAACATTAGCTTCATCAAGGTTCATGAGACAAATGGGTAGCAAGTCTATGTGGAATAGGTACAGCCAATTGCAGCAACACATCTTTTCAAGTTTTTCCTAGTCGTCGATGATGTCACTAGTTTATAGTCATAGCAGATTGTTGCGGGTTAGTTTCATGTCATAACCCTTTGGACAGTGCCAATTTAGCATCGTAGTGGACAGTGCATTGCTAGTTTATAGTCGTAGCAGATTGTGAAGAGGCAAACTAGTTTATAGTCTTAGTGGACTCTGGATGCTAGTTTCACGTCATGGCTGACAAATGTGGTAGTTTAGCGTCGTACCAGATGGAACTCTATGGTGTTATTTTATTGTCATGACTCCAGGACATTTTTGTGGTGCCAGTTTCAAGTCATAGTGCCAAGACTATTTTGTGGTATCAGTTTTAAGTCGTGACACTAGGACTATTCTGTGGTATCAGTTTTAGGTCGTGATGCCAGGACTGTTCTGTGGTATCAGTTAAGTCATGACACTAGGATTGTTCTATGGTATCAGTTTTAAGTCATGACACCAGGACTATTTTGTGGTATTAGTTTTAAGTCGTAACACCAGGACTGTTCTGTGGTATCAGTTTTAAGTCGTGACGCTAAGACTATTCTGTGGTATCAGTTTTAAGTCGTGACGCCAAGACTGTTCTATGGTATCAGTTTTGAGTCATGATGCCAGGACTGTTTTGTGGTATCATTTTTAAGTCATGATGCCAAGACTATTCTGTGGTATGAGTTTTAAGTTGTGATGCCAGGACTATTCTGTGGTATCAATTTTAAGTCATGATGCCAGGACTGTTTTGTGGTATTAGTTTTAAGTCGTGACGCCAGGACTATTCTGTGGTATCAGTTTTAAGTCATGCTGCTAGGACTGTTCTGTGGTATCAGTTTTAAGTCGTGATGCCAAGACTGTTTTGTATCTCAAGTTCATCATACATAGTACCGTTTCAAGTATAAGTGATTTGTAGGATTAGCAAACTCATTCCCGTCCATGTACGCAAGTTTGAATGCTCCATTATTGTACACCTTGGTGACCGAGTAAGGCCCTTCCCAGTTGGCTAAGAATTTATCTGAGTGTTCATGGATGGCCTTAAGGACTAAGTCTCCTTCCTTGATTAGACGCTTGTGCAGATTGTGTTTGTGTCATTGTCGCTGTTGTTTCTGGTACTACTTGATTTGATTAAGCATTCGCACACGTTCCTCCTTCACCGAGTCAAGGTCAGCAATGCACAGTTCATTATTTTGACCTTTATTGAGGAGGCTTGAAAGAGCTATCTGGAATGAGGGAACCTGTAGCTCCAAAGGTAAAACAACTTTAGATCTGTATACAAGACTATATAGAGTCTTACCTGTAGATGTTTGATGTGTCATTCTGTATGCCCATAATGGATAGACTAGTTGTTCGTGCCATCGCATCTTGCTTTGATTCAACATTTTTTTGAGCATCATGATGATAGTTTTTTCTGTGGCCTCTGCTTGACCATTTCTTTGTGGGTAGTAAGGTGATGAGAACACATGTTTAATACCCAGGCTTTCATAGAAGCTTTTAGTCTCCGCACTGCTGAACTGTGGCCCATTATCAGTAACGATGGTCATTGGAATACCAAAATGGGTCACGATGTGTTCTATTATGAAAGTGCAAATGTGTTCAGAAGTGGTTTTCCTAGGAGGAATTGCTCCTATCCATTTTTTGAAGTATACAGTTGCATTGATAATAAATCTATGTCCTGCGGAGGATGATGACGTTATTGGTTTGATTAAGTCTAATCCCCATTTTTGGAATGGCCATATGATTTGTGTTGTGTGCAATTTGTTAGGCAACACATGTATTAGGTTACCATGCCTTTGACAAATGTCACATGTCTTGACCTTGGAGATGCAATTGTACTCCATGTGTGGCTAGTAGTAGCCTAAGCACCTAATCTTTGTTGCCATTGCTTTAGGTGCTATGTGCCCTCCACAAAGTCCTTCGTGGACTTGTTCTACAACTGTTTAACCATCGATGTTACTAACGCATATCAGTAGAATGCCTTCATAGGATTTGCGACAGAATGTGTCCCCTATTAACACATATTGCCAAGAGCATTTTCGCATGACGTCCTTTTGAGCATTTGTCAAGTGTTATGGAGGTTCACCTCTTAGAAGGTATTCTTTGATGTCATCATATTGCATGTGTTGTGCTAACGGATGCTATAGGCATTTCATCAAGAGTGTTAGTTATAGGTTCAGCACAACTTGTTATAGAGCTAGGCAACGCATGGAACATTTCAAGTGTCATTTTTAAGGCTAGTGTAGCAAGTGCATCGACAATGGTGTTTTCGCTTCTAGGGACATGCTATATATCGACTTCTACTAGTTTCCTTAGCAAATGTTTGGTCAAATCAAAATAAGGTTGCAAATGGAGAGCTTTGCATGCATAAATCTCAGTTACTTGATTAATGACTAACTGTGAATCACCTCAAACTACAAGGCGTGTGATTCCTAAAGTCAATGCTTCTTGAAGACCTTTGAGAAGACCTTCGTATTCTGCCACGTTACTGGTACAAGGAAAGGTTAATCGGTAGGCGAAGGGTTGGATCTCTCGAGAGGGGTATGTTAAAATGGCCGCAGCACTTCCTCCTCGGGAAGTTGAAGCTTCATCGAAATAGAGGATTGCCTCGTAGTTGTCAGGTACGGTGTCTATACTATTAACATTCTCATCAGGGAATTCAGGGTTTATCATTGCTTGATCATGTGTTGGCGAGGCGGTTAATTGTGTGACTATTTCTTGACCTTTTGTGTAAGATTGAGCAACATAGTATAGGTCAAACTCTACGATCATCGCTTTTCACCTAGCTATCATACTCGACTTGTAGATGTTGTTAGTGATGGCACAGAGTACATTATCCTTGCAAATGATGTAAACTTGATTGCAGAAGAGATAATGCCGCCATTTGTTTAAGGAGAAGATGAGGGAAAGGCATGATTTCTCTATGTCGTTGTATCATTTTTCATAGGCAATTAAAGTGTGGCTTAGGTAATATACCAGAATCTTGACTCTATCTTGACATTTTTGACAAAGCATCGATGTAATGGAAGAATCAGAAGTTGCAAGGTAGATGTAGAAGGGTTTATCACTTTGCGGGGGATAAATAGTTGACAGTTGGGCTAGGTCTTGTTTTATGTTCTTGAATGCTTCCTAACATTGTTGGGTGCATTGGAAATGCACATTTTTTCATAATAGGTGCTGCATAGGTCTCAACTTATCTATCAGCCTCTTGATAAAGTGTCTTATGAACTACGGTCTACCTTGGAGACCACGTAGTTCAGTAAGGTTTTTTTGGTGGTTTCATATTAGTTATTGCCTTAACCTTATCAGGGTCCACCTGTATTCCTATTTCAGAGACTATGAAACCAAGCATCGTGCCTATTTTGACACCAAAGAAACACTTCTTTGGATTGAGTCTAAGGTCATATTTGAGACAAAGTTTAAGCACTAGGTCTAGATCTTTTTCATGTTGTTTAGTTATTTTAGATTTAACTACGATATCGTCAACATAATTGTTGAGAAAATTGAGCATGTAATCACTAAATATATATGTCATTGCTCATTGATATGTAGCTCCTGCATTTTTAAGGCCAAATGGCATCATTGTATAGTAGAATGTGCCCCAAGGTGTCATAAAAGTTGTTCTGAGTTGATGTTCCGGATTGATCCTTATTTGATTGTATCCTTAAAATCTATCCATAAAGGATAATAGTGCATGTTCGGCAATTGTATCAATAAGTTGATCGATGCTAGGTAGTGGGACGTCATCCTTTATAGTGGCTGTGTTAAGATCACAGAAGTTAATACATATGCATATACTACAGTTCTTCTTAGCAACTATGATAATGTTTGATACCTAGATAACAGCCTGGATGAAACCGGCTTGTTAGAGCTTTGTGATTTCAACACGGATTGCTAATGCCACCTCGGGTCTAACCTTTCATGCTTTTTGCTTCATCGGTTTGACTTTTTCATCAAGGATAATATTGTGTTGGATGATTCGGGGGTCTAATCTTGGCATGTCGGTATATGACCATGCAAATGTTTTTATGTTTTCTTTCAGTACTTGAGTGATGTCATCGACAAGTTAAGAGTCTAGTAGGATGCTTAAATTCAATGCTCTAGCTTCGCCATTGAGTGTAGTAATGGGGATTTCAACTAGAGGATCTTCAGTGATATTATCAACTTCTAGATCCAAAGTCTTAGTCACATTTTTAGGCTCGTTTGACATTTCTTGAGTGGAGGCTATTAAATTAGTATAGATGGATGGGTCTAGATCAAAGGATTCTAGATTGATTGCTCTTTTTACCTCCCTGTATGGTCCACTGAGAGACAATGTTGAAAGGATATTCTTGGTGGCCATGTGTTTGCTCCTGCCAATTTAAATCAGGAGTGAAGTAAGAGACATCCCCTTGATGAAAGAGTTACTAAATGTAAATGAACATAGGGTAATCAAACTATGTACTGATAAAATTAGGGGACACAACGGTAGTTATGGCAGTTTTAGGCCATACCGAGCCGATAGTATTCATGTTGACTTGTCATTTTGAATGAGTGTATGCAACATTTTTAAATTTTAAATTTTTGTGTGAACAATTAGTTTATGAGGCTTTAAAATTTTTTGGATTTTTAAATGTTTATATATGTGTACATATTTTGTTTTTATTTTTTATTTTTTCCTGACTTCAACTTTTCATCCCTTCCTTTGCATAATAATAACTTTCTTTGACCTCATCTCTAGAGGCTAGAATAATGAGGAATATAGGCCAACATAAAACAAAGATGACATAAATGAAAACAAATTTTAAACATGGTAAAATTTAAGTAAATAAAATAAGAGAAAACTAAACTAAATTGGGAATGAAAATTTGAGGTTTAAAAAGGGGTTTTTGAAGTGAAGGGACATCGTTCATGCTAGCATAAGTTCTTGGACTGTAGCGTGAGCTAGGAGTGCAGCGTGAGCTACAGTGTCAGAATCAGTGTGAGCAAGGAAACCATGAAGGACAAGGGTAGAGGAAAAGCAAGTTGAGATAAAGGGAAGAGGTAGACAGATCTGGCATTTGTGGAGGAGAGTGAAGAGCTTCTCCAATGTCTCCCCCAAGCCAAGATTGCATCATGGGATGGAACTATGTGTAGGTAGATTTTCTTCCTCTTGTTTTTCTCTAGAATTTATGGATAGCCAGTGTTAAATAGAATTTATGGATAGCAAGTCCTCTTGTTTTCTTTTTTGTTGCATCATTATGTACTATGTTTTTAACTCTTCACTCTATGTTTTCTTTTTACAGCAGCCATCCCCTCTGAAGAAGTTACTATTATAACATGGCGTACTTAGGCCACCCTTTTTATGAAATATGGGGAGGTAGAGCAATCAGAATAATGGTTGTAGAAGAAAGCTTCTGAGTTGATCATTAGCCATCTTACCCGAGTAGGTTTGATGGACTTGTTCACAGCTTTGACTCCTAGTATTCCAGTTACTAAGATGATTACTATTGTTGATTCTTTCAATGATGATGCTTCCCATTTTAGCACGCAGGTTCAAGAAGTCAAGGTATCTTTCCACCTGACTACTAAATTCCTTTATGATATTTTTGGTGTACCCATGGATGGTGTGAGGTTGACTATAGATAAAGAAAGTAAAGAAGGCTAGGTCATAAGAGAGCTTGAGTAGTGGTTAGGTGTGTCTCGGGGTCCTAAGGGCTTTGCCATGTGAAATGATACTCGATCAATGGAGATGAACTTCCTGTATCCTCTCTTCTGGGCATGTGCATTCCCCAAATCTCTTTCTCAAGGAAGAAACCTTGGGACTGAGTCTGTGCGTGTCATGCGTGCAGTTTTAGAGACAAGCATGTGCTACAACTGGGCATAGTTTCTTGGATCTAGTTTTTGTGGTGACATCGTCAAGTTACGTTCAAACATCCATGCCAAATCCCATTTTACATTTGCTTTCTTTGCGGGGTACCTACATAGGTTTTTTGAGTTCCTAGTAGTTTATGATGATAACCACTATATTTTGAGGGATCGTTCACAACTATCCCACCCTTGGATTTTCCATTTGTTTAGCACCACTAGATCTCAAGACCCACCAAAAGACATTGAGGAATTAGTATCAGTTACTACTGGAGGTGCGGCTAGCCGTTCCCATCATTCCCATGATAGCTTGGGATTGGAACCACCTAGGTTGCACACGTTTGTTAAAAGGGCTGAATGTTTGATTGGTGAGAATATTGGGAAGTCCAAGATGCAGGTGAAGAGGAATGAATGCCCAAGGAAGCCTGCTCTAGATGTGATACCACCAAGAGTAAAGAAGATTCAATTTATACTACCAGTGGAGGGTAAGTACTTTATTTTATTGTTATATATTTATAATTATTTTATTTTTTTGTTGTTTTTGGCCTATACGTTATATATACTATGTTATACTAACTCTAAGATTCTAGAATTATTAGAGGAAAGTCCTGAGGGAGAGAGAGAGGCTTTGGCCCCGATGGTTGATCTTGAAGTGGTTGTCACGGGGCCGAAGGAAGAAACAAAGGAAAGAGAAGAAGCGATCGAAGAACCTCCTGCCTCATAAGAGTAAGATGTGACAACCATCATGGGGATGGAGCTTGCGGAAGCTTTGGATGCACTTAGGCATTCTAGTGATGAAAGAGGTATCTTCGATGGCTTCTCTGATGGATCTTTGCAGCTTGGTGATCCGCCCAAGCTAAATAGCAAATGGCTTTTTGGTACGTTCCTTTTAGCACAATCCATGTTTTGTAACCTTTAATTTTCATGTGTTGTTCTTGATTATCTTGATTATCTTTAGCATCAGAGGTAGATGCTAAGATTTCTGAGGCACATACATCTCAGGCAGAGGTGTCAGGATCATAGGTTCTGATTGAGGTGACCTCCCCTACTTGTCCCACATCAACTGACCAGCTAAGACCATGGCCTGAGATGCCTAAAAAAATGGACTTTGTTAAAGGTATCGTTAATGATGTGGTCACTCTCTTACAAGAAGCTCATCCAAAACTAGGTATGTGTATGTTATGTATTATGCTAAGTGTCTAGGTTTATTGTGTTTCTTTGCATTCATTATTGATTATAGCTGATTCATGTGTGCGGTACTCACACTTGTAGGCACCAAGCTCCAGTGGGATCCATATGAAGCTACTCATATTGATGCCCTCCTTGAATTGCTAGGGAATATTGAGAAAGTCCCTAGAAATGTGTACGATGCAGTTTCTAGGTATGTCGTACAAAACACCAGGTCGCTTTGGACTTGTAGGCGTTTAGTTGAGTATCTATGGGACGAGGTCCACTCATTGAAGGAAGCACTGAAAAAGGAGAGAGAAGAAGAAGAGGGATCTCCAATCCCGTTATGATTTTTCTGCTGCTTGGTTGTCTGGTGATAGCACTTGACGCACATCTGAAATCACCTATGCACGTTATTGGACGGTTTTGAATAGAAAAGTGCAGGTGACATGGGATTTAGCAGAACAAAGAGCATAGATGGATTTTCTGAACTGGAAATGTCACGATTGGAAGTCCTTTGCTGCAAAAGTGTGGAAATGGGGCCAAGACCAAAAGGACCACAAGCATCAATATAAGAAATGGTTAAAGGAGGAGTCAGTTGAACATCGCCGGATGGAGATGTTCATTGATGGGTTAGGCTTGTGACCTGCTTATGACAGGTTCGCCGAGTACACTGAGGTGGAGGAATCTCCCAAGAGAACCGTTACTACTGCCTCCGGGGAAGCTTTGATAGGCATGTTCTCTCTTGAGTGTCCTACCTAGACCTTGGTGGACAAGGGTAAAACCTTGGTTGGTGTTGATCTTGGCCTGGATGAGGATTGGGAAAATGTGCCCGAGGAGGAGATTCTATGGCGTTTGGAGGCCAACTTATGGTCCTCCTCACTTGTGAGTGTTTTAATATTTATTTTTGTATGGTTTTATTATTTTCATTGTTAGTGTTACTATTTTTCTTAGTTTTGCATTTACAATTTTCTTTACTACGCTTACCTATTTTTTTATTTTCTACCTTGTTATAGGGACATGTTAATGATGGAGCTGGCCCCAATGGAGCGAGAGCGAGTGATGAAGAGGATCTTGGGGACCAGCCCCCTCCATGAGTTTATTGTTAATCAAACTTTAGCTATTAAATGTTTTGGATTTTTGGATGTTTGATGGAAATATATGGTTGGCAAGTGTAATAATATGGACCTAGTTATGGCATAATGTGTTGGAATTTTACTACCATATTGACGTATCATTTTTAATTTGTTTTCTCAAGTATTATCGTGAACATATGAGCGTAGCTAAATGTAAAATGAGGGAACAAAACGTAAATCAACATTTGTAACATAAATCAAGTAATGAGAAGGCATGAATTGAAATTGTGACTTGTAACTTGTAAACAGAAAATTAACATAACATAATGAGAATTCATAAACTTGTAATGTGCTAGCTCTAGTTTAAAGCCATTTCAGGCTATGTACATCGGTTTAAAGTCATGATGGACTATCACATCTATTGTTAAAGAAAGAAGGATTACCAGTTTTAGGCCATAGTGGGCCAAAAGCAGTAACAGTTTTGGAAAGTTTTAAAAGGAACCAGCCATTTCTGACTGTGGCTAGTTTAATGTCATTGTAGACATTCGATGGAAGTTTAACGTCGTACCTAGACGGTTGGTAGTTTAGCGTCATTCTGGACGACTAGTGATTCGCTCTAGTTATTGACTTGCCTCTTAATCCTTTGTAGTTTAACATGTGGGGTTGGGCATGTAGGTATGATTTTATACTCACCTTCCCCTTCACTGGTGATGTCAAAGGGTAATTTCGACCAAGAGACATAAGTGGGAATGGCTCCTATGTTTGTATTGTTTGGTGCTTCCTCAATTTTAGTAGGATTGTGAGTTAACGTTGGGTTCATGTCTTGAAGTATGCTCATAGTTTCTTGCTTAGGCTCAACGAACTCAATTTCTGACTCTTGATCCATTCCAGGGTGTGAGGAAGTGAGCGATATTGTTATATCCCCATGTATGATGATTTCACCGCCCTCGTAAGGTAGGTGGATCTCCTGATGGATTGGTGAGGATACAGCTCTAAGTTGAGCTAGACAGGGACATCCTAGAATTAGATTAAACCCTGGCATTTCGTCAACCACTACAAACTCAATGGATGTGGGGAATTGGTCCTTAGCCATGAAATCCAAGGTACCCATACCTTTCACCCCAACACGGGAACCACTAAAGAATTTTAGGAAAGAAGGTATCGTGGGTTGTATTTGTTCAGTAAGTCCTGTTTTTTCGATGATGGGAAAAGGTATTACATTTTTCACTGCATCGTGATCGACATGCACCCTATGTATCTTGAAATTATTGACCTGTATTGTTATGAACATAGGGGCTGTGGTGACTTCTCCTATGTTCTCATCTAGCTTAATGTCCTTAGCATGAAACTCTAGGGATGTAGTCTTTGATTCTTGAGGTTGTAGGGACAAGACTACATAAATGGATGGTTCATCTGCAGGAAGGTCCTCACTAACATGGATCGAAGTTAGCATCCGTACGAGAGCTTCTCGTTGTACTGGTGAAGTCATTACTAGGTCATACAGACTTAAAGAAGTGTTCTTTTATTTTACGGCCTGTGTAACTTGGATCAACATGCTTGCTAGGTCTTTACCGTTTGGGGCACCCTTGTCTATGGAGATTTGGTCCATTTGACCCAACATTTGTATTTCTCATGGAGGAATTTTTCCCTTGGTAACTGAATATGCTGGGTTTTGGACACAACCTGTGACATTATCCTTGTTTTGATGACTTGTACTAGGCTCATTAATGGATGGACCCATGCGAATAGCATTTAGCGATGTAGGTTTTGGTGGTCCTAATTTGTGCTCATGGTTTTCTCTTTCTAGGCCCTCTCTTATTAGCCTATCGGCAAGACATTCTTGTAGAGGTCACGGGGGAATGGAGGTGGGTTGATTTACAGATGGTGTGGTTGTTGTTGCAACAGAAGGAGGTACGCGAATGACAAATGGTTTTTGTGGTGTAGGGAATGTGCATATGATGAAAGGACTTTGAGGAGATGTTGAGGTAGGTGTGTTTTCTAAAGGCCTATGAATCACAAAAGGTTTTTGTGGGACATCCTATCTGTTCTCTCCATGGATAGTATTAATCACATATGGTGCATCATTAGTATTGAGAGGATCCTTGTAAACTCCCATGGGTTGGTTTTGGGGTCTTACTGGGTTTGCCTCGTTAAATACTACTTCACCCCTGTCAATCATGCGTTGTATATCTTGTTTCAAGGTGAAATAGTAATTAGTCCCATGACCACACCATTGGTGATATTGACAAAACCTATCCAACCTAAAGCCTCTTGGAATGGGGGGTTCATTAGCTATTGCTAAGGCTAGGTTCTTGGCCAACTCATAGAATCGATCATGTTTTTGAGATGCTATGGGAGACATTTGTTTGTGTTTGATTAATCCAGCCTTCAGAAGTTAATCAAGCAATTGTAAAGGCTTCATAGGAAAGGGTGTATATTGAGTGGGATCTTTTCTTTCGAATGTACGGGCGTGACCCATGTTGGTGTTTCTATTTGATGAAGGTTTGAGTGTAGGCATGGGTGTGTTTCTTTCATGGCCGTTTGGGGTGGTGGTTTGCTTTTCCTTTTGTCCTAGATGGTTAGGTCGGGCTATCTCTGCTACCACTGCTACCGTCATTTTGGATTTATCTTTCCTCGTATGTTGGCTCCTAAAGTCGAGTAAGCTGGGTCATTACTTGTTTGTGCCACCTCTTCTATGTCCTTAATTTGCACAAATGCTTGGCTCAAGGTACGGGCTTTCAAATAATAAAGTTTTAACTTAATAAAGTTATTCACGACCGCTTTAAGGATGGTAAGTAGATATGTTTTGAGGATGGGCTCATGAAGTTCGTTCAAGGCTATGCTCCACCTCTGGATAAATTTCTGTGCTGGCTCTAATGGCACCTATTTAATCTGAATCAAGCTATCTAGTGTGCCTTCAGGCTTTAGATTTTATTTGAAGCGAGTAACAAACTAATGTAACAAATCCTCCAGAGAGGATATGGAGTTACGAGGTAGAGCTCGATACTAGTCTAAGGCTTTTCCAGTTAAGGACATAGTAAACACATGTAGAATTACATGAGGCCATGCATGAAGCAATAGAAATTCTATTCAGAACGTTACTAGGTGGGCATTTGGATCTCCCTCTCCATTGTACTTGGTTAGCTAGGGTAATGAGACTTCCTTTGGCAAGGTTAATGGTGGAACTGAGGGGTCGATTGGATCATCTTGATAGAAGTCCAGTACCTTGACTTCCTTAGTGTTTACAATTTTGAGGCACTTTAATTCTTCTACTAACGAGTACAACATTTTTTTTGTGTCTTCACACTCTTGGGTGGTAGGCAAACTAGCGGGTTGAGTTGGTGGTGGTTGATAATGATTCGATTGTTGCATCGTTTGTTGAAAGAGAGATTGTTGGACTGTCATTTGTTGTGATGGGACAACATTTGGGGCTAAGACTACAAGGTGTGGTACACTGTAGTGAGTAGACAGGTTTTGCTGTATAGCTGGTGGAACCATTGCCCAGCCATGGGTTGTGAATTAACACCTTGAACATGTTGGGTTGAAGTAATCAATGGTGCTTCGTGGATTTGCACTTGAGGTATGTAATGGATGGACGTGGAAGCTGGTATAATCAACGACATCCCAATTACTTGGGGTTGAAAGGTCGATCCTGCATTAGTTTGGGGATGAGGTTGTTGGGATTGTGTTTTCAGAGGTATGATGGAAGTGGACATATGCAATTGAATGTTAAGCTTGGAGAAGATGGGAATGGAGGTGGGTACTTCCTGTAGAGAAGTCGATGGTCAAGCATTCATGGATAAAGGTGGAAGTATGGTCTCTTCCAGGAAGGGTTGGAACAATGAGTTTGTATGGGCATGGGGACTAACGGTATGGTACGAATCCCCATGTTCAGATTGGGCTATGAAGTCATCTTTCTCATCTCCACTCTGAGGCTCTACTGGAGGTGGCTGTAAGGCTTGACTTCTTGCCATGAGAAGCTAGGATATGAGTCTATAATGGTGTTCAAAAAGAGGGATTATATCAAATGCTGAGGGGATAAACTCATGACCTCCTTTGTAAATAAGTTCATAGTCTCACTTTGCTTCCCTCTCTACATGATCGATAGGAAAGTTGGCTTGGATCTTGACACAGATGAAGTTATACTATTTGGGTGTAAGAGTTGCATAAGTAGGGTCTTTTCCTTGTAGCCTCAGTGACTGGCACATAGGGCCTTGGGGGTTTATCTATTCAATAACAGTTATGGGTTCCATAGCAGTCACAGGGTTTGAGGTTTCATCCCTAAAGTCAGAGATCGGTAGTGTCACTAGGTTAATTTGGGAGGATTCCATAGTGAGCGTGAATAAATTGGGCTGGACGAGTTGAATGTGAGCAACTGCAACGTGAGTTAACTACAACATGACTGACTAACAACGTGAGTAGCTGCAACATGATTGACTAATAGCATGAGTAGTTGCAGTGTGAGTTAACTGCAGCATGAGGTATCTGGGGATAGGGTGGGTAAGTCAAGCTGGCGTATGTAAGCTAGTTGGACAAGCTGGGCTTGGGCTTTAGTCTCGACACTTCATCCATGCAGTGTTTGGATAGGTAGCGTGATCAATGTTTTGATGGACAGTAAATAAGTCAGGCCCTCCTTCTAGTGCCAATTTACTATGCTGACCTAAATCGTCAGTGTAAGGTTGGAAGGGAAAAAAAACACCAAAAGATTGTTAGGTAGACACAATTGATTCTACCTTCGCTTGAGGACAAGCTGGAAAAGGAAACGAAGGTAGAGTGCCTTGGATGGTATGCACGCAAATCAACCAAGGACTTCCCTGAGTTTAAACTATGGCTTGCGCTGGGGTTATCGTAACTAATGATGTACGAAATGTAAATAGGAATGTGCAAAATGAAAACAGAGCATATATAGAATAGTATTGCAAACAAAACGTAAATCAAATGTAAAACAAAGTAAATAATATAATGGATGGAAAAATGAAACTGTATTATATTTCTTAGAAAGGGTGTGCACCAATCAAAGCGTAGCTGCACATGTAGATGGCAAGTCAAGTGCCAAGCCTCGGGGTGGTGTGTTCTAGAAGTGCTTGGATACAAGGAGTCAAGTGTGCCCGAGCATCCAAAGATTACTGGTTTGTGTTTTCTAAGCCATCCAACTTCAAAATTTCCAACCCTGTTTATGTGAATTGATAGGGTATTTATAGGGTTTGGCCAGGTTCGGGCACGAAATTCATGGATGAAATCAATGGTTGAGAGATGAGAGCAAAATGGATCATGTGACACATGTTCGATGGACAGTTTTGTGTGAGTTGGACGTGTGTGGGAAAGCTACGTTTTTGACCAAGTGCATTGTATCTTACAATGTGTGTTAGCTTACTCAAGCTAGCTTACGCCCATGGAAGTAGATACAATTTGGAGCGTAAGAGCTTGACAAGCTCACAAATGGTGAAAACTTACATTGAAATGAGAGAAATCGACTCCGGCTCGCTTGAAACTTCTAGATCTCTGAATTGACTACTGTAGGATGTCAATTTGAGTGGTTCTGTGGCTATTTGAGGCTTCTTTGCTTGACTAGAACTTCTAGCATGAGTTGATTTTGTCTTGACGTGTCCTTAATGTGCTCATGCTATACTCACACTATATTCATGCTACACTCATGCTGCCAGTGTGAGTTCAGCATGACCTCAGTGTGAGTGAGCTAAAATGACATATTTTCCACCAAATTTTGATTTTTGAAGCTTGATTCTTGAAGTGTAATGATTTCTTGACTGTGATTGACCTTGAGAATGATCTGCAAGTCAAAAATTAAGTCTGATGCAACTTTTTTTACACCACTTTTGGGTAGCTCATGCTAGACTCACGTTGCCAGCATGAGTGCAGCGTGAGCTGCAAAAATTTGCAAATTTTGGACCTAAAATCTGGAATTTTGGAGGCTGAAATTTGAAGTTGTCAATAATGAACCCTGAGGATGACTTGCACCTTGGAAATCAGGTCATTTCGACTCAATTTTGGGCTCTGAAAGTTGCTCATGCTATCAGCGTGACCTCAACATGAGTGACAGCATGAGTGTGAAAATGTGAATAATTTGCCTTGAAATTTGAATCCGCAAATGCTGAAACTTGGAATGGACATTAGTGGCCCTTGAAGATGGCTTACACCCTAGAAATCAGATCATTCTGACTCAATTTTGGGGCTGTCAGAGTTGATCATGTTGTACTCACACTACCAGCATGACCTCAGCGTGAGTGAGAAAATTTGCACTTTTTTTGACCTGAAATTTGAATCTCTGAATGCTGAAACTTTGAACTAGGGACAACAGTGACCCTTGAGAGTGCCTTGCACCATCAGACTAAGCTACCTTTGACTTGATTCTGATGTTGTTTGGAGTTTCTCATGCTGAGGGAAAGCTAGCTTGACAAGCCTAGCATGAGCAAGCTGGCTTGAGCAAGTTGGGCGTGAGTTCCATGCTTTAGTCAAATTTTTGCTTCCCAAAAGCTAAAAGGGCTCTGGGTCATTCTTGTTTCAAAGTGTTAGGCCAAAATTAGTGGTGTTTCAGGGGCCATCTACAATCATTAAGGATTTGGAAATTATTAAAATGTTTACACCAATTCTTGATAACTCCTTTCCTTACTTGTACCCTTAGTTAGATCAAGTTCTTAACTTACTATAATTGCAGTGTTAGAAAAGTTTTTAAAAAGGAACCCCTTAGGTATTATTCCCCTTATAACCATTCATAGTTATCGATTTTGTTATTACTTATTATCCAAAATAGTTGGTATGGTACATTAAGAGGATTGTTTAAGTTTTTTTGGCCCTGATTTGATTAAGAAATTTTGAAATTCTCATTATTTTCTTATACTTATCCTTTAAGATATCTTCCGAGTGTTAGGATTTTTTTTGGCCTAAATTTCAGCAATATCACACCAAGTACCCTCCCATGACTAGGTTGAGAGCCTTGTGATCAACAAGGTTCACAAAATTCTAAAATTGGAGTTATGAGGGTTAAGTTATGAGCATTGGAAGTGAGGGTGTCAAAGCTTTGAGGTTGAAAGAAAAAATGACAAAAAATTCTCTTTTGTAGAAAATGAGGAATGAAAATTTTTTCTAACTTCTTCATGCTCTATATACTAATTTATATGCACAATATTGTAGATCATATATTGTACATATGATAATGTAGCCCATTCGATATCATAGCTACAATATCACCTTTGAAATTTTCAAATTTTTCTTGAAATTTTTGGCAAAAAGTAAGTCAAATTAAATGTCTGAAAGATATGCAGCATGTCTAGAGGGTCTTGGAATGGATATGATGCTCTGGTTGTGAAAATCAAGCATTAAAAGTCTATGATAAAGGGATCTCAGGCTACGAAAGTTTATTAAGTGTGTATAAGATGGATGAGAAAAGAAACGAAGTCTTGGCATATAATGGAGTTATTAGATGTTAAGGGAAGTATTTATTGACACTTATTGTTCTTAGAAGGCTCAAGATGATGTGGGATTGCTTGTGAAGTATGAAATACAACAATTATACAAGTAGGTCCTCCCCAAAGTAGGCTCTAGCCCTTAGTGCCCTTACATAACCACATCTCAAAATTTCCATAGGCACTTAAGGAGTTGAATGTAATGCATACCTATCTCGCAAAACAAACATGTGAGTAGTACTAGGTTGGGAAATTTACTCTATATTATACAAAACCATAAATTATGATTAATTGTACAGTGAGGTGGAATGGATTATAGAAAGGATTACTAAAATCAGTACGTGAGGTGTCTTACCATAGGCATAATGAATTTTTGTATTTTATTAGTGGTTAAAGTAATCATTAGCCTTTCTGTCCAAGATTCAAACCAAGTCTAGTGACATTGCATTATTTCATCTCTTGGAGTGACGATTTTAAGACTATTGCAAAGAGTATTACCACTTGGCATATTGTCCAAGGAATGATTTTATTCATTGCACTTTGTATTTTTTGATTTCACAAAAGCCGCCTACCTTCAGGCATGGGTAACATGTCTTTCTAGTGGGACCCCTAGAAATTTATTCTATGCATAGATTTTATTTTTAACTGTGTCAACCTTACTAGAGGACTAACTTTAGACATGGGTAACATGTCTTTCCAATGACATGGCAAGGCAACACTTATTTTACTCTTACATCCTAAAAAATAGGATAAAACTTATAGAAGTGATCCAAGAGAATCCACAAATCCTCTTCATCTCACACTTTTTACATTTCCACTTGATTCTTCACCTTTCGGTCCAAGCATAATGATCAAGGGTTAATTCTTGTTTTTATGATGGAAATAATATCATTATGGCCATAATAAGAACCTCTTATTAATGGAATGGATGGATGGATGTTGTGGTCTCACTATACAAATAATCAGTCCCTTATGACTTGTTAACATAGGAAAATCTTCAACTTATTGGACTACATCTTGCCTTATTCTTGGTGTGTTTTATTAACAATCAAAAATATGTACAAAAAAAATGAAAATAAAGTATGAAAAAGATAAAAAGGATAGTAAGAATAGAAAAAGATTAAAAGAATGAAAAATGTTAAAAGAATGAAAAATCCTTAAATAATGGAAAAATGTTAAAGAATTAAGAAAGTATTGAAAAATTTAAAAGTATAAAATAATATAAAAATGTATCAAAAATGTGAAAAAGTAAAAGGAAAGTGAAAAAAATTTAGTGAAGTACCTACATGTCCAGATGGAGATCCCCACAACTATCATAAGGATCAATCAAATGAAAGAAAGAATAACTAGAAAACTCTATGTTAAATGGGTAGATTCCTTGGGATGTTCATGGTAGAATTTAACTTGTTAGATTTTAACAAGAATGAGCTTTTGTGGACAGGATGGGTGATATATGTGTTAGGCACTTGATGGATAAGTTGCTTGAATAATATAAGATCCCTCCCAAAGTTTTTGAAATTTGGCTTTTTGGGGTATGTGATCTGTATTGTAATAAAGGACCTTGTCACCTAGTTGTATGGACACTTGCCTTATCCATGTATCATGCCTAAGTTTGGAGCAATGTTTGTTGACTTCATTATTCATGAGTTCTACAAGCCTATTTTCTTCTAAGAGGTTTAGATTCATGAGGCATTCTCATTAGGTTAAGCTCAAATCAAGGTCAAGTTGATTAGAAGTAACTAGAGTGTGGAGCTCTAACTAGATTAAGAGTGTTGGTCACTTGCCATAAACTAACTCATATGGTGAGTATCCTCTAGGTAATTTCTAGGATGTACTATAGGTCCATAGAGCATTGTTCAGTTTATTGCTCCAGTCCTTCCTAAACCTACTAACTATCTTAGTAAGTATCCTAGTAATTTCTTGGTTAGTAACTTTGGCTTGACCATTTGCTTAGGGATGAGATGGTGTGATCAACTTATGGTTCACCCCAAGTTGTTGCATGAGCTTTTAAATTTAGCACCAATGAAGTGAGTGTCATTATATGATATGAGCATTCTTGGTACTCCAAATCTATTTACCACATGCTATTCGAAAAACTTGATAACTACCTTGGATGCGCAATTTCTAACTATTGTTGCTTCCATCCACTTTGTACAATAATCCTCAATCACAAGTATGTATGCTTTTCCATTTGACATTGGTGTTATGGAACCCATTAAATCAATTCCCCATATATCGAATGGCTGAATTGGTTGTATCCATTGTTATGATCCTTCAAATTTGGCTATAATTCCTCCATCTGTTTAACATCACTCACAAGATTGTGCGAAATTGTGGGCATCTCTAAATAATGTAGACCAAAAGTAGCTTGCCATTATTAACTTGAGTGTCATTTTATGCCTTACATAATGGCCATCACATGGGCCTTCATGGACATCTTGTAGAATTCTTTGTTGATCACATTCTAGCACACACCATCTACCTAGCCCATTTGCATAAATCTTGTATATATTTCCATGGATTTCCATATATTTTTTATGCTCTATGAAGGAATTATTCTCATTGTTTCTTATTCCATTCAATAGGAAGCTCTTGTGTTGATAGCTAAGTCAGATGCTCTGTTGTCCATGGCTTCCCTATTGAACTTACAACCTTTACTATTTTAGTAAACAAGTCCTCATTGGGGAATTGGTCAGATAAAGGTTTTTCTTGATCTTGGGAATCCCACTTTACCCTTGATAGATTATCGACTACCACATTTTCTATGCCCTTTTTATCAATCATTGTGATGTCGAATTCTTGTAGGATAATGAGTCATATAATCACTTTGGACTAACTGTTGGTTTATTCATGAGAAATCAGATGGCACTATGATCAGTATGGACATAAATTTGATACTTGAGCAATAATGTCTAAACTTAAGCACATACACCATAGCCATCAACTTCTTTTCTATTATGATGTTGTTCAGTTGTGCCTCGGTGATGCTTTTGCTAGTGCACTCTATATAGTGTGGTCACTTTTGAGAATCTAACTATGTTAGTATTGCATGAAGCTCATAGTTGGAAGCATCAGTCATGATGTGGAAAGGCTTGGAAAAATCTAGAACTTGAAGGATTGGTCTCTCAATTAGGTTCTACTTCAGAGTTTCAAATGCCTTTTCACATGATGTTGTCCATTTGAAGGATGCATCCTTCTTAGTGAGTTCCACTAGTGATTTTGCTATCTTTCAAAAATTCTCTATAAATCTTTGATAATATCCTGTATGGCTGAAAAATGATCTTACCTCTTTTACTATCTATGGCCTCTAAGTGATATTTTTTATGACTCGAATTTTCTCAGGATCTACCTCAATGCCTTTTTGAGAGATTTTATGTCCTAACACTATGCCATCTTAGACCATAGGGTGGCTTTTCTTCCAATTGAGCTTGAGATTTATTTCCACACATCTTTTTAGTACCTAGTCTAATTGGTCCAGTGCTTACTTGAAATCCAACCCATATGTTAAAAAATTATCCATGAATATCTCAATGCTATTTCTAATTTTTTTTTGGAAGATGTGAAGTAATAGTTTCTAGAAGGTGACGGTGCATTGTAAAGACCAAATGGCATCTGCTTGTAAGCAATCTGTCCAAAAAATTGTAGTACTCATGTCCTATGATGGTATCCAGGACTTGGTCAACAAATGGTAGAGGGACGTGATCCTTGAATGTAACAATGTTCAACAATTGGAAATTAATGCATACTTGCCACTTGCTCCCCTTCTTTGAAATAATCACTAAAGGATTGACCTATTCACTATCGACAATGGGATAGATGAATCTTACCTTTAGTAATTTCTCCAATTCATGCTTGACTACTTCTTTTAGTTTAGGATTGAGCCTTCTTTATGGTTGACATCATGGTTTGACTATGGGATCAGTATATATCTAATGTTGATAAATTCTTGGATCAATTCCCATGATCTCATCATAAGGCCATGCAAATGCTATAGGCCACTTATTGACTACTTCCAATAACTTCTTCTTTTTTTCTTCCTTCAAGTGAGCATTGATTATTACTAACTTCTTATTGTTCAAGAAAGCATACTCTAATGCTACCGATAGGGCCTTTAATTCCAATGGTTATGGCTCCATAGTGTCTAGGATCTCTAATTATCCCTAGTTTGTTTCTTCTTCCTAACTTATTCGTGGGTAGGAGTGTCTTTTCTTTAGTTTCTCTAGCTTATCAACCTCTTCAACATAGGCACTAATAATCTAATTTGTTGGTTCCATGTATTTTTTGGATTCAATGTATTTATTTGTGATTAGCCACTAATTGCCTTCTTGTTGTGTGGCTATTGCATACAAACATTTTTGCACTATACATTTATTACATGCCTTGGTGTCTTTCTATTTGATGGCCCATATCCTCTACATGAAATTACATCCATTATCACTTTATGTAATACATGGAATTCTAAGTCTTTTTAAAATACTATCCTCATCTTCCTTGGAAATCTCCAAGAACAAGTCACAATTCCCAAGCTTAGCATCAATAGTGCTAAGCCAAGCTCTTCCCATGATGATTGAAAATTCTTCCATATTTTTACTAACATGAATTACCAAAAAATTTGTAGGGGTAAGACCATTCACTAATGGTTGTGATCACATCATCCACTTTTCCTAGTGGAACTATGATCAAATGATCTATAAGCTTTAACAAGATGTTACTCTTCTTCAACAGTGGTAGATTCTGGGCCTGATGCATGTCTTATGGAATCAGGTTCACTTCTGACCTAGAATCAAGTAGAGCCTTACATGGTTTTTGCCTTGCTACTTGAAGGTGAACTAAGGGACTTCTTGGATCTGTTCACTTCTATGGAAGTTCTCCTGCCTTTATCCAATGAGTGATGGTTTGGGTATGCATGACAATTGTAATATTTGGGGTTGATGAAGATGGAAGCTTATTGTGTTGAGAAGGATTGGATGAAAGCTTGTTGTATTGGGGAGGATTAGATGTGGATGGGGTGGAAGTAGATGTGTTCCCCATCCATTGAATCTTCTCATGACTCATTTAGAAGAATGGTCATTTCCTAGATTGTGGTTGACATGTGATCACCTCCTCTTGCATGTTAACCATCCTTCTTGTACTTTTCTATTGAGGTTGAAATGTTAATTTCCCCTACATGATAGGAGGTGGCACTAGTGATAAAGGATTTAGATGTGGATTTGAAGAACTAGCTACTAATGAATGCATATATAAGTTTGAATCTATCCTTGGCTATGTTGATCAATGGTGCTTAGCTGGATAGTATTGTGAAGTTTGAACAACAACATTACCAAGAGAGATTAAACTTTGCACATAGTATCCATGTGGGTTTGGTTTTCGATATGGATATTATTGGTGTGGTGGTGGCATGGCCCACAATTGGGGTTGTTGTCACTGTTAATAGTACTACTCTTGTGGTTGTGGTAAATCTCCACTAGGATAGTACGTAGGTTGGAAGTTTTACCTATAGTTACCTTGAGGATAATGTAATCCTTTAGGCATCTATTTCTTAACAAATCTAGGATTAAGTGCATATGCCCCTATTTCTTGTAAGTGTGCCATTACTGGACAACATCCTTTGGGATGTTCATATTGGCATATTTTGCATCCTTCCTCATCTTTGGAGCTTGTGTTCAAACACTCAACCATTAAAGCCACTTTACCCTATGGTCCAAAATATTTCTTCTTCTTCTTGTCCTTGCCTTTAGCAAAGGCTTGTTCTATTCATTCCTCCATAATCTTCAAGGCTATTGTAAATTTCTCATTAACAATCCCACATCTTCTCTACCTTTGTTGTTATATTAGTGACATATTTTTGGATAGGTAGAGTTTTCTTTTGAATTACTTGCTCCATGGTCTCTTCTTCTTGTGTGTTACAAACTCTTACATCTCTTTTCTTGATTGATGAATCTTTATTATATTCTTCTACTGATTATCTTTTTCTTAACTCACATTCCTCCTTTTCCACTTGGTCTATCAATCTTCATATCCAATGGGTAGACATTTCGAATAATCTACCTTGGGCATAAACACCAATGGTCTCTTTGGTCTTTTTTTTTTAATCCAATAACAATGTTCCTTAGCTGTTCTTATTGAGAGAATCCATGGCTTGGACATTTGTGCAATAATAAGTAATTCCTACCCATTACTGCATCAAGTGATTCATGGATCCCTTGCTTTCATCCTTGGATCGATTCATTTAGATTGGACACTTGAGAATAAGTTTAATATTTGTCATTGAAGAGCTTTAGCCTGGTACGCCATCTTCTGATTGATTTGGGTTCAAGTGATCTGTACTAGCTCTTAGCTTCTTTCACAAATATTTGTGGGAACAACTTCAATTTCTGTTAATCACTTGAAATATTTTGTAGGGCACAGGAATCATGGAATGCTTGGAGGTGGTGTTGAGGACCAACATTGTAACCACCCTCAAATCTAGTCACGTTATTCATGTCAAGTCATTTTATATGGCTATTACTTATGTTCTTGGTTAGTATATGTATAACTTCCTAGATATTGATCATACTATGAGTTGCCATCAGGGATTCATCATCATGATTGGATTTATGAGCTCTGTTGTAGTGGTGCCCTCTTTTGTGCTAATACCTTCCTTAATCCTCTCATTGATCCCTATGCCTTTTTGGTTCATGGTCTTCATATTCTTCATCAAAGTGTTGTGAACAATGGTCATAGTGATCATGAGTTCTTCATTATTCCCTATCATGGTCTTGGTATCTTTGTCTCTTCTTGTTAGAGTTCATCGATGATCATGAAGATGCAGATGAGGTAGTAGGAGAATGATGTTAGCTTGTCCTCCTTCAATGACTCTGGTACTCCTTGTGGAATTTAGTAGAAACTCTTGGCCTTGAGCTTTGCCTATACTTGAAGTTGGTTACCTCGCTTTGTGGTGTCTTTGCTAAGGTGGAATGTAATTGAACTTTGATAGGTTCTTTAAGTTTGATGATAGGTGTTTTAGAAGCATCCTCATAATTTTGGTGAAGTTGTTCTACAATAAATGTGATAACTAGTGAAGCGTACTGCTACACCCAACCATATGAATCATGAAGCATTCATGCACAATTCGGTTGAATTCCATGGACTCTCTAGTTTTCGGTGCACTAGTCTTCTAGGAAGTGAATCTTTCCCTATAGGTCATTTGTTGTCTTCTTGATTACACTTGAGAAGCATAATGATATGATTAAGTGTAATTGAGGCATACGATTTTTATCATTTGGTGTTTTATGCTTTTTATGCTAAAAGAGAGAGATGAAGTAATTTAATGATTAATTTAATTTAACTAGCTAACTGGTCTCTAGCTAATCCTAACATAAGCATTTGGTCCCACTTTTCGTACATGTCCTGAACCCACATATCCACTACTAGGTTACCAAGTGCTACGCTATTAGGTGTACCAAGCAATAACGTTGTTGGGATTACCAAGTGAATACATGTTATGCTCAAAGCGATTGTACTTATGTACTTAATCTATTTAGCTTAATTGATTAAAGTCTAATTTAGCTTAATTGATTGAATATTTAATAAAAAAAATGAATGCATAAATAAAACATTTAAGCTATCCAAAATGCTATAAGGTTTATCAAAAATCTTATCTTTATTGCTATACACATTGGTATGGTTGAGGTACAACAATGCTTGAATAAAGATCCATACACTTAATGACTTCTATTGTAGGCACTTAGGAAAAATATTCTAACTTTCAAAATGAAAAACTATAAGAGCTCTACTACTACTATGAATGTGACACCCATAAACATAGCTGGGAGCTCATACTTATAGTTTTTCCTCTAGGGCTACATTGATGGGGCCCCATCAACATTGCAAATGCTATGTCGATGCAACCTTGTCAATGGGGAAACACCATGTAAATGGGACCCTATCGATGGGGGCTTGTCGAAATGATACTTTGATGCTCATCATACCTCCATGACTGAATGAAAACTTGTCCTTGAGTTCTTTTACAAAATTGGGAAGGTATGGGATTATTGACTAACTCTTAACAAAACAAAACAAACTAACTTGATAAAACTGAGTGCCCGAGTGTATAGATCAACACATTACAAAAATTGTGGTGTTCATGAAAAAATTGAACACCATGACATGACTACACAAAAACTATTAGATAACACTTCCTTTGATGACATGAAGGTAGTAGAGAAGATCAAACAGTCCCAAGCGGTGGTGGCTTCTAAGGTTCTAAGGGATCTTCATTGGGTTTAGGCACATGTGGTAGCTGAGGTGGCTGTGGCTACAACCTCTGATGGAAGGTGAAAGACATCAAGAAATTACTTCATCTTCTCCTCCTTACTTCAAGAATCATTCACAGCCCATGTGGCATCACCAATGTTGGCTAGAATGGGGACATCCCATGGACAGGGCATTATCAAGAACATTTCCTTTATGTTGACAAACTAGGTAGTGAACTATTTGTGTTTGATGTTAAACATCCTAACTACATTTTTTAGCTCTCGGTAGTCATTCATCCTCTTGGCCAAGTTCTTGGTAGCTGATTGTTGATCCGTGAATCATGCCTTGAGAACTTTGAGTTTAGCGTTGGCCACTACAAGCTTGTCCTTGGTGTCCTTGTGATGCTTGAACTCAGCCTTGTACAATAAGGATGAGCTAGGCACCTACTTCTTTAACTTTGACCATGGCTTTCTGACAGTCAACATGCCTAGATTTGCATAATAGATATTGGCAAGCTCAATGTACTCTATCATCTCCTTGATTTGCAACTCCTTCATGTAGATTTCTGCTTTGTTGTAGGCATCTATCTCATAAAAAATGGGTTACCACAACTATCTTCCTTGTTGAAGTTGCTAGAAGGTCTCATTTACCTTTGCCTTAGCCAACTAGATGTGCTTGTCATTTACTTCTTTTTATAGATTTACTTGTTCTTTGTAATGGTCCTTGACTCTCTCAAACTTAAGAGCCTCTGATTTCTAGGTAGCTACCTCAATTGCAATTTTCTAGTGAAGGGTGCAAACTTCCTCCATGAAGAGATTTCTATTTTCCATTGCTAGTCTCCTTAGTTCTATGTTTTTTTTGGCTAGTTGCTCCTACTATGATGGATGAAATTTGTTAACTATTGCTAATGCACATCAACATTCCATAGGTGATGATTTTCTACGATTAATTTGACATTCTCCTGGAGGATCTGATCCAAGGCCTTCTAAATCTTGTGCTCAGTGGCCTTTGCCAAGGATCGATAGAATACTACCATTTCCATTGCATTCTCAACCTCTTTGAGTTTTGTGTGAAGCTGTTCCATACCCTCATCTCTTGTTAGTGTTGGGTTGAGAAATATGGGATCAGCAATTTGGGCTCTTAGTTTGGAAACTTCTATAGCCAAGAATTTATTTTGCTCCTTTGGTATTTCAAGTTGCCCCTTCAATATAATTTTTTTGTCCCTTGCCTTTAGTAGCCTTAACTAGGTTGTAGTGATAGTGTCTGGAAGACCAAAGACATCTTGAAGCAGTTTCCTAGTTCCCACTAATCAGTTTAGTAGTTCTTCATATTGTTCTACATTTATTCTACTGCTTGTGATCCCTATAGATGTTTGCACATCCTTGAGTGCAGTGACATCTAGTATAGACACCATAGTTGCATTGAATGTTTTGACAATACAGTTAGTAACCACATCTTTTGTGGTCTCCTACCCTTGGTGCTACATCACCAATACAATTGCCCTTTCACCCTTTTCCAAGTGCACTGAGAAGGTCACGACATTATCAAAGATTCTTGGGAGTGACTGTTGTTCTATGAGAGATACTATAACCTCTCTAGTACTTGAATTTGACCTTGTGGGCAGCTACATTTTTTTGGCTAAGAAAATGGATCCATCCTCACTCATCAAGCTAATCATTCAAGCCACCTCATTAATGTGACTCATGGTTGGTCTATACATGGATGGGTCCCCACCACTCATGCCTACTCTTTACTTTTGTTCACTCAAGAGCCATTCTCTATGTTCTTGAAACTATTGGATAGTTGCAGTGATGTTTAGCACCAGTTTTTGAGTGGTAGGTGGAGGTGGTGGTCGTTGCTCCTCTTCTTGGATTATTGTCACATGCATCTTATCCATCATTCCTACCTAGTTGGCAACTGAAACAGTTTTAATAGTATCATTGGTGTAACAAACTATCCCTTTTCTTTGACAAACTTTCTTAATGAGGCATGGGAAGGGGAATGCCTTCTTTTCACATTCATTTTCTTTAAATCACTTCTCCATCTCTAGATAGATCAACTATGGAAGGTTAACCAGGAATCTCCCACTCAGAGTGGTGCATGCTTGGGCAGAGAAGGTGGTGATTTTACTTGGCCTCACCATGGGATTAAGGTGGAAGGCCACAATCTTATAATGAATCCTCTTTGCTGGTGTAAGCATGCTAAACTCCTTGTAATTGATGTCATATTCTTGTTGCACCCATTCTCTCTTAATACTAGGATATGCCTGCATTGGGATCTTAGTAAGATTTATCCCTGTTTCAGCCAACCTAAGCACTATAGCATTGGCCTATGCTAAGTAAGACACTGAGATGTCCTTGGTCTTCATCGTTGCTCTATGCTACATGTTATTCCAAAATAGGAATGTCTCTTCCATGTACCACTCCTTAATGGAAGTGATGATTGGCCACATGGGAGAGAACTTTAGCTAGTCTTGTACTTCTCTTAGTGCATGCTCTAGCAAAGTGCCAAAGTTTAACTCCTGGAGCACCAATTTTTGGACCTCTTATGATTATATTTAATTTAAGCAAGCCTTTGTTAAGGTCACCTTGAGGTTTGCTAGTTGTGTTGGTGCATCATCCCAATGGGAGTGTTTTGTTGTTGTTGCTACTAGTTCTAGAATCTGTTTGATAGATTCCACCTCTACTACTTCCTTAAGAGGACGTGTGGTATGGGTTACAAGTGGTTCTTTTTAGGGTTTTTCTTAGCCTCTTCCTATTCTAGGCCATTTCTCCTTTGGTTGGGATAGTCCTACTTCTTGCATGTGCTTTCCTTTTGGTATCATCTACAATCAAAACACATCCATGGATTAGTAGATGTAATGTGTAACTTTAAAGTTTCGAGTACCCTTTCTTGTTAGTGAGTTAGTTACACTTTGGCTAAGGTTGGACCATGGTAAATTTATTATTTTATTAATTATTTATTATAATTATCATTGAAGCTTTTTGGAAAGGTTTAACTCTTGAAATTTAGTGTTTAATAGTTGATTTTTCAATTAAACCTTTGTGGGAGTTAGAAAAAATTGAAAAAAATATTTGGTCAAAAATGGTACATTTGTAGCTCCCACAATGAAGAGCTTACCTCTGGTAGCTACAGGGTTGAAGAACAAAATGATTTGGATAAACAGTTCATAAGTTATGAGCTCTAGAAGGTTCTAGGCTTTGAAAAATTAGAAAACTCCTTTGGTGTTTGTGAGAAAATATAAAAGTTTCCAAGTGGGATCATACCTATTTATAGTATTTTTTCCTTATGTCAATGGGGCCTCGTATATAGGTATGCTTCGTCAACAAGGCCCCATATATGGGGCCCATCAGCCAAAATTTTAAATTTGAATATCTTAAGAAATATAAGGAATTTTTCAATGAACTTGGGGTCTATGGAATCCTAGAAAATCCAAGAATATGATAAAATCATTAATGATAGTCTTTGAAAGATAAAAAATTAAAAAATTTGATGGAGAATGTATTTGATGAACAAAATATGTAAAGGAGCACATGGTCTGATGTGGAAGATGGATGCATGGAAGATTCTACTTATGAGAATACCTAAGGATAAGGTGCTTAACAAACCTGACCAAGGGATATGCAAGTGGATTCTCCCCATAGTAAGCACATGCCCTTTTTTTTTCCTTGCATAACCTCATCCTAAGAAGTCTATGGACCCCATAGGTGACTAATGATTAATGGAAGTTAAGAACCAAAACCCGGAAGATTCTACCTACGAATTCAAATACATTAGACCAAAACATAGAATCAAGAACATGAATACTAGTAATGAGGTGAGTTATGGATGGCATAAATGGATGATGGAGAAGGTGGAATAGAATTCCACATTAATGTCATAAGAAGTCCCTTATGGAGTTCATGTTTAAAATAACTGAAGAGACTCATCCTTAGTCTAGACCAAAACCAACCTCTTTCAGTGACTTTGCATTACCACTCCAAGACTGATCCACCCCATCGAGACACAAGAGTGCACCCATAGAACAACCATCATTCCATAAAGAAGAAAAAAGAAAAGTAGAAAGTGAGAGAGGGCCTTAGTTAGAGAGAACTTGTAGGCATGGGTAACATGTCTTTCTAGTCCCATAACCAATGCTTGTAGCCCATTTATTTGTCTACGGGGTGTGCTTTGAATTTCCATCATGTTTTTTTTTGTTTAGATTTTGTTTTTATTTTTGGATTTTTGTATGGAAACCACACCATACAAAGACTTTATTTAACTTCCTATTAGTGGTTGGAATGGAACAGTAAAAATTCCATGAAAAACACTCAAGCACTCAAGTAAGTAGAAGACTACAAAGAGCATTGAGTTCCCTTGAAGTCACACCCTATTCAAATCTTTGAATCCTTCCCAATTCTAGAAACTACCAAGGTCACAAATTTATTAACCGTTTCTTTAATGAAAGGAACCTCAAACTTTGAGTACAAGGAAAACCATAGAGCTTGTGAATGGATGGATGATGTGGACTCATTGCTTATTCCATGAAAAAGAAATCATGATTGAGTCATTGATACAAAAATTCAAAAATAGAAACCAGACATTAGCAAAGAAAACATAAAGCACAAACCACCATTAGCAAAAAGCTTTACTCATTGAATGTTTACCAACTATGTCTTGTTGGAATAAAGCACTTTTATTAGCAAAAATTTGAAAATCATACTCAAACAAAACAAAGTAGAATATATAAGAAAGTGTAAAATATCCAATAAAGATTCAAATGTACTAACAATAACGTAAAATAAAAAATGATATAAAAATAGGAAAAATTTTGAAAACAAAAAGTTGTAAAATAAATAAATTGCAAAATCAAAAACATGAAAAACAAAAAATAAAAAAAACTTGAGGGGCCATATGGATGATTAGCATGGATAACCATCTCCCCCATGACTAAGTTGGAAAGAGGAGATCTGAAAAACTGAGCGTGGTTGTTCATCCATTGAGGTAGTCATTGCATTGGCTTGCTTGGTCTCATGGAAAAGATTTACTTATTGAATGTTTACCAACTACTTTTTATTTGGGCTCTTAGGTTTGTATATGGTCATGGCTCCAAAAGAAAAGGTTTCGGCAATTATATAAGGTCCTTCCCATAATGTTTGAAATTTGGTTTTCTAATGTACATGTGTGAGACTCTAGTAGAGAACCTTATCTTCCCACTCAAATTTCACTTTTTGTACTCTAAGGTCATGTTGTTGTTTTTTGAATGCCTTGTGCACTTCATTAAAGGATAGGGCCACCAATTGATTTTTTTCTAACATGTTTAGGTTGATCAATCTTTCTCTTTATGCTAGGCTTAGATCAAGATTTAGATTGTAAGTTGTTGAGAGTGTAATGAGCTTGGATTAAATTGGGAGTGTTGGAAATTTCCTGTATACTAACTCATAGGAAGAGTAGCCAATAGGGAGTTTTCATGTTGAGTGGTAGGCTAATAGGGCATTGTTGAGTTTTGTGCTTCCATCTCTCCTATATTTGCTTATGGTCCTTGTTAGAATCTTTGTGATCACCCTGCTAGTTACCTCTACTTGATCATTGGCTTGGGGATGATAAAGTGCTGTTAATTTATGTTCAACCCCTAAGTGTTGCATAAGTTGTCAAAATGTGGCACCTATAAAATGAGTTCCAGTGTCAAAAATCAGTGCAAGTGGCATTTCAATCCTATTTACAACATTTTTTTGTACAAATCTAGCAGTAGTGGATAATGTACAATCGATGATGGCTGCTACGTCTACCTATTTTGTGTAGTAGTCAATTGCTACAATGATATATGCCTTTCCATTGGACATGGATGTGATGGAACCCATGAAGCTAATGCCCCATATATTAAAGGGCTTTAGTGGCAGAATCCACTTTTGAGGACCCTCCATTCGAGTGTTCATTCCACCATCTCTTTGACAATGCTCACAAGATTGGACAAATTGGTGAGTGTCCCTGAAGATTGTAGGCCAATAGTATGCTGTCATTGGAATTTTTATGGCCATGCATCTCCCTACATAGTGGCCTTCGCAAGGGCCTTCGTGAGCATCCTAGAGAATGCATAGTTGATTTGTATTAGGGACACACCAACAAACTAAGCCATTGACACACACATTATAAAGTTGTCCATTGATTTCCATGAAGTACTTTGCCTGATGAAGAAATTATTGCTTCTTCCTAAAGTCTAGATCTTGTGGCATCTCTTGAGTGAGAAGGTAAGTGTGGATGCCATCATACCATTTCAGTCCAATAGGCACTTGGTCATTTATTGCTTTTATAAAGAGAAGTTTGTTTGGAAATTGATTAGAGAGTGGACTCTGATCCTCTTTATTATCCCATCTTGATCGAGAGAGATGGTCAAAGACCACATTCTCAATCCTTTTCTGATCTACCATTGTGAGATCAAATTCTTGTAGGATCACAAGTCATCGTATGATATAGGGATTCACCATCTGCTTGTTCATCAAGAAGTAGATGGCACTATGGTCTGTGTGCACAAATACTTTATAACCAAGCACATAGTGCCTAAACTTTTCAAGAGCATACACCACTACCATTAGTTCTTTTTCAATTGTGGTGTAATTCAATTATGCACCCACAATGCTTTCGCTTGTGCAATGGATGTAATATGGATGTTTCTTATCATCCAATTGCGTAAGCATGACTCCCAAATCATAAATAGATGCATCTGTCATTAGACTAGTCTAGTGCCTGTAGAATTAAATTTTTTATGAGTTTCTTCTTTAGTAGTTGGAATGCATGTTCACACTTCTTGGTCTAGATGAATGGAGCATCTTTCTTCATAAGCTCAACCAACATATGTGCAATCTTAGAGAAATTCTCTATGAATCATTGGTAGTAGCCAATATGTCCAAGGAATGATTAGACGTCTTTAACTATCTCTGGTTGGTGTGTGATTCCTTGGATTTCCCTTATCTTTTCAAGTCTACCTAAATCCATGCTTGAGTAATTCTATGCCTTAATACTATGCCTTCCTAGATCATTAAATGGCTTTTTGCCAAGTGAACCAAAGTTTTTTTTAACACATCTTTTCAAAACCTGCTCAAGGCAATCTAGGGCTTTCTCAAATCTAGCCCCATAGGTAGAGAAGTCATCCATAAAGACTTCTACCTGGCTACCAATCTACTATTGGAAAATGCTAAGGGCTAAGTGTTGTAGGGGCATTGCATAGACTAAATGACATCTTACAATATGCAAAAGTCCCCTAGGAACTCATGAATGTTGTCTTGGTCTAATCTTTTGGCACAATTTGGATTTGGTTATATCCATTATAACCATCCAAGAAGCTATAATAGCAATGCCTAGAGATGGTAGCCAACACTTGATCCACAAATGACAATGGAAAATGATTTTTAAATGTTACCATGTTCAACAACCTGAAGTTGATGTAAACTTGCCACTTGCCACCTTTTTTGGTGGGCTAACCCATTGACTATTTGCGATGGGATAGATGAGCCCCACCTCAAGGAGTTATTCTATTTTCTCCTTGACGATTTACTTCAGTTTGGGATTTAGCTACGTTTGTGGCTGCCTTCTTGGCTTTATGGCTAGATCAGTGTAGATGCAATGCTGGCATATCCTTGGATCGATTCCTATTAGTTTGGAATCCCATACGTGCATCTACTGTGCTTAACCATGCCCTTTCCATAATGATGCGAAAGTCACCTTTGCAAATTTTCATCTTGATCACCAAAAAATTAGTAGGATAGGACTACTCACAAATTGTAGTCATAATGTCCTCCACTAATCCCAAAGGGATAGTGATTGATTAATTTTCCAATTCTAAACGAATGTTGTTCTTCTTGATGTAGCGATCAAAAATGTCAAAGGCTAGAATAGTACTTCGAGAGGTTCGAAGTCACAAAGCCTTGACTTTGCTTCTACACAACGACCTACTAGGAACAAAGGCAGGGTGCTTAGAATGATCTTGTTGATCGAACTGGGACTTACGGTTGTTACAATGAAATGTGTATCACGAGAGAACGTGGTGTTTTTCGATGTTTGCGGTGTTTTTGGGTGTGAGTGTAGTAGAGGTTTTGGATGCAAAAACTAGGGTGCAAATGTGTGCTTAAACAGTGTAAAATGCAAATAGAATGCTAAAAAATAGGAGAAAATGTGAAAATGCACAGAATGCGAGCAAGAGAGAAAGGTACCACCCCAAATGGGGAGGGGGAAGGGGGCATAGTCAATTATGAAGAAAAGTTTAGGAGGTATGTGATGTACAAGCAGGTGCAATAGGTAGTGTAGTCATAGTCTTAGGGTTTCAAGCTGCAAAGAACTGATGTTGCCATGAAGTCTAAGCCTACTGGGTTGGCTACTGCAGTATCTTATAAGCTGCGATGGTGCATGGTGTGTTGGGTGGTGTACAATGGTACTATGGTGGCTTGCAATGGTGTCTACCTAAAATGCTAAGTGTGCTTTGTGCCAAGTGATTACTTCAAAAGGCCAAAATTCCCACTTCATTTTAGATTTGCCAACCAAATGCTTAAAAAATGCCAACCCCTAAAACATGAAGCATTGGGGTATTTATAGGCCTAGGGTTAGTGTGAATTATGGATTGAGCATCATGTGATAGAGTGGTAGTTGGCACTACGCTAGCCCCAACTACGCTCCCACTGAAGCAAAATGGTGTTCTACTAGTGTGCTCTAATGGACCCTATGAAATTGCCAAATTGTAACTATGTTGCTAAGTTTGCATGTGCAAATGTCGAATAGACTATAATGTCCCTAAAAATAGTGCAAAAAATGTAGTTTTTAGAGAATATGCCCTGAAACTATGCTACCCACTCTCTCAGGTGGTGTCAAGTGTAGGGACAATTTGGGGGCAAATGGGGATGTAAATAAAATGAAAATTGCTAATCTTGCTTGTTGAAGGAATGTTGGAGCTAAGATGTAGTCCGGTGCTAAGTTCTAGAGGCTTTTGAAGGTAGTTTCGGTAGACTACGCTGACTACGCTCTAGAGTGTAGCCGAAGGAGTTAGGAAAATTCTACAAAAAGTGAGGTTTAGTGTAGACTACGCTAGCTACACTCTAGAGCATAGTCCTAGCAGGGAGAGCATAGCCCAAAAACTTAGAGAAATCTTGCAAAGTTGATGTACTCAGTGCTGACTATGCTAACTACATTCTAGAGTGTAGTAGGAAGCAAAGTGCTAGAAGTTAGAAAATCTACTAAACTATTTTATCCATCCCAACCATGCTTAGTAGCCTTTGGCTTGACACATAGGAAAATTTGTAGAATTGGTCATACCAAGGCTGACTACATTGACTACGCTTAGGAGCATAGTCTTGATAGGATGAGTGTAGTCAAGACACTTAGAAAAGTTTGTAGCTACTGTTGACACTTAGAAAAATCTTGCAATTCTGGGTTGTTTGTGTCAACTATGCTGACTATGCTCTAGAGTGTAGTCCCAATAGTGGAGAGCATAGTTCCAACACTTTGAGAACTAAATTTGCAACCAAGATCTGGAAGCTAAATTTGATGGTGTTTCATTAGTCCCTCTTCATTGACATTTTGAGAAGTGGCCTAAGAGACGTTGACAAAGAACACAAAACACCATAGTAGGCCTAACACCAACATTGCTCATTAGTATCGAACCAAATGTTGCTTCACCATGCTTGAGAGTGCTAAGGGTAATGGAATGCTAGAGGTAAAGGATGTAGGGAATGTGCTAGGGGATGACAAAGAAATGAAATGCAGATAATGTGAAATTGCAAGATGCGACACCAAGGATGGCTTATCACCAAAATAGTGACCTCTTGTTAGAATGCTTGTGAGAGAGTCAATGTCCATGGCACTAGAATGGCTTACCCCTAAAATTGTGACCTTGTGTTGGAGTGCTTATGAGAAGGTCAATGCAGATTCAGGGTTGGAGTGGTTGTGAAATTGTAGCTCTGCTAATTTTACTTGGTGACATGTTTTTCCCCCATTCTTCTTTGCTTTTGTTTTTTTTTTTTTTTTGCATTTTTTACTTTTTTGTGACTGCGATGAACTTGCTTTGGGTTCTACATCTTACAAGATGCTAGTTGCGGGATGCTTTTCATTAGGTGGGTTGCATGTGACCTAATGGGCTTTTCTTTAGTGCAATTGTGTCACATTTGTAGGATAGGTGTTTCCTCCTCGAGATGAGTTACGTTACATTCACTTGGGCTTTGACCAGCCCATAGTGACTCCCCATGGGATGAGTTGTGTTACATCTACTATGGGTTCTATGGCTGACATAAAGAGGATGCCATGTGCATCGAAGAGGTTTCAAGCTCAGTGATGTAGAGGAAAGCAAGGAAATGTAAGGTAAAAGGGGTAAATGCAAGTAGGCCATAATGAGGTAATAGGGATCTGCATTCTTAAGTAGCTTAGCTAGTCTAATCATGCACATCAAAGTGATGTGGTGAATTGTCACTACGATGAGATGTGTCTCTGCATGACCACCTCTAGGACTTTGTCCCACAAACACAATGCAAAGAAAACAAGAAAACAGCCACACAACATGAGATAAGGGTAAACTGCTAGATGCGAATGTGCTACAAATGTTGCAACGGCTGGACCAATTGCAAGAGCTTGAAGAACTAGTACAGGAAAACCAGTGTATTGCCAAAGCGAGAAGGCTACAAAAGCTCCAACAGCCACACCATAGGCAAGCACTCAGAGAGGCTAGCAAAATAACAGAGGGTGATGATGATGCAGGTGCTCAAGACTCCACACCAAGGATAGGAGCTTGGAAAGCCAACAAAATGGTAGAGATCTAGGATGTTGAAACTACTCCCAAGCCTAGGCAACGGTGAGGGCTGAAGGATGGTAGCAAAATGGCTAGGCCATAATACTACTAGTATTCTCACAGGTGGTGCTGACGGTGAGAGCTCTAAGTAATAATGAAATACCCAAGGTTGGTAATGTTGTTAATGCAGCCTTGGGGCTGGTATTGTTGGCAACTGTGATAAGAGCTCCAGAAGGTTTGTAAAATGCCAAGGGCATTTTTGGAGGATCAGTAAAATGCCAAGGGTGGTAACGCTACAAATGTCCCAAAGGTATCTCTTGACGATGTGAACTCCATTCTAGAACTATAGTGCCCCACCCTACCCACAAGGTATGGGTGAATGATGAAGAATTGAAAGTATTTACACTCACTTGTCTATAGAATTGTCTGTGTTGAACTACAAACCCAGTTTAAAGTCCTGGTAGACCATATGCTATGCTAGTTTAGGGTCCTAGTAGATTGTGTATCTAGTTTAAGATCCTGGCAAATCGTGATGTGTTAGTTTATAGTCCTAGCAAAATATTGTGTGCCAGTTTAACATCATAGTAGATAATGGATATTATGTCAATTTAACATCATGACCTAAGGACGAGCCATGCTAGTTTAGCATCATAGCGAATGAATGTTGTGGATTTCAATTTTAGCATTGTGGCCTAAGGATGGTCTATGCTAGTTTATAGTTGTAGCGAACTTACTGTGCTAGTTTATAGTCATAGCATACTTACTGTGCCAGTTTATAGTTGTAGTGAACTATTTATTACCTTGCTTTGTTGTTGATGAGGCACTACATGCTATGCATAGTACGAATTCAAATATGAGTGGTTCACCAGATTGGCAAATTAGTTGCTATCATGGTTAGCAAGCTTGAATGCACCATTGCCATAGGCCTTGACAACTAGGAAAGGCCTTTCCTAGTTGGATGAGAATTTGTCCAAAGGTTCATGAATGACCTTGAGGACTAGGTCCCCCTCCTTGATTGGGAGTTGGTGTTGATTGTAATAGTGTTTCTACCATTGCATTTGTTGGTACTCCTCAATTTAACTAAGCATTTACATGTGCTCCTCCTTTATTGAGTTGAGGTTGATGGTTCTCTACTTGTCATTTTGAGCTTCATTGATGATGCTTGAGAGGATTACATGGAGTAGCAGGACCTACAATTCAAGAGGTAAGATGGCTTCAAACCCATAAACTATATTTTATGGCATGTTACTTGTTGTAGTTCTTTGTGTTGTGCGATAGGGCCAGATTGCGTAGGTCAACAATGCATGCCATCGCTGTTTGCTATAGTTGAGCATCTTCTTTAAAAGATTGACAATGAATTTGTTTCTGGCCTTTGCTTAGCCATTTGCCTATGGGTAATAGGGTGATGAGAAGGTGTGTTTGATTTTGAAGCATTCACAAAAGTCTTTGGTCTTAGCACTACTAAACTATAGCCTGTTGTTTGCGACTAGTGTCATGGGTAAACCAAAATGAGATACTATGTTGTCGAGTATGAATTTGCAAACTTGTTGCAATGTAGTCCTCTTAAGAGGAATAGCTTCAATCCACTTTGTGAAATAATTAGTGGTAGTTAGAATGAAGCTATGCCCTGTGAGGACAAAGGCATTATTGATCCTATGATGTCTAACCCCCAACCTTGGAATAGCCACATGATCTATGTTATATGCAGCTTAGTAGATGGCATGTGCATGAGGTTATCATGTTGCTAACATGTGTCACATGTCTTGACCTTGGATACATAATCACACTCCATGTAGGGCTAATAGTAGCCTAAGCATATGATTTTCACTACCATTTCCCTAGGTGCTATGTGGCCTCCACAGAGTCCCTCATGGACTTATTCAATGATCGTCTACACTTCGCTATCACTAATGCATGTTAACAATATGCCATCATAGGACTTTTAGCACAAAGTACTATTTCCTATGATGATGTACCATCACGATCGCTTTTGCACTACATCCTTTTAGCTAGTGGTTAGATGCTATAGAGGTTAACCTTGTAGAAGGCATGACTTGATATTGTCGTACCACTCCACTATGTGAAATGTGCTTACTGTGGCTATGGATGTAATGTCAGTTGTTTGCATGATAGGAATAATGTAATCTACAATTGTAATGGGAAATGTGCAGAACATTATAGGTGCAATGCTTAATGCTAACATAGCTAATGCATCAGCAATGGAGTTTTCATTAAGAGGGATATGTTGAACACTAGTAGTTCCGAATCGCTTGAGCAAGTGCTTTGCCAAGTTATAATAAGGCTGTAAGTGTTGCGAATCATCTGGGACTACTAGGCTTTGTATCTCTAGGCTATGAGTTGCTGAGATATTTCGAAGAAGACCCTCATACTCTACCACATTGTTAATGCATGGAAATGCAAAATGATATGTGAAGGGTCGGATCTCCTCGAAGGGGAACATGATTACTATAGTAGTGCTACCCCCTTGGGAGGTTGAAGCACCATCAAAGTGTAAGAATACCTTCAAGTTGGTAGGCACTTGACTTATGACCTAGTAACATGCTCATTAGGAAATTTCAAATCTATCATTGCTTGATTGGTGATTAGGGAAGCCATGAGTTGTGCAGCTATGACTTGACCTTTAGTTGATGATTATGTAATGTAATGTAGGTCAAACTCCATAGTTATTACTTTCCAACATGCAATGTGACTACTCTCATAAATATTCGTTGTATTGGCTTGAAGTACATTGCCTTTGTAGATGATGTTGACTTGGCTATGGAAAAGATAATGCATCCACTTCTTTAAGTGCAATGACTAAGGTGAGGCAAGTCTTTTCCACATCATTATACTTCAGTTCATAGGCAACTAATCCATGGCTTAGGTACTACACAGGGACCTCTATACCATCATCTCACTTTTGACAAAGTAGAGAAGCGATGGATGTATCTAAGGTAGCTAGGAAGATGTAGAATGGTTTATCTTCTTGTAGAGGGTAGATTGTTGAAAGTTGAGCCAGCTTTTGTTTAAGGCTGTCAAATGCCTCTTGGCATTGAGCTGTCCACTCAAAGTAGGATATCTTTTTGAGAAAGTGCTGCATTGGTTGCAACTCGTTAGTCAACCATGTGATAAACCATCATATAAATTACAATATACCTTGTAACCCTCATAGCTCCTTAAGGTTGACCAATGGTGCTAAGTTGATAATGGCCTTAACCTTATCGAGGTCTACGCATATGCTTGCTTTGGATACTACAAAACCTAGCATGCGGCTTATCTTAATGCTAAAGATACATTTGTTAGAATTTAGCCCAATTTTGTGTTTGAGGTAGCATTTGAGCACAAGGCCTAAGTCACTTGCATGGTTGTGTGATGCTTTGGACCTAACTGCTATATCATCAATGTAATCATTAAGCAAACCTAACAGGTAATTACTAAAGATATACATCATGGCTTGTTGATAACTCACTCCTATGTTTTTGAGTCTGAAGGGCATTATTGTGTAGCAAAATGTACCCTAAGGGGTCATGAAGGTACTACCAAGTTAGTGCTCTGGGTTGATCCGACTCTAGTTATATCTTGATAACTCGTCTATAAAGGACAACAAGGCATGGCCAGCCGTAGTATCGACCAATTGATCAATAATAGGTAACTGGAAGTCAGCTTTGATGATCACCTTGTTGAGGTCCCAGAAGTCTATACAAATGCATATACTTCCATTTTTCTTAGGCACAACCATGATGCTAGAGACCCAATCTATGTAGTCAATGGCCTAGATGAAATTGGCTTTGTAGAGCTTAGTGATTTCATAGCAGAGTACCAATGCCACCTTAGGCCTAACCTTACAAGCTTTCTACTTAATTGGTTTTATGCTGGGATTGAGGATTATGTTGTGTTATACTATGCAAGGATCAAGGCCTGACATGTCTTTGCAAGACCATGCGAATGTCTTAATGTTTTTGTTAAGTATTTTTGCGATATTTTGGGCATGTTGAGGCTCTAAGAAAGAACTAAGTTTTAAAGTTTTTGCCTCACTACAAGGTGTTACTATGGGGACTTCAACGAGGGGATCCTCGGTGATGTCACTTGCCTCTAGATCTAGAGCCCTAACTAGATGGTTTGACCAATCTAGCGATGCCTCTATGGATGTTATGTATTTATCAAAGGCTATGGGCTCAAGATCTAGGAATTGCGAGTTGAGACATTGTGTTAGATCAACATGTGGCCTAGTGAGGATGAGAGGCACATGAAGATGCTAGTACGTAGTCATGTCATGGATCTTGTGATAATATTGCAAAAATAACCAGAAAAATGTTAAGCTACACCTATTTTAATCAGAGTAATATGTGCAGTTAAAGAGAATAATGTAATAAAGTTTTCCCTAAGTATGTAGATGCAATTTTAAAAGCAAGGGATGCATGGGCTAGTTTTAGGCCTCAGTAGGCCATGGGGTTGCTAGTTTAAGATCTTAGTAAATTGTGAAATGTCAATTTAAGGTCTTAGCAGATCATCAGGTGCTAGTTTAACACTGTAGTGGATGGATGAAATGCTAGTTTAATGTTGTGGTAGATGGTTTTCTGTGCTAAGTGCATCATTGAAGCGAGAATTGATGCATTAGAAAAGCAAAGCTGGCTTGGGCACCAATTGGGTGACAAGAAAAATTCAAAATCTTTCTAAGTTTGGAGATAGCCAGAAAAATCAAAAAAATTTCTAACTTTGGTAACTATGCTCACCCCTGACTATGCTCTACACTATTGAGCGTAGCCTCGAATAGGTGAAAATTTAAGTGGTCCCTAGGGGTATAAAAGCACATTTTACCCTTGGTGAATTTGCCATTGTCAAAGGTAAAAATGAACTTTCCAGAGTGCAGGGTGGTTGCAAGAGCGTAGTTGCCAAAATTTCACACTAAAGTAGACATCAACACCCTAGCCAAATCAACGTGGATGAAGGAGAGCAAGTCCTTGGATGCTTATTATGGATGCCTATGGAGGAGCAAAGGGCATCATTCACTGCCAAGTACCCGAACTACACTCTAAGCCCTTTTTTAATGTTTAGCCCTTTTCTTGCACTTAGGTGCTTTGAGCTTAGGTTTTGATTTTGGTAGTGCCTTACTATGGCAAGGGCCATCGTCACCTTAGTTGTTTAGGCCATTGCAGCGATGAGGGAGTGTGTGTTGCAAAGGGTTCATGGAGTGAGGTTTTTTTTTTGTTTGTGTGCTCTACACGCTAACTAGGTAGATTATGACAATTGTAGCCACTACAACGGTCAGAGTGGTTGTAGGAAAAAAGAAGGCTATAGGCCTATAGGAAATCTTACTCGTTTTTTTTTGGTTTTGCAAGGCATGTAGGGCAAGAGATTAGGGTTTTGGAAATGGTCCTAGGGCTTTTGCCTACAAAGCTGGGGCACCATGAGCCACCACTATGATTTCTATAATGCCCTTTTTTGGTAGATTTTGTTGTGTCTCTTGCACCTAGCAAGGAAGAGGGTTTGGTTGTGGCCCTAAGGATGCTTTCTACAAGGCATAGTGCATGATGGAGGGCTATTGCCCACTGTTTTTACCTTGTTATTCTTATTTTTTATGGTTGTTATGCATGGGGTAGGGGTGGCAACATTGATGGTGGTTGTGAGCAACCATCTTTAGGGTCGGGGCATGTTAGGGGACTACCATTTTTTCTTTGTTTCCTAGTGAGCTCATGGCAAGGATAAGGGTTTGGTGGTCAACATTGCTTGTAAGGTAGGGCATGTGATAGAAACTGTGGCAACCAATAGTTAGTTTAATTTTTATTTTTATTTTGAAAAATTTTGGATTGGGGGGGGGGGGGGGGGGGGGGGTACATTCCTTAGGGAGTGTAGTCAACAATTAAGAATTTTTGTGAAAATTGAAGGCTATGCTCCCTGGTAGCATAGCTAGTAGTTATATTTTTTGTGAAAATTTAGGGCTACGCTCTTTGGGAGCATAGCCAGTAGCTATATTTTTTGTGTTGGCACTATGCTCTCTAATTACTAGAGTGTTATCAATGTTTGTAGAGTTAGAAAAAACTTGAATTTTTGGACTACGCTATTGGAGGGTAACTAGAGTTTAAAAAATTTTAGAAAATTTTATGCAAAAGTGTTAAACCTAAAAATGTGAGATGCTAATGCTAGATTGTCAGTGTTTGCAGAGTTAGAAAAAAATTGAATTTTTGGACTACGCTATTGAAGGTTAACTAGAGTTAAAAAAAATTTTAAAAAATTATGCAAAAGTGTTAAAACTAAAATGTGAGATGCTAATGTTAGATTGTCGAATGTGCAAAGTGTAATGCCATATGTGCAAACATGCAAAACAAAATGCTAACACTACAAAAACATACTTTACCCTAGTGAGCACCAGGCATGTCAAATGTGTATGTTGATGCCCTATACTCGTGAGTAGTAGAGGCCTTAGGATAATTTTTATAACTTATGCTACATCACATTAATTTTTGCTAAGTGTAATTTAATGTATTTTTGAAAAAATGCATCTATTATATACTAATGCTATGTTCATTTGCTTATGCAGTTGCAAAGTGTTGCTACAGCCCATCTTAGTTGTTGTGCAACTTGTTGGCATCCTTTGTTGCATGAGTGAGGCTGTGCCTAAAATGCCTACATCAAATATGAAAGTGGGCTGTTAGATGGTATGGTTTCAGCTAGGGGCACTCAAGTTCTTGGCATACCTACTACAACACTTTAGTGTGATTATGTGGTCACACTTAGTAGCAAAGGTTATAGGTGCTATCACCGAGACATTGCTACTTGAGGCCAATCAGGACATATTGAATGGTGATGATAGAGTAGGTGGTTTGAGGTGAGGCCCTAGGGGTATTTGTCCCTTATCCAGGATCTAGAAAACACTGAAGTTCTCCTATTATAATGGAAGCAACTCCTTTATTGCTTTGTGCATGCATACGTTGTTTCAAAACCCACCTAGAATGGTATATTGCATTGGAGGATAAGTGCTCCTATGATTTCATGTTATATTACTTACTATTTATCCATGATAGATTTGCTAACTGCTAAATGCTCATGCCTAATTCTAGATTCAAAGATGATGATTAAGGGATTCATGATGAGCTAGAGGCTCTTGCCTTAACCCACATTACCTGAGAGGTATTCTCCTCTAGTCCAAACTTTCAAGAGGTCATACTTGATTAGATGGGAGATTATCTAAAGAATTACTCCACCCAATACTTGAAGGTATTCGAGTGGTGCAAGACCTATGGTTGGCTTGATGAGGGATGGGCTAGTAGCATGCCCAATTTCGAGGAGCCAATTGCACCACCACCTCCATCTCACACATCATTTTTTCTATGTAAAAATTTTTATTTGGCTTTTATGCTTACTCACATGCACTCATTGATTTTCCCTTGCATGATGCTATCATTATTTTTTCCTATGTTGTAGCTACAGTTGCTTTAGGAGAGGTGATAGTAGTCACCATAAGACATAGCAAGGCCACCCTCATCATGAAGTACAGTGATGTTGAGGGGGCATAACATTGTTTGTGTCATTAGGCCTCAGAGGCATTGACTAGTTGGCTCACATGTGCTGGGTTGATGGACCTTTTTGTTGGCACATTTGGCCATTCCATGGAATAGTAAGACTCTTGATTTGAAAAACTAAAACTCATGGGTTTTATTTTGGTAAGCCTCTCGCTTCATTTTCAATAAATTTTAAAAGTCAAGTCATGCTTCTAACATTATGTATTCAAAAGATGTTGGCTCATCTGGTAAGGTATGTATCCATCTAATACATATTAAAGTTCAATTGCCCGGTTGTTAGGACTATGTGGTGTGGTTCTAAATCAAAGTTTGAATGAGATAGGATTGTGATTGGGTGTGATTTTGGGGCAAAAAAATGGCTTTGGATATTCCAGATATTAGCAAAAATCCACTGCCGATGCTCAAATGGATTTCAGTGGAAGTGTTGGAATACCATTCCGGAAAATATTTCAAAAATACAAATATTTTAGTTCTACGTCCTTTTGCAGGCTCCTAGTTTTGGCACAGCCGTTGAGAATGGTCATGATGGTGTAATCATTGGGGTTCATCTGTGCTTGCTGCATCCAGGGAAAAATGCCAAAATCCTCACTCACGCAGTTGTTGGCAACACAAGAAGAACCCAAAAAACCTGGATTGGAAGCCTAAAACCCTTGTTGATGGGCACCTGCAGTGAAGATCATCTTGCTACTGCCGCTGTCACTGCAACTGCCACGAGCGTCGGAACTGGAGTCGATCTAGCCTTTGTCGAGGGTTTGCGCGCCTCCTTGTGCACCATCATGAGCGTTGGCCATTGCGCAGCGAGCACCAGCGAAAGCACCTACGTGGGAGGCAGAAACTGTAGGGGAGGGCTGCGTGTTGACGGAGGACAGATGGCGAGCGATGGGCGGATGAGACACCGACCGCAGCGGGTGGATGGACAGCGTCTAAAAACAGGGAGTGGCTTTTGTCATGCGCACGACCATGGCTTCAGCCGTGGCTAGATCTAGCTACGGGTTGCGCAGATCGAGCAGATCTGGCCAAGGGTTGAACAGATTTGGCCGCGGGATGCGTAGGTGACACACGACTTGAGGAAGACAGAGGACAAGGAAAACAACAACGGAGCATAAAACGATTTTCAGAAACGAACGCGGCTTAACGAAAAATGATTTTCGGATGAAACGCGATTTACTCCAAAGACGGAAGATGAAAACGCTTTTGACAAAGTGCAGAAAAGATGAAGACAGAATTGGCCCTGATATAACTTCGGTTGTATACACATACATATATCAAATCCATGGTTACTATCTCTATCACTACAAGGAAAATAAAATATTTTTATGATTTAAAAAGGAAATGACAATTATGGGATATTTGTGTAACATCCTATAAAAGGAGACATTTGGCTATTATCCCTTTTATTCCTATATGATAGTTACAACTATATTATTTATAACTAAATTTTAGCCTTTTTTATCTCTTTGGTGGTTGCAACCACCCAAAATTGTTGTAACTTACCTAACTTGTTGGGCAAGTAACCTCCTTACTTGTTGGGCAAGTAATCTCCTAATTTGTTGGCCAAGTTACTTGGGAGAGAAGTTAGGTGAGATATTTTTGAATATGTAACTTCCCTACCTACCTTTGAACCCTATAAAAAGGCTTCAAGGGGGAAGAATGATCATCACATTGGGTCTCATACATCACACTTGGGATCTTGGAAGATTTGTAAAGAAGATTGCTTGCAAGATGGCTTGCTAGAGTAAAGATTTCAGCCTCTTTGTCATGGTCCTGTGAGTTATGCATTTCATTTTTTGTTTTGTTTAAATTGCTTAGCTAGTGGTTTAGATAGTATCATCCCTTGCAAGTAATTTTGGGATTTTTAGATTGCTCTTATTGTTCTTGTTGCCCGATAGAAATTTCTATTAAAATTTTGCCATAGAAGCGCTTGTGTTTAAAAGCCTTGAGAGCATTTTAGTAGTAAATTTTGTTATTGTGTAACATGTAGGAACTGCTATTGGGATTGTGGTAAGAGAGCCTCTGTTTGTAGTCACGCTGTTGAACAATTCAGTAGTCGAGAGGGTTCAGAAAATATTTGGTATTTTGATGGGACCAGAATAGCTTCTTTTTATCTTTAAAGTGATTCCCGTGGTATTTCAATCAGAAATTGTCAAGTCTTTTAAAGGTTCTGCTTGAATGCAATCGTTGACATCTATTATCTAGTTAAAATGGAGTCTCGTACGTGATAGTTTATGCAATAATTTTTGGTAGCATAATAGGATTGTCTTGAAGAAATTGCTTGTTTGAGCCTTGGAAGTTTGATCAATTCCTAGATATTGAATTTGGGATAGCTTTATTGTGAAGTTATTACTCGTGTCATTTTACCTTGTTTAAATATTTGAGGTCTACACAAATCTGCTTTCTTTTCTTTTCTGCTTATTTCCATCGAATCTTGCTCTATTTCTAGTTTTCTTGTGGAACTACCTCTTTCTCTGGGGAAAATTAGGAGTAGATTGCGGAGTTGTGCTCAAATGTTTTTGCAAAATTTTATTTGTTACAAGTAGGTATTATAAGGACCACGTAGACTAGGCAGTTGAACAAAATAGGAAATTTTCAACAACTCATAGTACTTGGCAAAGTTGGCTGAATCTCTTTAAAGTAAGTCATTTGTAGTTTACATATAACGTAATCGTTACATTTCACACAACCGCACGCCGCAACAGCACACACACATACTCACATTAACTACTGAGTTTATTT